>JAAGEH010000343.1:9513663-9910979 GCA_011751065.1 Lasiurus cinereus | reverse complement strand
TTTTTTCCTATTTATTGATTTTTAGAGAGAGAAAGAGAGAGACATTGACTTGTTCCACTTATTTATGCATTCACTGGTTGCTTCTTGTATATGCCCTCACTAGAGATCAAACCCCCGACTTTGGCGAATGGGGAGGATGCTCCCAGCACCTGAACCACTCAGCCACTTTTCTGGTTTGACAAGGTGGAAAACTGAGGCTGCCGGCTGGGGCCAATTGCCTGGTTTCTGGCGTCCCCTCGTGGTCATATATGCTATTAGCATCAACGCTAGCTACCAGCTAGGAGGGACCCTTGTCACTCCCATCCCCCGCTCCATACTCCTTTCATTCATTCGTTCGTTCATGCATGCATGCATGCATTCATTCATGCCACAAACACTTATTGAGCACCTCCTGTGTACCAGGCACTGTTCTAGGCTACGGGAATACAGGAATGAGCAAGACAAAATCCCTGACCTCAATAAGGTGACATTCTAGAAGAGAGATAAACAAGCACAAGACAGAAGATAGTTTCAGCTGCTAATAAACCCCTTGAAAATAACACAGATGTGACACCAAGACAATAGAATGTGATCGAAAAAGACAGGCTCAGCATCCATTATGCATTAAGCACCTATTTCAGTGTGGCCCAAGAACTACACTGCAAACCAATGTAATATCCAATTTTTTAGATTTTAATGATTGTTTTTAAAGGGAGAGAGATAGTAATTGTTGTTCCATTTGCTTGTGCATTCATTGTTTGATTCTTGTATGTGCTCCGATCAGGCATTGAACCTCCAACCTTGGTATATTGGGAGGACGCTCTAACCAACTGAACTACAGAGCCAAGGCAATGCAAGCCAATTTAAATGTAAAATCTTAACTGTTAGCTCTAGCTGGTTTGGCTCAGTGGTTGGAGAGCTGGCCCTTGGGCTTAAGGATCATGGGTTTGATTCAGATCAAGGGCACGTACCTCGATTGCAGACTCGATCTCCGGCCCAGGTTGGGGTGCATGCAGGAGGCAAGCAATCAATGTGTCTCTCTCACAGTGATGTTTCTCTCTGTGTGTCTCGCTCCCTCCCTTCCACTCTCTCTGAAAATCAATGGAAGAAAAAAATATCCTTGGGTGAGGATTAACAAAAAGTGAAATCTTCTATGTTATTTTAAAATTTCTGCTAACCACAATATAAAAAGCAAAATAGAAAGTGCTAAGTTTAGTTTAATCATATGTCTCATTTAACCCAACATATGCAAAATATCATTGCAACATAGAGTGGATATTAAAAATAACAAGCTCTGTGGTACATTTACACTGTGGCATACTATGTGGCAGTAAAAAAGAAGGATGTCTTACCCTTTGAGACGGCATGGATGGACCTGGAGAGTATCATGCTAAGTGAAATAAGCCAGTCAGAGAAAGACAAGCATCACATGATCTCACTCATATGTGGAATCTAATGAACAAAATACTCTGATGAGCAAAATAGATCCAGAGACATAGAACCATGGAATAGACTGTTGAATCTCAGAGGGAAAGTGAGGATGGGTGGGTGCATGGGAAAAAATCAACCAAAGATCTTGTATGCATATAAACATAATCTATGGACGCAGACGGGAGTGTGGTGAAGGCTTGGGGCCAGGGTTGGGGACTCAAACAGGTGGGGAGGACAGAGCTCCAGGGGATCAATGAGGAGAAACAAGGGACATATGTAATACTTTCAACAACGAAGATTTTGTTTTAAGTACCATGTAAAAAAATAAGGAGCCCATCCAGTGTGGCTCAATGGTTGAGTGTCAACCCTTGAATCAAGAAATCACAGGTCCAATTCCCATTCAGGGCACATGCCCTAGTTGTGGCCTCAAATCACCAATAGGAGGTGTGCAGAGGCAGCCAAACAATGTTTCTCGCTCATCAATGTTTCTATCTCTCTAACCCTCTCCCTTCCTCTCTCTCTCAAATCAATAAAAGCATATTTTTTAAAAAATAACAAGCTATTTTACATTCTTTTGGGAGTACCACATCTTCCAAATCTGGTGTGTTTTTTATGCTTAACCACATCTCATTCATTGGGATCAGTCACCTGTGGGTAGTATCTAGAACAGCGGTTCTCAACCTGTGGGTCGAGACCCCTTGGGGGGGGGTCGAACGACCCTTTCACAGGGGTTGCCTAAGACCATCGGAAAATGCAGATATTTATCACGATGCATAACAGTAGCAAAATTTCATGGTTGGGGGTCACCACCACATGAGGAACTGTATGCAAGGGTCATGGCCTTAGGAAGGTTGAGAACCACTGATCTAGAAGATGTGGACCTACTATGTGCCCTGTCCCATTTGACACACTTTATGGACATTTATTCATTTACTCACCCTTCAAAACTCCCCTAGAAAGTAGATGCTAGTGTTTTCCCCATTTGTTTAGATGAGGTAACTGAGGAGACCCAAAGCTACCCAGCTGGACAATGACTGAAGGTTCTGCGCACAGGAATCTGGCTGGTCACTTTGCAGCACAGAAGCAGAATTTGCTCTCAGATCTGCAGGGCAGGAAGGCGCCAGCCCTGCCATACTGTATGAGATGGCACACGTGGTGGAAGGCACAGCAAATACAAAGGCTTGCCAGTTCCCGCTGCAAAGAGAGCAGAGGGGAGAGGGAGGGACCCAGGAGGAGTTTCATTCTTTTGTTTCTTCATTTATTCATTCAGCCTTTCCCCAGGACCAGCCTATATGCGCTGGTCCCCGTGCTGAAGTCAGCAAGTGGCCCCGGGGTGAATGGCCCAAGCAGGGCACGACTCAGTGTCCCTGGCCTCCGGGCGAGCAGGGGTTAAGGCCAGCTGCTCCCACGTGAGAGCACCTTACGACAGAGCCACACACCCAGCCAGCCTCCCTGTCTCGCTCATACTGCCAGTTCGCCTGTGCATGTCGCATGTTGCCGTGCTGGTTCCACTTGGCACGGGACCCACCAGCCTACTGCTGCCACAGGAGAGGAAAAGTTGAGCAAACAGGTGGGGAGGACAGAGCTCCAACCTCAGGTTCCCTCCCCACCCCCATGCCAGGCGGGCACCCAAGCCCAGGCTCCTGCTGCCTGCCCAGAGGCCTCTCAGCCTTCTAGACAGGTAAGTCCCCTCTCTGCCCATCATCCCGCAGCCATTGCTGGGACCAGAGTCCCCAGCACGGGGACCTGGGACCCCAGATCACCTTCCCACAGCTCCCCTGAAAGCAGGAAACTGACACTCCAGCGTGGGCATTGACATAGTTTCTAAAGGATTATCTGGCTGGCAGCTACTGCCCCTGGCAGTCAGCCCAGGACGCCAGAGCCAGAGACCTAAAAGGGTCATTGTTGGCCCAGGTGGTGCCCGGGGGCCGAGGGGGCACGGATTTGTCTCTCTGATCCTCCAAACTAAGGACGGGAAGTCGGGCAGGGAGGTAGCAGGTGGGGCAGCGTGGCACCTGGTCACTGTGGGGGCCTCCCAGAACCTCTGAGGGTTGCATGGGCCTCCCACCACCGCTGGCACCTGCAGGAGCTGGGGAAACAGGTCCTGGGTCGCCTTACCTTGCTTCTCTTGAAGGTGAAATGCAGGAGGGGGTGGGGGTAAGCAAATGGTTGTCACAACAGTCCCCAGAGCAGTCTGTGGGCAAGGAGCCAGGATGGTCTTTGGGCGTAGAACCTAGAGAGGAGAGGGGTTGGGTGGCAAGACATTTTTCTGGGTCATTTGCTCCCAGAAGTGCAGGACAAAAGGAGCTTCCTGAGAGCCAGTGTCTGATCACACCTCAAATCTCTTTGTCCGGGACCAAGTGGGTCCTTTGGGACTGGGAAGGCATAGGCATCTAAGACATGGGACACACAGCGGGCCTGGCATTTGGGGTCACCCCAGAGCAGCATGATCATGGAGCCTGAGAGAGCAGGGAGGCTTGAGATTTGGGGGGTTGTGGGATGGTGAAGGATATGTTTCGACTGAGAGAGCCTCCAGCCATTTCTCCTATCTGGATCTCAGTTTTCCACTCTGTAAAGTGGGTGTAAGAGCCATCAGATAGCAGGGCTGCTGGGAGCACACCTCACAGGGTCAGCAGTAGATGCTAGTCATGTGGGGATTGTGGGAAAAGGTGTCTCACTCAAAATCAGACCTCAGGCCAGCTACTTTCCTGTTTTATTCTTTTGGGGATACCGCATCTTCCAAATCTGGTGTGTTTTTTATATTTAACCCTGGCTCAGAGAGGGACAGCCACTTGCCCAGGGCTGCACAGCAAAGTTTGGCTGTCAGGCAGATAGGAGTCAAAATGTAGAGAGAAGGAAGGTCTGGGGCTGCCCAGGCCCCCTGACCAAGGCCCCAGGCTCTGCATCCTATAAATTTCCGCCTCCCTGGCTCAATCTTACCACGAGGCCCTGAGTTCCGAGGAAAGTTCACTCTCTAGTATGGGTTTCTGTCTTCCTCCCCGTCCTGGTCCAATGCCAGAGGAGCAGTGTTTGCTCAGGGTGGAGTCTGACATTCTTTGGAATGGACCGAGGTTAATTAGTGGGAGATGTGAATGGGAGGAGGAAGTGCCCAGGGACTGAACCTGAATGTATGGAGCCTACTTGTGTGCCGGGTGCCGTACTGGGCTTTGAGGCTTCAGAAAAGGTCCCTGATCTTGAGGGCTTGTCTTGTATTTTGGTGGAGAATGACAGAGAAGAAACAAGAGATATAATAAGGAAGTAAACTGTCCTAAATCGTATCCTGAGTCTGAGAGTGATCAGTTTCAGAGGAAAAAAAGAAGTAAAAGAAGTTCAAGCAATAGGAATGAAATAGACAGGAAGACATTTTATTATAATCGTAAGTAAAGATTAGGGAGGACCCACTGGCTAAGACTTGAAGGAAGTACTTGGGGCATTCCAAGCAGAGGTAACGTCCCGTGTAAAGGCCCCAGGGCAGGTGGTTGGAGGAACAGCAAGGAGCCTCAATAACAGCAACAGAGTGCGTGAGGGGAGAGTGAGAGGAGGAGAGGGCAGGAAGGGGGTGGGTCAGGTCATGCAGGACCTTGTGCATCTTGGGGAGGACTTGGGCTTTTACTGGAGAAAGGGAGGAGTCCTGGAGGGCTGTGGGCAGAGGATGGACCAGACCTGATTCAGGTGCTCATGGGTGCTCTCTGGTGGGCAGAACAGACTGTGACAGGAAAGGACAGGAGCCAGGGGGCCAGGGCTGAGCTGACTGGGTTTGTCCAGGTGGGCATTGATGGGACTTGACCAGGTGGAGGCAGAGGAGAGGAGAGAAGTGGGCAGATTATGGAAAGACTGGGTAGAACTGCAGCACAGCATAGGCTGATGTATGAGAAATAGATTGGGGTCCAGGGTGGTTTGGAAGAAAAGTGGGAGAATGTTCTGGAGTTTGAAGATTTTAATGGGTGAGTGGGACAAGAGGCTGGGAGGTAGTTAGAAATCTGAGGGAGGAGACTTGGATGCTGGTGTGAGGCCTTTCGGTGTTACGGTGTTAAAGGATAGTTTTCCCCGAAAAGGTAAAATCATGACTCTTGTACTAATATGAAAACAACAGGTGCTTTTTGAGTTTGTTTAACTCACTCATTAATGTGGGAACCAGTAAGATTTTACAGCCTGTTCAAGAATGAGTATAAAGAAAGAACACACACAGGGCATCAAGAATGCTGAAATGAATTTACAAATCAATTCAAAACTGGTCAATAGTCACAGGGCAATACTCTGTGGTCCACAGGACAAAATCCATTTGCACTTCTCTGGACAAGACTCATTTGGATTAGCACCAGTTTCCTGCAATTTACATGGCTGTAAAATAGTTCATAGGTGATGAGAGGCACAGATGACTTGGGAGGGAGGGTATTGCCAGAATCTGGCATTAATCAGATGTTCAATAAGTATGCTTTGAATGGATGCTAAGGAGATACTGAATGTTCTTGAGTTAAAGCTACAGCTCATTCACTGCACATTTATTGGTGGGACTATTTGTTGAATATCTGCTCTCCCTGCTGGTTTGTGAGTTCTACTATTGAAGTATCCCCAGTGCCTAGAACAGTGCCTGGTGTGCAGTAGACACTCGATAGATAAATAAATAAATAGTTTACCTACTGTTCTGAGCAGAGTAGAAAGGCCAGTGCTGTGTACTCTAAGAGGACAGATTCCAGGTTGGGCAGGTTCAGCCACAAAGCAGATAAGGATCATGGGGACCTTTAATGGGAATGGTCAGAGGGGAGTTGGCCTGGGGTCCTGTTGGGAGGCCAGACTGAAAACAAGGGCTGTAAGAAAGGTGTTAAGGGTCAGGGTCCTTCCAGGCTGATGTAGAGTTTTGGGGGCCCCCTCCAGTCCTGGGGACACCATAATTCACCTTTGTATTTTCCCACTGGGGCTTGTGTCCCTCCTCCTGGTCTGGAGTGGAGAAGGAAGCACAGGGAGCACACCATAGGCAAACCTTTCATGGGCCTGCGATGTGCTGGATGCATAAACATTTGGATCTTCCTAAGGATGCGATCCAAGTCAGAACCAGATCCCAGTTATACAGATGGGGAAACTGAGGCAAGAGTCAGAGGGGTTGGAACTCATGCCAGGCTCAGCGACCCCCTTTCCACAGAGCTCCCTTTTAGAGCTTTGCCATCTGAGCCCCCACTAGCTGCATACCATACTTGAAGCTTCTAGAAAGGTCTACACGCCATCCTCACTTTCCCTTTCCTCCTACATCGAAGTGCCGTTGCTAAGGGGCACCAGGACCCCACGATGCCAATCCCTGGGATCTCATTGCTCAGGCCTCACATGCTCTCCGGGAGTCTGCCACACCCAGAATCTGCCCTTCCTCAAACCCCAACCCCCCCCCTTTCTCTTCCACACACAGTCCAGTCATAAGGAAAGCATCAGACCAACCCAAGTGAGAGGCATTCTACCGAATCCCCCACCAGTCTGTTCCAGACGGTAAAGGTTGTGGAACAAGGGGAGTGGAGCCCAAGCTGGCTGAATGCACTGGGCATCCTGGGTGGGTCCGGTGCAGAAAAGGGATATTAATAGAACCTGGTTACAACTTGAGTTTACTTAATAGTGACATGGTAATGTTGCTTTCTTAATTTTCTTTTCTTTTCTTTTTAAACATATTTTATTGATTTTTTACAGAGAGGAAGAAAGAGGGACAGAGAGCGAGAAACATTGATGAGAGAGAGACATGGATCAGCCGCCTCCTGCACGCTCCCTACTGGGGATGTGCCCTGACCGGAATTGAACCTGGGACCCTTCAGTCCACAGGCCAACGCTCTATCCACTGAGCCAAACCGGTTTCGGCTGCTTTCCTAATTTTCACAAATATACCAATGTCATGTACAATGTTAATGTTGGGGGAAAATCGGGAGAGGAGCATATGGGGACTCTCTGGATTGTATCTACAACTTTTCTATAAATTTAAAATATTTCTAGAATAAAATATTCATAAAAAAGAGGGGGGGGGCAACATCTTGCAGGGCCTCCAGGTTTGGCCTCCCCAGTTGCCCTCTCCCCACCACAGTCAGTCCTCTCTCCAAGCAGCCATCAAAGGGCGCCTCTGAGCATCTAAGGAAGGTCCCACCCTGACCCCCACAATAGGTCTTCCCCACAGCAGCCACTAGATGGTGCCTGTGAGCACCTGAGTCTGGTCTTTCCATTGTTCATGGATCTCCAGGGCTTCCCTCTCCCTCCCTATAAAAAACACCACCCAAATCTCACAAGGCCCTGGGTGACCTGTACCTGACTCTCCCTGCCCTGACCTCCTCACTAACCCACCCCCACTCTGCTCCAGCCATGCAGGCCTCCTCTCTGTTCTTCCAACATGCCAGGCGTGGTCCTTCCCCAGGATCTTTGCACATGCTGTTCACTCCACCTAGAACACCTTCCCCCAGACCTCCCTGTGGCTCCCCCCTCACCTCCTTCAGGTCTACCTGTTTCTCTGCTCAGGTGCCTCTCACCTAGGTCACTCTTATTAAACTCATCTCCTCTCGAGTGCTACCTCCTCAGAGAAGCTTTTCCTAAGCCGCCAGTCCAGGTCACATCTCTCTGCCAATGTTCTCAGAAGTCTAGGTTGTACATTTTATTTATGTTTTTCGATGATTTCGTTATGGTCTACTTCCCCTGGGGATCCTAGGCTTCCTTTAGAACAGGGACTGGGTCTCTGTTGTCAGTCCTGTGTGTACACAGTGGGCTCTCAATAAATGCTAATGATTGAGCCATATTCCAGAGCTGCTTCAGGACATTCTTGGGTTCCGGTCTGACCTGTTCGGCCACAGATGACCTCAGCTTCTTGTAGTACACCAGCGAAGCAGCCTCCACCAGGAAGTTTCAAAGCCCAGAAATAAAGCCTCCAGGCTCCCACTCCTCCTGGCCGCTGACACTTTGGGGGACCTCAGCCCAGCCTCTGCCCTCTCTGGGCCTCGGTTCCCCCACAGATGCTCAGAAGGGGCCAAGCAAGTTCATCTTGCAAGTACTTCTGGGACCTCACCTTCCCCTGCATCCTTCCCTGAGCCCTCATGTCACACCTGCACTGCCCTTGGCTGGTTGAAGTTGGCGCTGCAATTTCAGGTGGGAAATTGGTCCCCATTACTTCTCCATGCGCTTAGTGCATAGCAGGGGCTTGAAACATTTTTGTTGAGTGAATGACTGAATGAATGAAAAAAAACAACAACACCGAAAGCATGAATTAAATGGGTTGGTGAAAAGCAGATTTTTAACTCCATAAAGTGATCTGGAGGTCAGGGGTCAAAGAAATGGGGGCTCTTCTCCAAAGCCTGGGACTTGAGCACAGGGTCATCTCCTGGGGATACTGAGGAGCCTTTGAGTGCTCTTGAAAGGGGCATAAAAATGTGAGATCAGAGTAATGGGTGGCTGGAGGAAGAACATTTGTCCTGGGGTGATCGCCCTCTTAGAGCAGGTTTCTCTACCCCAGCGCTATTGACATTTGGGGTCAGTTCATTCTCTGTGGGGGCCATCCTTGTATGTGTGGGGTATGGAGCAGTATCCCTGGATGCCAGGAACCCTTCCCGTCATGACAGCCACAGATATCTCCAGACCTTATCCAGTATCCCCTGGAAGCAGAATCAGCCTTCAGGGTGAAGTACTGATAGTGAGGATCTGAGGTCAAACAGCCAGGTCTGCCTCTTGTTGGTCAGGCTGTCCTTGGCCCACCTGGCCTCAGTTTTCTCAGCTGTAAAATGCGCACATGAATATCATAGGTAACATGATATTGGCGTGAAGCAAGCACTCAATGAAAGTGTTCCCCTAGCGTCAGGATGTCACCTCCAGGCCACTTGTCTGATTTGCCAAATTTGTGCCCCAATCATTAAGTCCTCTGGAGTAATTGCAGCCACAAACCCCCATGTGTGCGTGTGCACTAGTAGGGAGCTTATTTATGTTTTTTTTCCTATGACCCATTAAAACAAATACATAGCTATTTAAAAAATGTTTGACCTTGTTTTACCTAAAATCAACTTCTGTGCTGGTAACTGAACGTTACATTGAGAAAGGCTGTCTGAAGTACCAAGTAGGTCTTCAGAAGGGGCTTCTGCAAAGGTTTATTGCTTTGGTAGCATTTGAGGACCCTTATGGAGCCGATTATGGCTGACTGGGGTATCCAGACTAATATCTGGGCGGGGGGGGGGAGGGGGACTGCAGCTGGGAGGAGTGAGAAGTCAGCTTTGAGCACCTCAAAGACTTTGACTATATTGTCTGTCTTTTTCACTTGACAAACTCTTATTCAACATTCAAACCCCAATGCCTAGCCGGTGTGGCTTGGTGGTTGAGCCTCGACCTATGAACAAGGTCACTGTTCAACTACCCGTCAGGGCACACGCCCAGGTTGTGGGCTCAATCCCCAGTAGGGAGCATGCAGAAGGCAGTCGATCAATGATTCTCTCTCATCATTGATATTTCCAGCTCTCATCCCCTCTCCTTTCCTCTCTGAAATCAAGAAAAATATATATTTTTTAAAAAAACCACACACAAATCCAGCTGCAATGCCCTCTCTTCCAGGAAGCCTTCCCTGATCTCCCAATTTCCTTTCTGCTTCACCCCTTTCCATAAGTCTAGGGTTTCTTTCTGCACAGTCTTGATTGGATGAGGCTGGGAAGAGGTGTCTATACACCTTTCAGTCTTGGTTTGAGGTGGGGTTCTTGAAGGAGTTGAGCCCTAAGGAAGGTTTTTGTGTAGTTTTTTTTTTTTTTTTTAAGCAGGAAGGAATGTGGGTGGAGCCACCACCAGCTCCACCCATCCAGGTGACTTCTTTCCTCTCTCACCCCCGGGTATACTTTCTAGACTTCCCCTTAGGAAACTGGGTCCCTGAGGGTGAGGCCAGCCTAGGTGGAGAGAAGGAAGTCGACCTTTACTCTCAGGAGTCTGAGGAATTTCCTCCCACCCGCCCAGCCCAGTGTTGGGTGTGAAAACAGAGCCAGGCCCCAGTGGGGGCAGCTGTGCTCCTTCAGAAAGTCTATGCTGATTCCTCTGTGGGCCTCAGTTTCCGCCCATGAAATGGGGTAAGCCTCCTGGAGATGGGGTGACTGGAGAAAGGCCAGCGCCCTCTGCTCCGGAGGTCTCTAGCTCTCAACGAGCTTCGGATCTATTAGGCCCACGAACGGAATCTCAAACCTGTGCAGGTTTCACCGATAGGAAACCCGTCCCATAGCGGCTCCGTGCCCGGCCGCGGCCAATTATCCCTGCCGGGTCTTCCTTGCAGCCGTGCCCGGCTGGTCTCCAGCCTCGGCCGGTGCCTGGTGCTTAGCTGGATGGAAAACCCGCCCCGGCATTGCCGCCCCGGGCCTGGACCCGGCCGTGCGGCGGCGGCGGCGGCGGGGGTGAGGGTGCAGGCGGTCGCCGCGCATCCCGAAGGCGTGCCGCGGGGGGCGGGGCGGGGCGGGGCGGGGCGGGAGGGGCGGCCGTGGAGGAAGGCCAGCAGGTGCAGCCCGAGCGGCGGAGCGGGGCGGGACAAGGGCCACTGCTAGGCACCCCTCCGCCGCGAGCCTCCCCACCTCCTCCCTCACCCCCGGGTGGGAACCGACTGACTGCTCCGGGCTCCCCTGGGACAGGGGCGCTGGAGAGCCCCGCGTGGACCATGGCGGTGAGATTCCAGGCGAGTAGCCCGCCGGGGGCGGGACGGGGAGGGAATGGAGCGGAGGTGGGGCTGATGGCCAGGACCCCTGACCTCCCTCTGCCTGTGTAACAGGAGGGGAAACCGAGGCCCCGAGGCTCGCAGGTGGCGAGACGCCTGGCGCCCCTCAACCCTAAAAGCTGCCTCCATTACCCGGTAGACCTGGGTTCCGATCTTTCTGTGTAACGTGGGCCCCTGAGCCAGAGACCCTCCGGGCCTCACCTATGAAATGGGTGATGGTCACTTTAAAGAAGAATGGAGAGAGGATTCTAAGGGGAAGAAAGTGTGTCCTAACCACCCGGCCTCTAGTAGGTGCTCAGTAAAAGGGTTCCCAGCGGTTCCCAGGGGGCCTTTGAGGAGGTGGATGGTAGAACTGTTGGCAGTGACTTCCTGTGTGGGCTGGGTGGCTTTGGTGAATGCGGGAGGCTGCTGGAAAGGGAACCACCATATATTGTGTTCTTACTGTATACAGCGCCCTTACCTTGCATGACCCGGCAGAGATAAGGGTCAGCAGAGATAAGGGTCAGCTAAGGGTCCGGGGGTCGAGAGCCCTCTTTGCACTCAAGTAACTTGACCTGGCTGAAGGCAGGGGGGCCCTGTGTCTCTATTTGGGGGGACTTCACCTTCCAGGATGGAGCTTGAATTGACTCACACGCAGAGTAAGGGGTTTTAGATCTGCCTGGAGGGGTAAACTGAGGCCAGAGGGGTAAACTGAGGCCTCAGGAGGTACCACACACTGCTCTGGGCTTTATGGTGGGGCAGTTCCGGTGGCAGGAACAGTTCCCACAATCCCCTCACCACCTGAGTATTTGGCACCCCCACCCCCCCATTGTTCCTGGAAGTGGGGACAGGAAGGGGAGAGACACCTGAAGCCTGGAAGCCACTTGCCTGGGGCTGTTCAACTTGGTAGGACCTGTCCCTCTGGTTGTCTCTCCTCCCTGGTGTTTGCAGTGTTTGTGTCCAGTGCTGCATTTGGGCTGGGGGTGGGGTGGGGGATGGGATGGGATGGGAAAAAGGTCCAGGCCCACCCCCTTTGGAGGTCACCTTGGTGTGTGTGTGTGTGTGTGTGTGTGTGTGTGTGTGTGTGTGTGTGGTGGGAGGGGGAGGAGGAGGGGGGCAGAGGCCTGGACTATCTGGTAGGGTTTCTGGCTGAATCTGGCCATTATTCCACCTTTCCCCCATCCCTCAAATCCACGGTGCCTATCAGTGGGAACAATGTTGGCGCCCAGTCCTGCCCACTAGGAGCCCTCAGACTGGAGCAGGGAAGACAGGAGGACTGGGACATCCCAAGTTTCAATAGTCAGGAATGTGTGTGTATAGGGGGTGGAGGCACTGAGGACTCATTTCCTGGAGGAAGAGACAGTAGCACTGGGGACGTGAAGGATAAATAGGAGTTTGCACCCTAGCCAGTTTGGCTCAGTGGATAGAGCATTGGCCTGCAGACTGAAGGGTCCCAGTCAAGGGCACATGCCTGGGTTGTGGGCTGGATCACCATCTCTCTCTCTCTCTCTCTCTCTCTCTCTCCTTTCCTCTCTGAAATCAATACAAATATATTATTTTTAAAAAATGGGAGTTTGCTCGGGAGTACAGCATGTGCACGGCCTGGGAAGGAGGGCCCGGGAGGTGCTGATGGCCGTCACCAGAGTACCCAGAGAGACAGCCCAACAGGAAAGAGGGCATTCCCGAACTGATGATCACACAGGGTGATTTAAGACGGTTTTGGATGCTGTGAATAAAACGTAACAAATAAAACAGAGAGGAATGATAGGATGCCAGGGAAGACTGGCTAACCGAGGAGGGCTCCCTGAGACCCCAGTGGCAGGAGCCAGCTTTATGCCAATCCTGAGAGTCCCAAGCATAGACCTGCCTGGATGAGGACGGAGGGGGTGTCTGTACCCAGATCTGCCCTTTCAACCTTGGGGTGAGATGGGATTCTAACCAAGTGAGCTACTCAGCGAGGACAAGGGTTTGGAGGTGAACCAAGCTGAAGTGGGCTGAGGGGTTAGGCTTGACCCCTGGAGGCCTCCAGTATCCAAGCAGGTGAACCTATATAAGCTGAAACAAACCTGGGCTGCCTGCACCTGCCCCCACCCCCGGGACTCTGGTTCCCTGGGGGCTGTGTTTTTAAAAAGTATATTTTTATTGATTTCAGAGAGGCAGAGAGAGAGACAGAAACATCAATAATGAGAGAGAATCATTGACCGGCTGCCTCCTGCATGCCCCACATTGGGGATGGAGCCTGAAACCCTGGGCATGTGTCCTGACAGGGAATTGAACCATGACCTCCTGGTTTATAGGTCCATGCTCAATCACCGAGCCTGCTGGCTGGGCCTGGAGCTGTTTTGTTAAAATAAAGCTAAAAAATAAAAATTACAGGGGGGGGGCATTTAATGACACAAAGTATAAAATCATAGCAACTAAAATATTCTCTTTTGAAAAATAAGTTCAGAAGAGAAAATTTAACCAGGTGGTTAAGAGCAAGGGTGTGGCCCTGGTGGGGTAGCTCAGTTGGGAGAGCATCATCCTGACATGCCAAGGTTGCAGGTTTGATCCCTGGTCAAGGCCGGGTGGCTCAGTTGATTGAGCATTGACCCAGGAATCAAGAGGTTACTGGTTCAATTCCTGGTTAGGGCACATGCTCAGGTTGCAGGCTCTATCCCTAGTGTGGGATGTGCAGGAGGCAGCCAACCAATGATTCCTTTTCATCATTGACTAGTGGCCCAATGCATGAAATCTGTGCACATTAAAAGGGAATTAATTAGAAGAAATATTTTAATATTGCTATTTGCCCTTTCTCTATAATAGAAGCATCAGAGATGAAAGAAAATTAATAAAATATATATGAAAATCTTCCTCCTGTCAGAGTCTGGGGCATGCTGTGGGACCCAGAGTCAAGTCCCTGCTCACTTGCAGCGCCTCAAAATTGCAGACCCAGCTGGCCCAACCTACATTGGGCGAGATCCAAACCTGGCTGGCCTCACCCCCATCAAGCCCTGCCGAGAGGGGGGGCAGTCTCAGGTCCCCTGTCAAGGCTCGCCAGGCAGGTGCGCAGCCTCAGGTTCCCCAGCCCAGCACCAGGAGGGGGGCACAGCCCCGTGGCCCAGCAGTGGGGCAGGGGTACACCTTAAGGTCCCCCCTCAAGCCCCGCCAGGTGGGGGGCATGGCCTGAGGTCCCCTGTCAAGCCCAGTACCATGCAGCCTCAGGTCCCTTCACTCTGGGTGCAGCCATCTTGTGTTACAGAAACCCTGTCTCCGCTGTGGGTGTCGCCATCTTTGTGATGGTGTGATGGTCAATTTGCATATTTCCTCTTTATTAGATAGGATGTTTCTATCTCTCCCTCTCCCTTCCTCTCTGAAATCAATAAAAATATATTTTAAAAAAGAATTAACCAATGAATGCATAAATAAGTGGAACAACAAGTTGATGTTTCTCTATAATCAACTTAAAAAAAACAATGGCCACGTGTGGCAGGCTACCAAGGTTCCCGGATGGAAAGTCACTGAACATCTCTGCACCTTCTTTCCTCCCCTGTCAGATAGGAAGAGCGGCAGCACCACTTTCTAAGGTTATTCGGCATGCAATGAATGGGTACGTGGACAGTGCTCGCTGACAGCCAGCACTGCATAGTGTTGTTTATTAAAATGATGCAAAGAAAGGCCATTGTTATTACTTCTCACAATAACTGCCACCCCCCAAGGCTCTAGGCTCCCTCTGACTCCAGGTTCCCCTCCTACACCTCAGCCCTGAGTGATGGTGGCTGGGGGCGGAGGACAAGGGAAGGGGAGGGGTGCCTGTGCCCATTTTGAAGATAAGGAAGCTGAGGCTGGGAGAGACAGCACCACAGGCAGCAAAAGGCAAGCTAGGGATTTGAGCCTTGGATGTGAGCACTAAACTGTTCCTGGTAACTGCAGGGCCAAGAGTGAGGCCCCTTCCTTACCTTTGCTTCTCCCTCCTCCCTCCTTCCCTTTGCCACTCTTGAGAGCCGGAACCTAGGAGACAAGTCACTGGAGTGTAGCTGGGGAGGGGTCTTAGGCTTGCACTGTGCCAAACTGGGGAAGGGGAGTCATTGTTACAAGACCCCGGGGAGAAGGGCAGCTGGCAGAAGGTAGGGGATCGGCAAGGGCTGGCTTCTGCCCAGGCTCCATGTCCTCCATTCTCCCAGGATCTCCTGATCTGGGAACTTGCACTCTACAGCCGTGTTCTCAGCTATATCATGAAAGTAACAGAAACCACATCCCCCAGCCCCACCTCCATCAGCTCTGTTGTCTTGGCAAGTGACTTCACCTCTCTGTAACTCAATTTCCCCATCGGTGATATAAGATAATAGAATTTACTCTTCAATAAATAGATTAAATGGGAAAGTACATGTAAAGTGCCTGGCACAGCCCAACTGGCGTGGCTCAGCGGTTGAATGTTGACTTATGAACTAGAAGGTCACGGTTCAATTCCCGCTCAGGGCACATGCCCGGGTTGCAGGCTTGATCTCCATTGGGGACCATGCAGGAGGCAGCCAATAAATGATTCTCTCTCATCATTGATGTTTCTCTCTCTCTTTCCCTCTTGCTTCCTCACTGAAATCAATAACAATATATTAAAATAAAAAAAAATACATAGAGTGCCTGGCACAAAGGAAGCACTTTATCCAGTAAATAGTTATGGAATCTCTGCTGTGATCCAGGCACTCAGGACTCCATTGTGAACAAGACAAAAATCTCCGCCCTCCGGAGCCAGTATTCTAGAGGAGGAGATCGACAGTGAACATAGAAAAACCTAGGGATGGTCAAGGGGACACAAGTTCTATGAATTAGGATAATGTATCGGGGAAAGACACAGACGGTGGTCTGCTGTGGGGCAGGAGGGGGTTATAATTCTAAACAGGGTGGTTGGAAGGCCATCCCAAGGAGGTGACATTTGAACTGAGACCTGAAGGAGTCAGGTGGAGAGCTGTGTGTAGGAGAGAGTTCCAGGAGGAGGGAATAGCATGTGCAAAGGTCCTGGAGGCAGGAACCTGCCTGGCATGTTAAAGGAACAGCAAGGCTGGTATAGCTGGAGCAGAGTAAGCTCCCTCTGATGGGCCAGCCTTGTTAGATCCCCCCAGGGATGGAGCAAGACCTTCCAGAGGAAATGGTACCAAGAACTCACCTTTTCTTTGCTCCTAATACAATTTGGTTCACTTAACCCAGTTTCTCATTTTTGGCACTACCAGCATTTGTGTCTGAACCGTTCTCTATGGTGAGGCTGTCTAAGGATTATGAGGGTGTTGAACAGCATCCTTGGCCTTCATACACTCATTGCCAGGAGCACCCCCAGTTTTGACAACCACTAATATCTCCAGACATCTCTGAATAATTTCTAGTTGAGAACCATGGACTTAAATCCATTTTGCAGATTGAAAAACTGATGTCTCAAGAGAGGTAGCTACTTGTTCACAGGCTTAAACCATGGGAAGGTAAGATCAGGCCTCCCCACTGAGGCCTGGGGGACCTCCAAATACTACAACAGATGTGCTGTGACCCCACACCTACCATCCCTATTCCCTTTATGCCAGGTGTTGGACATGGAGGAGCTGACCATCTGGGAACAGCACACGGCTACCGTCTGCAAGGTGAGGCCTCCCTCTCCCTGAGGGTTGCTGATGGGAATGGCAGTGTGGTCTCAACAGAACCTTTGTCCTGAAGGGAAGCAAAAACTCAGTCTGCCTCTGATTCCCCCTCAGGACCCCCGCCGTGGCTTTGGCATTGCAATCTCTGGTGGTCGTGACCGGCCTGGTGGATCCGTGTTTGTGTCTGATGTGGTGCCTGGAGGGCCAGCTGAGGGCAGGCTGCAGTGAGTATCATGGCAGCCCGGGTTTGGGCACATGGAGAGGAGGGAGCTGTGGGGGCCAGAGCGAGGAGGCTGGAAAGTGCCTGTGCCTTCCAGCTCTGTCGACACAGGGTGTGGAGCTGGCAGCAGGACAGTCAGTGGTTGGCCCTTGCTCTCCCCGAGGCACTTCCTGGGCCTCTGATGCTGTTCCTGGGTCAGAGTGGCCCCAGGTGCTCCAGGACCCAACAGTCTCCTTGAAACTCCTTTTAATTTTTCAATTACAGTTGACATTCAATATTTTATTAGTTTCAGGTATACAGCATAATGGTAATACATTTATGTAACTTACAGCGTGGTCCCCCCATACATCTAGTACACACCAGACACCATACATAGTTATTACAATATTTTTTCTAAATGTAAGTTGTTGTTTTTTAAAGATTTTATTGATTTTTAAAAAATACATTTTATTGATTTTTTACAGAGAGGAAGGGAGAGGGATAGAGAGTTAGAAATATTGATGAGAGAGACATCAATCAGCTGCCTCCTGCACCCCCCCTATTGGAGATGTGCCCGTAACCAAGGTACATGCCCTTGACCGGAATCAAACCTGGGACCTTTCAGTCGGCAGGCTGACGCTCTATCCATTGAGCCAAACCGGTTTTGGCTTTACTGATTTTTGAGAGAGAAGAAGGTAGAGGGAGAGAGAGAGAGAGAAAGAGAGAAACATCGATGTGTGAGAAACATTGATCAACTGCCTCCTGCACAACCCCTATTAGGATGAAGTCGGCAACCCAGGCATGTGCCCAGAACAGCCAGCAACTTTTTGGTGCACAGGACAACACCCAACTAACTGAGCCACGCTGGTCTAGGCCACAGTCATTACCATATTGTTGACTGTGTTGTGGAGCGAATGCGAGTGAATGACCACTGGAGTCCAGACCAAATTAAAACTTAGGGAGCCTTTATCAGCCGGTCAGCGACTGCTCTGCCTTTCTCCACCCAGGGAGTCTAGAGAACAGCCCAACCCTTTATGTAGGACCACTTTTAAGCACATTTACCACATCTTGTTTTTGCAGAGCAAGCAATTTCAGACAAAACAGTTTTTCTTAAGTAATGTCAGGGTCATGTTATTGATGACCATGTTATTTACAGGGTCATCCTGTTCTTCAGGAAGCTGGCAGTGTTCTGTCTTGCAAGGCTATTTTGTGAGGTGCAGCTGGGATTCAAGGCTAAGTCGACTAGGAGGAAACATGCTCAAAAATTTCTACTCTCTAACAACTGTAATCCCTGTGCTGTGACCTGGAAACCTCCCTTTGGCTGAGGGAAGGGGGGCCAGTGTGCTGAGCCCTGAGGGGCAGGAGCTTCCTGGGAGGACTGGGAAAATGGTTCTGGGGTCCAAGTAGCTGACGGGTGATATGGCTCAGCCCAGAATCTGGGACCAATTTCACAAAAAGAAAGAATAGGAAACACAGGCTGAGAGAAAGAAAAGCAGGAAGAGGGAGCTGAGAAAACAAGTAAGGAGGTTGTGGAGGTGCCAGTTGTAGTCCCAACTTCCCTTCGATGATTGTATTGTATGATTATAGTGGTTTCTATGAGCCCCTGTTTTACAGATGAGGAAACTGAGGCCCAGAAGGGTATATCTCTTTGTGAACCGGGGGACAGCAGTGAATTAAACCAGGGGGTGCCTTCCCCAAAGGTGGGCTCTGGGGAGGCACCAGGGAACCTAGGAGAGGCCTATGGAGAGGGGCTCCTAAGTGAGGCCTCCTCCCTGAAACGTGACTGTTCCCTCAGGATAGGGGACCAGATTGTCATGGTGAACGGGGTGTCCATGGAGAATGTCAACTCCACCTTTGCCATTCAGATACTCAAGACCTGCACCAAGCTGGCCAACATTGTGAGTGGGGGCCGGGTGGGAGCTGTAGCCCTTGGCTCAGGGGCAACTCTGCCCCCAGCTGAGCCCCACTGGTTCTGGGACACAGGGGCGGTATGAGTGTGAGCAAACAGGGTCTTGTTCCCATTTCACAGCTTGGATGTGGAGGCCCAGGGTGGGTGGGACAGATCATGAGCTGGTTGCCCTCTACCTCCTCTCATAGACGGTGAAGCGTCCCCGGAAAATGCAGCTGCCCAGCACCAAGGCCAGCCCCTGTGGCCCAGGACACCAGGACTCAGATGAAGACCGGCCCTGGCGGCTTGAGGACGCCAACCATGGCCGGGGCTACGAGGGGGACACGTCCAGTGGCTCTGGCCGCTCCTTGGGAGAGCGCTCCCACCGGCCCAGGGCCGGCCGCCGGAGCCGGGCCGGCAACCATGGGAGCAGGAGCCCGGGTGGGGGCTCCGAGGTCAGAGGGCTGGCCCTGATGTCCGGCTTCAAGAGGCTGCCACGGCAGGACGTGCAGATGAGGCCAGTGAAGTCAGTGCTGGTGCGGAGGAGGGAGAGTGAAGGTGAGCCGGTAATGAGAGTGCTGATGGCAGTGGGGTTTGGGGTTCCTTTATTGTGTGTGGTCAGAAAGTTAATGACCCCAAAGACATCTCCATCCTGGTCCTGGGACCTGTGGACATGTCAGCTCACATGGTAAAGGGACTTGGCAGATGAGTGAGCTGAGGCCTCTGAGATGGGGATGACCCTGGATTCTCCAGGGATCCCAGTGTCATCACAGGGTCCTCCTAGGAGGCAGGCAGGAGGGTGAGAGTCAGAGATGGCAGAGGCTGCGCTGCTGCCTGTGAAGATGGAGGGAGGGCCACGGAGGTGGAAATGTGGTGCCTCTGAAAGCTGGAAAAGGCTGGAAACTCTGGAGCCTCGTGCAATGACATCCGAGTCCCTGCAGTGACATCTGAGTCCCTGCAGTGACACTGTGTGTCCTATCAGGTCGTCACTGTCAGAACAGCCCCAGCATGGCTGGGAGGGAGCCAAGCCTGACCCTTCCTGTGGGACAGCAGCCCTGACAATGGGAAGGCCAAGGGCAGATTGAGCTCCGAGCGGACCCAGCAGCCCAGACCCCAGGCCCTGCCTGTTTCTCTCCTCTCCCCACAGAGTTTGGGGTCAAACTGGGAAGTCAGATCTTCATCAAGCACATCACAGATTCGGGCCTGGCTGCCCAGAACCGTGGGCTGCAGGAAGGAGACCTTGTCCTACAGGTGAGCCCAGGCGGTGACGGCTTCTTCTTCTCCTTCTCCTTCTCCTTCTCCTCTTCCTTCTCCTTCTCCTTCTTCTTCTCCTTCTCCTCTTCCTTCTCTTTCTGCTCTTCCTTCTCCTCCTTCTCCTTCCCTTTCTCCTCCTCCTCCTCCTCCTTTTGCTCCTCTTCCTCCTTCTCTTCTTCTTCTTAATATATTTTTATTGATTTCCGAGAGGGAGAGGGAGATAGAAACATCAATGATGAGCGAGAATCACTGGTGGGTTGCCTCCTGCACGCCCCACACTGGGGATTGAGCCCATAACCGGGATTTGTGCCCTTGACCAGAACTGAACCCAGGACCCTTCAATCCACAGGGCGCCTCTCAATCCACTGAGCCAAGCCAGGCTTCTTGTTGGGGGCTTGGGATAGGGAGACCAAGGCCAGAGATGATCAGTGGCACTGAGTCATAGGTCAGGGTCAGCTCTGCAGGGACTCAGATGACTTCTGTATTGTTGCCAGTTTCCCCAAAGTTGGAGATAGCGTTCCCCTCTTCTCCCCTCCACACCATCTGCTACTAATCCACTGCCAAATGTTAGTTTCTAGTACCCCCTTTGGGTTGCCTGTTTCTAGTATCAAATCACTGGTCAGCTGGCTACAGCTCCAATTTCCAGACCTGCCTTAGGGGGTTGGTACCAATAGGAGACCAGGCTTAGAGGAGTTGTTTCTTCCCAGACTCTGCTCCCGAACATCTGTTTGATGCCTCATGTTTGATTTCCAAGCCAATGCCAGTTGATTGCTTCTAGAATCTCCTCAGAGCAACCTGTTTCTAGCGATGACTCTGAGGAATTGTCTGTTTCTAGTGGTTTGAGGCCAACCCTAGAAGCAGCTTTGTGGGGGACCAAAACTCACCATCCCCAGGGTTATTGAAAACAGACACTCCCGAGGGAGAATGTTAGAAAAGGATTCTCGGTGTGAGTGGAAATGATGCCAGTCCTCACCGGACACTGAGCTTCTCATCTGCCTCTGGATGTTTGTTTCCAGTACCTCCTGGAGTACCTCATAGTATCCTTCAGTATTACCTCCCTCTCTTCTAATTAGACTCATTTCTAATTTGTGTGCATAGCGTCTCATAAGAAATGTCCCCTTCCAGGGAGATGAGAGTGCCAACCTGTTTCTAATTTCCTCTAGCTGCTTTAGGAAATGGCCTGTTTCTAGGATTCCCGTGGAAGATAGTTCTTGGTATGGATGCCTCTCACAGCAGGAATCCAGTTGTATCATTTTCTCTTGAGATGTCTGTTTTCAGTAACCCCCGTGACAGCGTGTTTCTAGTCTTCCCACCAAGATAATCTGTTTCCAGTATTCCCCTGTCTCTCACTAACTCACATCCTCTCTTCCTTCCTGGTCCCTTTTAGATCAATGGGGTGTCCAGCGAGAACCTGTCCCTGAGCGACACACGGCAACTAATCGAGAAATCAGAAGGGAAGCTGACTCTGCTGGTGCTCAGGGACCGAGAGCAGTTTTTGGTGAACATCCCACCAGCTGTCAGTGACAGTGACAGCTCCCTCCTGGAGGGTGAGGGGCCAGGTTGAGGCAAGCCCTGGGAGGAGGGATGGAATGAAGGGCAGAGCCAAGGACTCAGTCAGCCTGCCCCGAGAGACTTAGAGAGGGACAGTAACTTGCTGAAGACCACACAGCAAGTCAGGACTGGAGTTTCCTGGCTGAGCCTGACTCTGGTCTAGGTCCCTTTGCTTCGAGGGGCCTTGATGTTCCTCTCTATGAAACGGGTCCAGCCTGGAAGGCGTGACTGTGGCTGATGGGATGCCCTCTCTCCCACAGACATCTCAGACCTCTGCTCAGAACTGTCTCAGGCGCCACCATCCTACGTCCCACCACCACCCCAGCACAGGCAGCGGAGTCCTGACACCAACCGAACCAATTCCCGTGTGTACGTACCCCACATTGGACAGAATGGTTGAACAGGAGGGGAGCGTGGGCATATCTTTTCCAACTGGGGGTAGCCTTGAGGGTGTAGTCCTGTAGCCTGCCTGGAAGAGGCCTCCCTGTCCACCTACAGTCTTTCTTGCCCACAGTGGTGGCTTGTGATTCTTGGGTACTAGGAGAACCAGGTATGGATCAACTTAAAAGCAGAAAGAGCCGAAACCGATTTGGCTCAGTGGATAGAGCGTCGGCCTGCAGACTGAGGGGTCCTGGGTTCGATTCCGGTCAAGGGCACGCACATTGGTTGCGGGCACATCCCCAGTGGGGGGTGTGCAGGAGGCGGCTGATCGATGTCTCTCTCTCATCGATGTTTCTGACTTTCTATTCCTCTCCCTTCCTCTCTGTGAAAAATCAATAAAAGATGTTAAAAAAAAAACAAAAAACAGAAGGAGCCAGGTTTCATAATGCATCCTAGAAGACTTCAGAAGGCATAAGCCCTTTGACCCAGCAAGGCCCTTTTAGGGATTTCTCTTGGGGGCCATGGATATATTCTGGGACTGGAGGATGCTGGCTTATGATGATGATGTTTATACAAGGAACAATGGGAGTTAATTTATATTAATTTGTGGCTGCTGTAACGAAGTGCCCCTAAAAGGGTAGCTTAGGCCAATAGAAATTCATTGTCTCTCTTTGGAGGCTGAGAGTCCTGAGTCAGGATGTTAGCAGGGCTGTGCTCCCTCTAAGGGTTCCAGGGAGAATCTGTGCCAGGCCTCTCTCCCAGCTTCTGATGGCCTCTGGCATTCCTCGGCTCCCACACAGCCGTCTCCTCCCTGGGTGTCTTCGTGTTGTCTTTCCTCGATGTGTGTCTGAATCTGTCCAAATTCTCCTGTTTTATAAGGACACCAGTCATAGAGGGTTAGGGACCCACACTGCTCCACTATGACCTCTTCTTTACTAATTATATCTACGACAATCTCATTTCCAAATGCCATCATATTCTGGGATGCTGAGGGTTAGGGCTTCAACACATGAATTTCAAGGAGACACAATTCAATGGCTAAAATACATACATGCTCAATACTTGGCATTTATTTAGATATTAGACACCTCACTTAAGCTTTCAGCACCCTGAGAAGGGCGGGGTTGTATCTGTTATCTATGGCTGTATAAATTAATCCCAAATCTAGCAGCTTGAAACAATAGTAAATATTTATTATCTCCCATCATTTCTGAGAGTCAGGAATTGTGGGTGGGGGGGGTGCGCTATGCTGAGCTGAGTGGTTCTAATTTGTAATCTCATGAGGCCACAGTTGAGATGTGTCTAGGGCTCTAGGCTTTTGGGGTGGATGATCCACTTCCAACTCACTCCCATGGCTGTTGGCAGGAGGACTCGGAGCCTCACCAGGTGGGCCTGTCCTTCTGGTTCCCTCCAGGGAATGACCTAAGAAAACGTAGGTAAATCTAATCTCAGATGTGTCACACCTTCACTCCCACTGTATCCTGCTGGTCACACAGGCCAACCATGGTTCAACGTAGCAGGGAGACTACAGCAGGCAGTGACTACCAGAATTGGGGGGGGTCTCTGGGGACCATCTCAGAGGCCAGAGGAGGGCCCATCCCAAGGCCCCAACTCTTACTCCATTGCTGCCTCCTTAGGGTGCTAATTAAAGATGTCAAAAGGAGACAATGCATGTGTATACTTGGCCCATAGGGAATGCTCATTATGTGTCTTTCTTTTTTTTTTTTAATTGTTTTTATTGATTTCAGAGAGGAAGGAAAAGAGAGAGAAAGAGAGAAAAACATCAGTGATGAGAGAGAATCATTCATCGGCTGCCTCCTGCATACCCGCTACTGGGGATCGAGCCCGCAACCTGGGCATGTGCCCGTGACCAGAATCGAACCTGAGACTCTTCAGTTTGCAGGCCGATGCTCTGTCCACTGAGCCACACCGGCTAGGGCTCACTGTGTGTCTTTCACTCTTTACTACGATCATAATACATCCTTGTTGGGAATACTAGACAGCCATAAAAAAGGATGTCTGGGAGATTATATTTAAAAGGCCCAGCAAAATGCACTTGGTATCATGTGGGGTGAATGAACCACATGGTAGAATGACACAGGCAGCCCCGGCTGAGGAACAGGGCATCCAGGAAGGACATCAGATTCTGCAGATGGGTGGCTGGTGGTGGGCATGCTGGCCTGCTGGGTGATGCTCCCAGGTCTGTCACAGCCTGTGGGGGGACTTTTGTGTGATCTTACTGAGCATTCCGCCCGCACACAGACAAATGGGTGCAAGTAGCTTGGCAGGTTTCTCTGATGCAGACTCCGTACTCTACTAACCTGTTCCAGGACGTGGGGGGTGGGGTGCACAGCATTTTCCAATGGCAACACTGGGGCTTCACAGGATACATGCCATAAATGCGAATGCATGGTCTGATCTAGATTTCTTTCCAAAGCACACCTTTCCCCACACATGTTTATTTGAAAGCATCCGAAAGACATGGAAGTGACCCGTCTCTGCTCACAGCAGGCCGGTTTTGCAGGGGACGTTCTTTTCTTCACGTAGCTTAACAGGGCACCGGAGACTGGAGACTGACACACAGACAATTATTTCTCCCAGTTCTGGAGCCTGGGAGTCCCTGGTCAGGGAGCAGCAGGGTGAGGTCCCAGGGTGGGCCTCTTCCTGCCCGGCAGACGGCTGCCTTTTTGCTGTGTTCTCACCTGGGGGAGAGACTGCTCTCTGGTGTCTCTTATAAGGACACTAATGTCATCATGGGGCCCCACCCTCATAACCTCAGCTAAACTTCATCACCTCCCAACGGTCCGGCCTCCTAACATAATCCCAGTAGAGGTGAGTGTGAACTTGCGTGGACACAAACATTTGGTCCATAGAAACCTCTGGAACTTTTCACTAATGTTAAAACAATAAAATGACTATTTGTCCCAGGCTCCTTTCAATTTGACCAGCCCTCACGGGAGACTTCACTCAGCCATCCCCACGGCTCAGGGCAGGAAACCGAGGCTCAGAGAGGGAGAGCAATCGGTTTCCTATGACCCGGCTACGGAAGGGCAGAACCAAGATTTGAATCTGAGTTCCGATAAATGACAGTTCTCAAAGTCACCCCTTGACATCCACCCCCACCTCACCCCAAACCTGTTCCCCACCAGGGAGAACCCCCAGCTTTGGCGGACAAGTTCTGTGGATTCCAGAACTACGTTGGAACCAGGTAAACGGAGGGAGGGCGGGTGATGACTCTGAGCACCCCTCCTGTTTTAATCCCAAGTGGTGAGGCTGTGCCAGGCAGAGAAGGAGTGTCGGCATGGGCCTACAAGGTCAGAGACAGTTCCCTGGGAAGGACTGAGGGCTGGGTGATGGCACACCACGGGGTAGGAACCCCCTATGGCAAAGGTTTGGTGGCTGGACTGGCCAGCGTGCTTGGGAAACAGACCAGCTGCTCCCTTTCAGATACCCCCAGGCAAAGCAGCTATGACATCTACAGGGTGCCCAGCAGCCAGAGCATGGAGGACCGCGGGTATGTGCACTAGGAAAGAGCCCACCAAGGGGAAACCCCCACATCCCGGGCACCTTCCCAGTCACCGGTGTGCTGATGGGACCACCACAGGGCCTGCGCAGCTATTGGGGAAACTGAGGCCCAGAGGGCGGGGGGACCTCCCAGGGATGCCCAGTGGATCACCTCTCTGCCCACTCTGGACTGACCTGCCTCTGCCACCCCTGCAGGTACAGTCCGGACTCACGGGTGGTCCGCTTCTACAAGGGCACCAGCATCGGGCTGCGGCTGGCTGGAGGCAATGATGTGGGCATCTTCGTGTCAGGGGTGCAGGAGGGCAGCCCGGCTGAGGAACAGGGCATCCAGGAAGGAGATCAGATTCTGCAGGTGGCTGGTGGTGGGCGTGCTGGCATGCTGGGTGATGCTCCCGAGCCTGTTACAGCCCGTGTCCTCCCCGGGTCTGCTGAGAGCAGGTGTGACCCATCGTCTGGGTCTACATATTGTTCTCCCTGTCATAACCCTGGCGCCTGTGACCTAGGTACTGTCTGTATCTACACATCTTTGTCCCTGTCACGACCCTGTGACTGCCTCTTTGGAATGTCACAGAATTTTCCACGGGTCACTGTCATGATCGCCTCGATGAGAACTCACCATGCCTCCGTTCTGTGTGTACTGGTTTCGGTTCCTGTGCCCTGGGTTCTGGTCAAGACTTCCGTGCGTCTGTGATGCCCGTGCTGCCACAAGGCGATGCCTCCCTGCCCCCGTCAGCTGTTCCCAGTCGCTGGGGCCCCCTGAAGCTGGGGGTGAGCTTTGTCCAGAGAAGAGCTGGGATCTCGTGCCCAGAGCTTCATCTCCCCGCTCCCCCCATTACCTGGCAGGTGAATGATGTGCCCTTCCAGAACCTGACTCGGGAGGAGGCTGTGCAGGTCCTGCTGGGGCTGCCCCTGGGCGAAGAGGTAGAGCTGGTGACACAGCGGAAGCAGGACAGTGAGTGGGGCGGGGAGGCCACTCCCTGGGGAAGGGGAAGGCCTAGGCGGCAACCTCCCCCCCCCCCCCCCCCGCCCCGCTCAGAGCCCCTCCCTGCCCACAGTCTTCCGGAAGATGGTGCAGTCCCGTGTGGGCGACTCCTTCTACGTCCGCACACACTTTGAGCTGGAGCCCAGCCCGCCCTATGGCCTGGGCTTTACCCGTGGCGACGTCTTCCACGTGCTGGACACGCTGTATTCGGGCCCTGGGCAGAGCCACACCCGTGGAGGCCAGTGGCTGGCGGTGCGCATGGGTCGTGACCTCCGGGAGCAGGAGCGTGGCATCATTCCCAACCAGAAGAGGTGGGGACCACTCTCACCCTCCGTCAGGCTGCCCCCCAGCCTCCATCTCCCCACGCTGTCACTTCTTTGCAGTGTTGGTGGGTTCAACTGGGGCGATGTGCCGGTGGCTCGGGGGGTACAGTCGTACTTGTGCAGGTTCCCCAGGGCTGCTGTAAAAACAGTACAAATGCAGTGGCTTCAATCCACACAAATTCTGGAGGTCAGCAATGTAAAATGAATGCTTTAGCCCTAGCCGGTTTGGCTCAGTGGATAGAGTGTCGACCTGCAGACCAAAGGTGAATGAGGGTCCCAGGTTCAATTCCAGGCAAAGGCACGTACCTCGGTTGCAGGCTTCTCCCCCACCCAGGCCCTGGTCAAGGCTCTTGCAGGAGGCAACCAATGGATGTGTTTCTCTCACATCGATGTCTCTCCCTCTCTCTTCCACTCTCCCTAAAAATCAATGGAAATGGGAAAATATCCTCTGGTGAGGATTAACAAAAAATACACACACACGCACACACACACAAATGAATGCTTTAGGGCTACAGTCCAGGTGTGGGCAGGGCTGGTCCTTCTGGAGGCTCCAGAGGAGAATCTTTTCAGGCCTCTTCCTCCATAGTCACAGTCAGCAGCGCAGCCTCTTCCATCTCTGACTCTGACCCTCTTGCCTCTTCTTTTTATTTATTTATTTTAAAAAATATTTTTAATATATTTTATTGATTTTTTACAGAGAGGAAGGGAGAGAGATAGAGAGTTAGAAACATCGATCAGCTGCCTCTTGCCATCCTCCCCCTGTCCCCGCCCACCCCCCCTCAATGTGCCCGCAACCAAGGCATGTGCCCCTGACGGGAATCGAACCTGGGACCTTTCAGTCCACAGGCCAACGCTCTATCCACCGAGTCAAACCGGCTTCGGCTTGCCTCTTCTTTATCTTTTTCTTTTTTTTGTTAACCCTCACCTGAGGATATTTTTTTTAAAGAGAGTGGAAAGGAGGGAGATAGATAGAGAGAGAAACATCAATATGAGAGAGATACATTGATTGGTTGCCTCCTGCATGTGCCCCAACTGGGACAAGGGATTGAGCCTGCAACCGAGGTACATGTCCTTGCCTGGAATCGAACCCATGACCCTTTAGTCTGTGGTTGACTGAGCACAGCCAGCTAGAGCATAATTCTCCTGCCTCTTCGTATGAGGACCCTGTGATGACGCTGGGCACCCCTGGGGAATCCAGGGTCGTCCTGTCTCAGGGGCCTTAACTTCATCCCCTCTGCAGAGTCCCTTTACCATGTGAGGTGACATGTATGCAGGCCCTGAGACTGGGACGGGGTCATCCCTGGGGCTGTTATTGTGCTGATCCCAGTGTTACTTAATTTCCCTTCTCCCCAGGGCAGAGCAGCTGGCCAGTCTGGAGGCTGCCCAGCGGGCCGTGGGGTCTGGGCCTGGTGCCTCAGCGGGCTCCAGTGGACGGGCTGAGTTCTGGCGACTACGGGGTTTTCGTCGGGGAGCTAAGAAGACCACCCATCGGAGCCGTGAGGACCTGTCGGATCTGACCAGGCAGGGTCACTACCCACCATATGAACGTGTGGTGCTTCGAGAAGGTGGGACCCAGGCTGAGGGGCCTGCAGACATTCTAGTGTAGCCGTCAGAGGCCACAATGCTTACCTCTCTCCTTCCACCAAAAACAGCCACTTTTGGTGATTTTAGGGCACAGAGGGGACAGGAAAGGGCTTCATTCCTTAAAAATCAATTCCTATATCTAATAGATATAAGCAAGCCACATATAAAAATCTATAAAAGAAATGGTTGAAAATAATTTTAATATATATATTTTTTTGTTAATCTTCACCCGAGGATATTTTTTCCATTGATTCTTTTAGAGAGAATTGAAGGGAGGGAGGGAAAGAGAGAGAGAAACATGGATGTGAGAGAGATACATCGATTAGTTGCCTCCCAAATGTGCCCTGACTGGGGCCAGGGATCAAACCTGCAACCCAGGTACATGCCCTTGACTGGGAACCCGTGACCCTGTGGTGCTCGGGCCGACCCTCTAAACACTGAGCAACATCAGCCAGGGCAATAATGCTTTTAAACATGCTCTAACCAAAATATTATTTCAAGAGATAATCCATACAAAATTATTAATGAGGTATTTCACACTTTTTTTTGTTGTTACTAAATCTTTTGAGGTCTGGTATGTGTTTGACAGCACATCTTGCTTTAGATGAGCCCATTTCAAATGTTATACAGCCTGCTAAGAATGGTATTTACAATTTTAAATGGTTAAAAATAAATTTGAAATTTTTTGTGATGCATGGAAAGAACTGAAAGCTGCCACTAACTTGAACATATAGGTTCATAGCCACGTTATTCCAATAGCCAAGAGGTGAAAACACCCCAGTGTCTATGGACAGATGAGTGGCTAAACACAATGTGGTTCACCTACACATGCAATATTATTCAGCCTTAAAAATGGAAGGAAATCCTCCTGGCTTTGGGTGTGTGCATGCACATGCACAAACACACACACACACACACACACACACACACAGGGGAAGGACATTCTGACACCACTACAACATAGATGAACCTTGAGGACATTGTGCTCAGTGACAGAAGCCAGGCACAGAACAGATACTATGTGATTCCACTCATAGGAGGCACCCCAACATTGTGAACGTACTAATACAATGTACGGACTGAAAAAGTAAATTTCATGTTATGTATATTTTACCACAATTAAAGAAAAAATACACCAGCACAAAAAGAGCCTTTCCCTACCCAAGAAGGGGGAGGGGAACAGCCTTATCCAGATGCAGGAAGGGGAGAGATTAAGTCTTGCCCAGTCTCACGGAAGAAGGGATTAGAACCAGGTGCAGAGACCTTTAGAAAAAAGGACTGCAGGAGGATGGAAGAGCAAGCTCGTCACCCAGGAGGAGAAAGCACTCAGCTGCTCTTCAGCAGCTGCACCAACCTCCAGGCAAAAAGACTTAAAAATCAAAGGCCATGTACGTAATGTCTACCCCCGGCCAATGAAAGGTTAGAAATATGAATATATTGAGTCTTTAAGAGTGAGATAGGCCTGGAGGGAGAAGAGAAAAAGAGAAGGTACAAGGAGAGGGCCGGCTACTCACTTTTCTCCTGCCAAGATTTCTTCTGCACCTGTTTCCTCCGTGGTGAAAATGTCTGTCAGGTAGTCCGGGGTTCAGCAAAATTCTTCCTGCAAAGGGCCGGACAGTAACTATTTCAGAGTTTGTGGGCCAGATAGTTTCTTTCAGAACCACTCTACTTTGCAGGAAGGCAGGCAGAGACAGTACATAAATAAATCGACATGACTATGTCAATAAAACTTCAAGAGAAGCAGTGGGCTGACTGTGGCTCTCAAGTTGTACTTTTGCTGACCACTGAGTTAGCTAGATTCAACTGCTATCGCAGAGGCCCCAAGTGACAGCTGCATTAAAGAAAGTTTCTATTTCAAGTAACAGTCCCAGTGTAAGCTATTGTGTATGGTCTGGCTCCTTCAGTTTCAGGGATCCAGGCTCCATTATCTTGTTTTTGTTTGTTTGTTTGTTTTTGGGTTTTTTGCCTGTGTAGTCAAAGACAGAGCACCCATACCCACATTCCAGCCAGCAGGAAGGGAAAGGGGATGGGGAGGGCTCACCCCTTTCCTTGAATGATACAACCCAAAATGGCACACATTAATTCTTGCACCCCATTGGCCAGAACTTAGTCACATGCCCATCCCTACCTGCAAGGGAGGCTGGTAGATATAGTCTTAGCTGACCAACTATAGGCCTAGCTCAGTGGTCAGCAAACTCATTAGTCAACAGAGCCAAATATCAACAGTACAACGATTGAAATTTCTTTGGGAACTTCTTCAAAATAGACTCGCCCAGGCCGTGGTATTTTGTGGAAGAGCCACACTCAAGGGGCCAAAGAGCTGCATGTGGCTCTCGAACCACAGTTTGCCGACCACTGGCCTAGCTAGATGATACTACAGGGGAGGTAGAAAGTGGTCGTGCAAGAACCTAGCAGTGTTTGCCACAAAAGGGATCCTGATTCTTGCCATTGTTTCTTGGCCCCTCAGCCAATTTCAAGCGCCCAGTGGTGATCCTGGGGCCCGTGGCAGACATTGCTATGCAGAAGTTGACTGCTGAGATGCCTGACCAGTTTGAAATCGCAGGTGAGAAACCAGGCTCCTTGGCAACCCTGCTGGTGAGTCTCTCCATAACCTCTCCCCGGCCCCTGGGGCTGAGGCAGCTTGAGAGGGGCTGCTAATGATGCTGTTTGAATGTTAAGAGTTAGAACAGGAACCACCAGCAGACGTCCTCCGTCACTCCTGGCACTCTTTGGCTGGACAGAGCTTCAGAGTTCTTAACACAGTTCACCAGACAGCCAATGCCAATGGAGCCAGTGTGCCAGCTGTTCCTTCCTTTGTTCAGGAGATTCATTGATTGAGCTATGGACACAGCATCGAACAAAATACACGAGGTCCTCCAAGGAGACCCAAAATGAACAACTACAGAAATAAGCTAGAACTGGGATCAACAAATTACATCTTCCAGGCCAAATCTGGCCCACTAGCGACTTTTATACAGCCTGCTAAGAATGGTATTTACATAGTTTAAATGGTTGAAAAGAAGTTAACTTTTTTGTGACACATGGAAAGATCTGAAAGCTGACACTTGAACATGAAGGTTCGCAGCAGTGTTATTCACAATAGCCAAGAGGTGGAAACACCCAGCGTCCGTGGACGGATGAATGGATAAAGACAATGTGGTCCATCCAGACAATGGAATATTGTTCAGCCTTAAGAAGGAAGAAAATTCTGACCCCTGCTACAACATAGATGAGCCTTGAGGACATTATGTTCAGTGAAATAAGTCAGACACAGGACAGATACTATGTGATTCCATTACAGGTCCCTAGAGGAGTCAGATCCATAGAGACAGGAAGCAGATGGTGGGAGTTATGGCTGGGGGAGATGGAGAGGAAGTGAGTGTTTTATAGGGACAGAGTTTCAGTTTGGCCAGATGAGAAAGTTCTGAAGATGGATGGAGGGGATGGCTGCACAGCAAGGTGAACCTCCTTAATGCCACTGAGCTGTACCCTTAAAGGAGCTTCTTCTTCTTCTTTATTGATTTCAGAGAAGGGGAGAGAGAGAGAGAGAGAGAAACATCAATGATGAGAGAGAATCATTGATCGGCTGCATCCTGCACACCCCCTACTGGGGATCAAGCCTGTAACCCAGGCATGTGCCCTTGGCCAGAATCAAACCTGGGAAGGTAGTCCGCAGGCTGATGCTCTATCCACTGAGCCAAGCTGGCGAGGGCAAAGGAGCTCCTTTGGAGTCACCACAGCCCATGCAAAGGCCTAGAGTCAGGAGCAAGCCTGAGAGAGCAATTGTCTGGAGCACAGACTCTGCATCAGGCTCCTGTCCCTGGCAACCATTGGCTCCATGACTCTGAGCTGGTGACCTTATCGACCTGAGGCTGTTTCTGCATCTGCTAGATGGGCCAGCAACAGCCACCCTCCTCAGGAGAAGGAGAGGGCCGAGGTCAGGAGGGGACACAGATGAGCAGTGTTGGGCACGAGTCCAGGGGGAGATGCTGCTGCTGCTGTTAGGATTCTTCTCAAGGGCAATGGGGCCCTAGCCGGTGTGGCTCAGTGGATAGAGTGTCAGCCTGTGGTGGTCTGAAGAGTCTGGGTTCGATTCCAGCCAAGGGCACATGCCTGGGTTGTGGGCTCGATCCCCAAAGGGGGGCATGCAGGAGGCAGCCAATCAATGATTCTTTCTCACCATTGATGTTTCTATCTCTCTCTCCTCCTTTCCTCTCTGAAACCAATAAAGAAATATATATACTTTTTTTTAACAAAAAGGGCAATGGGGAGCCATGGTGTATTCTTGAGCAGGGAAGGGACAGATAGACATGAATTTGCGGGGCTAGGGAACTACCCTATTGAAGTTGCCCGTTGCCTCTCCACTCCACAGAGAGCGTGCTGAGGATCGACAGGCCATCTAAGATCATCAAACTGGACACCGTGCGGGTGATCGCGGAGAAAGTAAGCAGGGTCCCATTTCATGGATGGGGAACCCAAGGCCCAGGGTCCAATCTGTTCTCTCCCCACTCCCTGCAAGTGTGGTCTCCCAGGAAGTCCCCTCCAGAGGTTTTGTGATTTGAGGGAGACAAGAGCCTGCCTAGAGTCACACACAGCCCTGGGAAGAGGTAGAGAGACTCCAACTGGGGCTCTGGGCCTCAGACACTGTTGCCTGGGTTACCCCCAACCCCACCTCCACCCGGCGGGCCTGTGGATGCGAGGGTGGGGTGCACTCTGACCTGACCCTCCCTCTCCCTCTGATTCTTCACCTGTCTCTTTTGGCCTGTTTCCTGGTGTGTTTCTCTCTCCACTCTCATCCCCTCCCACTGCCGCCACCACGGGCCCTGCCCAGGACAAGCACGCACTCCTAGACGTGACACCCTCAGCAGTGGAGCGCCTCAACTACGTGCAGTACTACCCCATTGTGGTGTTCTGTGCCCCCGAGAGCCGCACGGCCCTCAAGGCCCTGCGCCAATGGCTGGCGCCAGCCTCCCGCCGCAGCACCCGCCGCCTCTATGCTCAGGCCCGGAAGCTGTGGAAGCACAGCGACCGCCTCTTCACAGGTAGAGCGGGAGCGGGGGTGCGGCTGGTGAGGGTCTGGCCTGAGTCTCGGCCTCACTGACGCCCCCTCCCCGCAGCCACCATTCACCTGCAAGGCACAAGCGACAACTGGTACCAGGAGCTCAAGGCCATTATCCAGGAGCAGCAGATGCGGCCCATCTGGACAGCCGAGGACCAGGTACCCGGCCAGGGTTTGGAGCCTCTGTTTGGGTGCAGAGGTTCTCGACCTTTCTGATGCCGCGACCCTTTAATACAGCTCCTCATGTTGTGGTGACCCCCAACCATAAAATTATTTTCGTTGCTACTTCCTAACTGTAATTTGCTACTGTTATGAATCATAATGTAAATATCTATGTTTTCCGATGGTCTTAGGCGACCCTGCTAGCGGTTCTCAACCTGTGGGTCACGATTATTAAAATTCATTAACAGTAGCAAAATTACAGTTAGGAAGTAGCAACGAAAATAAAATTTTATGGTTGGGGGTCACCACAAATGAGGAACTGTATTAAAGGGTCGCGGCATCAGAAAGGTTGAGAACCACTAGTTTAGAGGTAGGTGAGGGCCCAAGATTTGACCTGAGATCAGGGTCTGGATCTGGTACCTGAGATGAGATGGGATTGGGAGACTCAATTTGGGGTTTGGGGATGGATTCAGGGGCTGGGGCTCAACTCAGATTTGGGAGGTTAGGCAAAGGGTCGATGGTCAGGACTCAACCCAGAAGTAAGGGATTAAGCCTCAACTTGTGGGTCAAGGGTCTTACCTGGTTTGAGACTGGAGTTTAAAGATGGTGTCCTGGGTCTGGGTTTGGTCTGAGATCCAGGAGGGCCTGGGCTGGGGTTTTGGCTCAGCCAGACCGCACCCCCCGCCCCACAGCTAGAGGGCTCCCTGGAGGACAACCTGGACCTCCCCCACCGTGGTCTGAATGACAGCTCTGCGGACCTGAGCTGTGACAGCCGGGTCAACAGTGACTACGAGACGGATGGCGAGGGCTACACGGATGGCGAGGGCTACACGGACGGTGAGGGTGGGCCCCACACAGACATGGACGAGGGGCCCCCAGCACCAGCCCTGGTCCGGTCCTCGGAGCCTGTGCTCGTGGAAAAACCCCAGAGCCTGCGAGATCATGGGAGATCCTCAGGCCACCGAGAGGCCCAGGTGAGCAGGATATGGGGGTGGCCCCGGCAAGGGTCTGGGGATGGTGCAGACACATGGGGACCCTATTTTCTGCCATGACGTAAACAAACAGAAACTTCTCTGACCAGGTCAATCAATATCTGGGACCCAGACCTGTGCTTATAAAATGCTGAATCACTTACAGCAAATCTTTCCATCTCTGTGCATGAAGTTCCCTTATGTGGGATACAGGATAGATGCTAAAAGTCTTGACATCACAGGGTGGTTGTTTAAACTCAGCACACTTAGCCCAAGCCCTGTTCAGAGCTGGGTATTTAACAGTAATGTATATTCCTGTTCTACGTGGGTTGCCTCAGCACCTGCAGTGCCTGTGAATGTGACATAGGTACCCCTTCCTCAGACCCTCTGGGTAAATGTAAAGACGTACAAATCTACGCTGTCTGGCTGGAGTGGTGCTCCCTGAGGCTGTGCAGCGCCCAACCTGCTCCACTGACTACGGCAGCCTAGTGAGGGCAGGCACTATCCTAAGCACTTCACATGTGCGAACTCACTTAGAAACTCCTGACAGTAGTCCTCTGAAGAATTTTACAGATGGGAAACCCAATTCCCCCTTTGCTAACAGGCTAGGTGAGAGCCAAGACCTTCTCCTGTCCCAGCCTATTTTCTCAGTTAAAACTGGGGATGAGCCGGCCAGTGTGGCTCAGTGGTTGGGCATCAACCTATGAACCAGGAGGTCATGGTTCAATTCCTGGTCAGGGCACATGCCTGGGTTGCTGACTTGATACCCATTAGGAGGCATGCAGGAAGCAGCCGATTGATGATTCTCATCATTGATGTCTCGCCCTCTCTCCCTCTCCCTTTCTCTAAGAAATCAATTATGGTGCAGACACATATGTGTGTGTGTGTGTGTGTGTGTGTATGATAATAAAATTGGGGATGAGTTGTAGACTTGTGGTGGGGGCAAGAAGAAAAGCTTGCGGGTAGCATTGCTTGGGCAAAGGTGGGTAAGTGCGATGGGGGTGGTTACTCACCCCAATTTATCATACTTTTGGGGGAAGGATTAACCTGTTTTCTCCCTCTCCAAGGTGGACAGCTACCACCCACAGGGTCAGCGGCGACAGGAAAGCATTCGGTAAGAGCCTCTGTACTTCAGATTGAGGCCCCCTCAACCCTTTCTCTGGGACTCAGGGTTGGATGGTGGTGAAGGAGACCTAGAACTAGGCTATGCCTTTGAGGCGCTCCTATTCTGATAGGCAAGACAGAGCCAGAGCCACGGGAGTCGGAATCCTTTCTGGGAAGACTGGGAAGGCTTCCTGAAGGAGGGGACATTGGAGCTAGGGCTTTGAAGGCTGCGAAGGAGCTCATTAATAAACCCAATCCCCAAATGTCCAGGCTTGGCTCATCTCCGTCCACACCCAGTGCGCCTCGTAGTCAGCCTCAGGTAAGCCCACACCCTCCTCACTGGCAGCCTCTCTTCTATTTCTTGACCCCCAGGACATATGCGCGGGAAGCTGTGAGAAAGAAGTTTACACAAGCCCGGGAGGTGGAGTCCTCTGATGAAGATGGCTATGACTGGGGCCCAGCCACGGACATATGACCCCCTCCCAGGTGGCAGCTGGCCATCCTCCCTTGCTCTCCCAGGAGCTTGGACTCAGTCTCCCATACAGAACCTCAAACCCTGCTTCTTCCACCTGGTTTCTAATAAATATTTTCACAGCACCGGCTTCTAGTGCTTCCAAAAAGGACATGGGGGGGGGGGGGAGTTAAGTCCTGTCTTTTCACTCTTAACCCCACACACCCTGACCCGAGACCTGATCCATCTGAAAAGCTTTTAATTTTTTATTTTTTTTACATCAGAAAATAACATAGAGCCAAAAATCCTCTGCGGCCCCAGCTAGCCACGGACTGGGGTCCCAGGGCCAGTGGGGCTAAGGCACGGTGGTGGGAGCAGTGGCTGGTCACAAGTATACGGGCTGCTCCTGGCCTGTGAGCAGGCGATAGGTGGTGGCTGGCATGGTCTTGATGTGGACCTGGGGGATGGGAGAGGAGGCGGGGCTTGGCGTGGGCCTGTGTGGGCGGGAGGGCACCCCCCAGTCCCACCCACGGCCCACGCACCTCCGTGTGGGCCTCGGTGAGCAGCTCGATGACCCGGGCATGGGGTGTGGCCACCACACTGTGTCCGTTGATCTCGATGATTCGGTGTCCCACGCGAACGCCCCCACGCTCGGCGATGCCACCCCGGAGGAGACTGCAGATCTGACAGGACGGGAAGGGATCACGATGCTCAGGGGGCCATGCTTGGGGCTGCCCACCCCCAACACAGTGCTCTGGGCGGGGGCCTCACAATGCCGTCCTCCACACAGAATCCCAGCTGCTCGCGGGCGTGGGGCCGGTGAATGATCGCTGTGGTGACCGGCGGACAGTGGATGATGTTGAGGGTTACCAAGGTCTGCGACTTGACCTCCTGTGCAGGAGAGGAGCTGTTGGCCTAGCTGGGCTTCCGGGGGGGCTGCTGGACCTCTTGGCAAGTTGCAGCCTCCTCTGGGCCTCAGTTTATCCACCCGAAAATGGAGATTTGGAGTCAAGGTTCTGGATGCTAGAAGACCCCTCGAGAAGCAGTTAAGAACACAGATGGGTGTCGGGTGGCCTTGCGATCGGAGCTGTGTGACCTCTCACCTCTGACTCCCTGGGCCTCAGTGTCCTCATGGTCAAAAGCAAGTTCTAATGTGTCTATCAGGCAGGGTTACAGGGACTAGATATCATGCTGTGTGGACTGTGTCAGACCTACTCTTCTGACCTGGCCAGCTCCCTCCTCGTTCCTGAGCCTCACTTTTCCTATTTGTGCAACAAGGTTCAAGACTCAGGAACAGCCAAAACCGGTTTGGCTCAGTGGATAGAGCGTCAGCCTGCGGACTGAAAGGTCCCGGGTTCGATTCCAGTCAAGGGCATGAACCTTGGTTTGGGACACATCCCCAGTGGGGGGTGTGCAGAAGGCAGCTGATCGATGTTTCTCTCTCATCAATGTTTCTAACTCTCTATCCCTCTCCCTTTCTCTCTGTAAAAAATCAATAAAATATATTTAAAAAAAAACACAAAAAACCTCAGGAACACACTTGCTGCCTCATGGCAGACAGGAAACGCTGCTGGCACTGCCAATAGTCGCCTGCACTCCAATCCTGCTCCTGCACCAGGGAGGTCACCCTGGATGGGTGCCTTCCCCTCTGCCAGCCTGTTTCCCTAAGCCAGAAGTCGGCAAACTCATTAGTCAACAGAGCCAAATACCAACAGTACAACGAATGAAATTTCTTTTGAGAGCCAAATTTTTTAAACTTAAACTTCTTCTAACGCCACTTCTTTAAAATAGACTCGCCCAGGCCGAAAACCGACTTCTGCGCCTGGGCCACGAAGTTTAACTCGCACTGTACATACGTGCGTGCCCGCACGTCGTATTTTGTGGAAGGACCACACTCAAGGGGCCAAAGAGCCGCATGTGGCTTGTGAGCCGCAGTTTGCCAACCACTGCCCTAAGCATACAGCTGGTAGGGTTCTACCATGTCACTTCTAGGCTGGGTCCCAGAGACCTGTCCAGAGTAGGTACCTCTGTACCCTTCCCAGACCCATGGAGAGGCAGGCCTGCCACCTGGGGCCCTTAAGCCAGCCCCTTGGGCCCCTGCCCCCCAGAACTCACGCGTATGGCAGCTTGGACACTGGCCAGTGGCAGCCCCACTAGACTGGTCCCGTTGATGGCAGTGAGGCGGTCCCCGATGCTGAGGGACCCCGAGCGTTCAGCAGGACCCCCATGCAGCAGGTTGGCAATGACAGCCGTGGGCAGCAAGGATCCCCAGCCTGACTCCACCAGAGCCACGCCCAAGCCCTCACCCTGGCGCTTCTCAATGACCACCTAGGAGAGGACATGGGTGGGACATGAGGGCCGCTCGGTGGGGACCTGGGAGGGGTTGGTCCACCCACTCGCTCACCTCCCTGCAGTTCTCACTGTTGGAGAAGTGGTCGAGGTCCCCATTGTGGAGGTAGCCAGAGCCCAGGGCCTCCTGGCTTGGCTGGGTGCCCACCTGGGTGGGGTCAATGCCGCTTTCCCGCAGAAACTGGCTGTAGGCCACCGCAAAGGCCTGGCCGATGGCCTGAGCAATGAGCTGGGCCTGTGGAGGACGGGCAGCATCTCCCAGGAGATGTCCCACTCCCCTGCTGGTCCCCCAAGTCCCCTGACATCTTCAGAGTCCAACCCCCACACCCACCTGGGACAAGATTCCCAGCAGAGAGCCTACATGGATTTTGGGGAAATAGCCACTGTCTTAGGAAATCGGGAGAGAGGCCTGGGGCAGGGAAGGTTTCGGGATTCGGCACCAGTCTCAGTCTTATGGAAAAAACGGGAACATGTGGGAACTACTGGAGGGGTGGAGAGACCTGCCAGCACTGAGGACCAAGGGAGAGCAGTGGGGTCACAGCATGGCCAGGGGGGCTTTACAGGAGGGTGGGGGCACCTGGACACCAGAGCCCGGCCGCTCACATCATCTGAGTGGAAAACGTGGCAGATCATCTTGTATAGCCGGTGGCCATGGGCCTGGGACGCCTGGCGCCGGGCCAGCCGCCGGCGGGCCATGATCACCAGCACGCTGCCAATGTCGGCGATGTAGGAGATGGTCTGCAAAGCGTGGTCCATCATGGCCTCCTGGAGGAGGGGGAGATCAGGCCTGGGTAGGCTGCGGAGGCCTCAGGGGAGCCCCCCAGGCACCACAGTCTGGGCCTGAGCCCTGTACCTGGGAGTCGGCCATCAGAACCTTGATCCTCTTGGTGGAGATGAAGAGGTCCACCTCCGTCATGGGCTGGGTTTCCCCATCAGGGGCCTGTGGGGGAGGGGGGAGGTCGAGGAACCCAGAGACCCAGCCTCCGCCCCATCGAGCTCCCGGGCCTTGGAGGACCTAGTCTGTAGCCTGCCTGCCCGCCCGCCCTCCTGCCAGCCCCTGACTTCACCTTGACGCGGTCCATGGCCTCCTGGGCCTGCGCCATTCGAGTGCTGGGGGGCGGGTTCCTCTCGGACACCAGCTGGGTGGAGCCCAGGTATTTGGCCCCGAATATGACACCATCACAGAGGTCTTCGTGGTCACAGGGACCTGATACTGAGGGCAACAGCGGAGGCAGGTCAGCCCGAGAGCCCCGGCCAGGCTTGGCCACCCTCATGGATCTGGTCCAGGGTTTTGGCTGTCTGCACAGTCTGGAAGCACAGAGAGATCTACCCTCTCATGACTTGGTCCTGCTGACTCACACAGGTCTGCCCACTTCCCCAGAACTATCCCACCAACGGGAGACACAGACCAGCAGCTTGGCCTTCGAAAATCTAGAACCGTGTGGTCCGGCATCCTGGAGCCAGCTCTGTCCCCGTCTCAGAGATTCCCAGGGGCTTTTGTGAGTCCAGCAACACAGCTAGATCCAAAACCAGCACTAGTCGCCTGGCCGTCGTGGCTCAGTGGTTGAGCGTCAACCTATGAACCAGGAGGTCATGGTTCCATTTCTGGTCGGGGCATATACCCAGGTTGAGGGATTGAGACCCGGTGGGGGGGCATGCAGGAGACAGCTGGTCAATGATTCTTTCTCATCATTGATGTGTCTATCTTTCTCTCCTTCTCCCTTCCTCTTTCTAAAACCAATAAAAAACAACAACAAAAACACCAAAAAACCCCAACACTAGTGCTAACAGAAACCTACAGTTTCTAGAATTCCACGATTACACTACAACCAGGTGGTCCCACTCCCATTTCTAAAACCCGCAACACTATAGAACTGTAGTCAATTCCACTCAATGGTTCTGGAATCCCCCCTGAATCAATCTGGGGGCAATTAGCTCTACCCATTAGTCTAGAATTCTCCCCTATCCGTACTGAACTGTGGAAAACTCTACTCGGCAGTCATAGAACTGCCCACTCTGGGAGAGACAACGCTTCAGAAATCTAAACCTCTGACGCTATCCACAACCCCAAATGGCTCTGAGGTTTGTCTCTAGAACTCCCTGACAGATTTCAAACCACAGAATTCTATCAGGGGTTCTAGAAATCTACATCACTCCAGAATCAGACTTTTCCACTCCATGATTCCAGAATTTTTTAATCATCACAGCATCGGGTAGCTCTTCCTATGGTTCTAGAATCCCCTCAATAATTCATGATCACAGATGCACTCACTGATTCTGAGAATTACTTGGACACCCAGAAACAATTACTTAATTATCACAGCATCAGGTAGCTCTTCCTATGGTTCCAGAATTCCCCAAACCAGCCCAGAAACACAGAAAGCTTTGCCCCATGGCTCTAGAATCTTCTGAGCAACATAAAACCAGACAACTGCTCTGTCAAAGTTCTAGAATGGTCCAACCAATAGCTATTGCTTTTTTTGTTTTAGAACCACAGGTATAGGCCGCAGTGAAGTAAACCCTACTCCTGTGTGTGAGCTTAAAATACAGATATCTCGGCCTGTTGTCCTTCACGATCTAAGCATTCTGGAGCAACAGATAACTCTGCTCTGGGATTCCAGCACCGTATCACCCAACATCATAGCCACCAGGCACATGTGGGCATTATGCACTTGAAATGTGGCTGGTCTGGATTGAGATGTGCTGTTAAATACAAAATGCACTGAATTTTAGCTCTAATATGAACAAAAAGCAAGATAATTGTAAAATGTTAATTATATGTTAAAATGTTATTTTAAACACATTGGGTTAATTCAACTGAGTTATTAATTTTACCTGTTTATTTTTTTAATTAGAAAATATTTATTTATTTATAGACTTGAGAGAGAAACAATGATTTTGCTATCCCACTTATTTATGCATTTATTGGCTGATTCTTATGTGTGCCCTGACTGGGGATTAAATCCACAATCTTGGCACAGTATCAGGACAATGCTCTAACCAACTGAGCGATCCAGCCAGAGCAATAACTAAAACATTTCAAGTCAGATATAGCTCACATTATATTGTATGATCCCACTCTAGAACTTTCTGATGACTCCTCTAGAATTGGACAGCTCTGCTTAGTTCTAGAATATCTCCTACTGGTCTAGAGTCACAGATACTTTCTAGTCACTTGATGGTTCTAGAACTTCCAGTCTGAATAGAACCACGCAGCTCTGTTCATTCTAGAATACACACGAGCCCAGGTTCCTCTGACCTAGAACCACAGGCACAATGCCCAGTTCTGGAACTCCCTAGGTGAATTATAACTCCACTGACCACTCTAGAACCTTCTTGGAACTATAAATCTAAACCATCTCCTCTTCTTACAACCACAGAATTTGCTTTTGACATGTAGCCTCAGATAGTTTTGGGGAAAATTCTAGAATATTCCAGGTGGTCAAAACTGGTTCTTCCCATGCCTTTGGGGCAGGGATTAGCAAACTTTCCTGCAAAGGGCCAAACAGTAAATTATTTTTATTTTGTGGGACAGGTGGTCTCTGTTGCAACACAAAAGCCACCATAGACAATATATAAATGAATAGATATGATGGTGTCCCGATAAAACTTTATTTGTGGACACAAACTTGAATTGCATTATTATTTTCATGTGTCAAGAAATGTTGCTCTTCTTTTGGGTTTTTCCAAGCATTTACAAATACAAAAACCATTGTAGCACACAAGACATACCAGAACAGTTTGTGGGCCAGAGCTGGTCCACAGATGGTAATTTGCCAACTCCTGCTCTAGAACAGAGTGCCACAAATACCCCAGCCTGCCTTACTGTCTTCTACTCAATTACAGAACATTTCCAAAGCTGTCTCTCTTCTCTCAGGCCTTCAGGAATCAATGTAAAACCATTCTCAGAGCCTCTCTAGAAGCAACTCCTTATTGGCAAACTCTGAATCAGAGATTTCAGGAGCCTGATTCAGGCTTTTCTGAAACCCCTAGGTTCCTGGGAGCAGGGTGGATGGGGCACTCACCCTCCTGGAAGGCAGGGTATGAAGCCGCGGCCTTGGGGCTCTAGAAGATAAAAGAGGAGCAGGACTGAGTCCCCCTGGCTTGGCCCCTGGCAGCAGAGAAGGCCTGGGGATTGGGGCAAGCACTACCTGGGTATTGGCAGGCCGCTCTTCGGGAGCAATCAGAGGGGCCGTCTCCAGCCAGGGTTCCGGGGAGCTGCTTGAGCTCTTGCTGCCATGCTGCTCAGCAGAGGCTCCCTCTGCCCATTCTGGGGAACCAGTATCCCCACCTGGGTCCTCAGGGGGCTGTAACAGGTGAGGAGCAGGGTCGGGAAGCTCCTTGGGACAAGACTGGGAAGGAGGGCACTCCTCGAGGTGCAAAAGGCTCAGCAGGTCGTCCCTGCCAGCCTCAGCAGAGAGGAGCCCATGGGCATCAGCCACATCCTGGGAGGCCAGGCCATGACCGGTGGCAATGTGCAGGGGGCAGGGGGGTCCATCTGGGGACAGGCCCACAAGATCGCCCGGCAGAGCCTCAAACTCCTGCACTAGATCCTGAATATTTGGCCCGTCAAGTTCCATCTGACTCAGGCTGCACGGGCCTCCTGGCACTGGGTCCCACTGGCAGTCAGGACTGTGGTCCTGAGAGGGCGCAGGTGTGTCCCTGGGCTCCTCCAAGTCCATGGCCAGAGGCCCTGGAGGGGCTGAGGGAGTTGTCAGGAATTCAAGGCCTGGATCCAGGCTCAGGTCAGCATCTGAAAGAGATTAAAAGGTGAGATTTCCTGGGGACCAACTTGGTGCTAGGTGTTAACTGGGGGCTGTTTATATATAACACATAATTTAATCCCACCATATCCTGCAATGTAGGGTCTGCTATGATACCCATTTTACAGATGATGAAACTGAGGTGCAGAATGAGCAGTTGTGTAAGGCAATGTGACATCCCGGGCTTCAGACCCTGGGGGGATTCCCTTATACTTGTCAACTATGACTTCTCCCCATCGTGGAACCTGTTCACCCCAGCTTTTGCTCTTGCAAGTCTTTCTCCCCCGGGACGTGGTACCCAGGCTAAAGATACAACCTGGCTATATAGACACAACAGGTGCAGGTTCCCCAGATCCTGGACTCAAGACCCCAACCCAAGACTTAGACCCAGGACCTCAGACTTAAAACTAGAGACCCAAGACACCAGAAAGCTGACCCTAATCTCAAAACCTCCAATGCCACGCTCAAGATGGACCCCCAGACTAAGACCCGGACCTCAGATCCGGTGTGAAGACAACTGGACTCTAAAGCTAAGAACCCAATCCTTATGTAGACCCAACATTCAAGACTTCAGACCTGTGGCCGCAGGCGCCGGCCCCAGACCCCGCTCTGCCCCTCCAAGACACTCACTTCGCAAACTGAGGGGGCCTCACCCCACAGCGGACCCACATCCCAGGCCGGCAGGGTCTTCCCAGCCACCGTCGCTCACCTTTCCTGGTCAGGGCGCTGGCAGATCTATCTGCCCAGCGCTCCCGGCCTACTGGGCATGCGCTCTCTTGCAGAGCCTGCTGGGAAATGTAGTTCTCACATCCAACCTCGCCGAGCGCGGGCGCCGGGTATCAGAACTGCAAGTTCGAATCCCAAGCCTCCATTTACGTAGCGTGAGTCGTGGCTGGCCTCTGTGCCAGTTTCCTTAACTGCAAAATGGGGTTAATAATCGCTATCGGTTTCCTACGACTGTGGTCGTTATTCCAAGGGATGGCCTATGGGAAGATAAGAGACTGGAAAATACTAATGGTGAATGATAGATGGCCTCTTTAGACTCTAGGACAATGGAAATAGCGTGGGGACACAATTGTATACAGACTTCCCACTTGGCTCACAGTAGGGAGGCTGAATGATGCATCTTGGCTTAACGTTTCCTCCCTGAACCTTGGTTTTCCCAATTATATTTATCTTTTTTTATTTTCAGTTTCCTCAGTTATAACTTGGTAATAATAATAATAGGAGAGGTAATATCTCGTAATTGTGAGGATTAAACAAAATCAAGCCGGTTAAGGATTTAACATTTGGGCTGGAATATGAACCTGTTACTATCTAATGACTTTTAGGCTTTGAGTATTTATGCGTTGTTGAATAGAATCGGGAATGTATAAGGCATGATCTTTTAAAGTAAGTAAGTAACCAAAGAAGGGCAAGAAGTCAATGAAACATCCCTTTAAAATCGCCTCATACAGTAATTAATATATCCATAAAAAGTTTAAAGACACAAAGAACGTAGGCCTTAGGCTGAAATACTACATTTCCCAGGAACCTCTAGGAGCCTCTCTCTCTCAAGCACCCTTTGGCCGCTGACGTCTCAAAAAAACGTGTACGTGCAGGCAGCCGGCGTGCGTCATGGCGGCCAGGCGCTTATTCGGGGCTACCCGAACCTGGGCTGGCTGGCGGCCTCGGGAGCTCCCGGACCCCGCCGCTCCCGGAGGACTCCTCGTACGGGGTTATGCCAAGAAACCAGGTGAGCTGGGTTAGGAGAGACCAAAATGGGAACCGTGAGGACATTGGGTAAATTGTATTGCGCAGGCGCTGGCTGGGGAGGTGGTTCTTAGAATCGAGGCACCCGCGTGAAGTGGCCGACCGCTAGACTACACGCGCAGGCGCAGTTTAAGGGGCACAGCGCGCAGCTGGACTGAGCAGGCGCCAGCCTGAGGCTGAGCAGCCAGTGACGTCGGTGTGAGTGAGGCGGAGTAGACGCGCTTCACTGCGCAGGCGTGGGTTTGTTTTCTTGGGTTGGGGGAAGGGGGGGAGGAGGCCAGGAACTTGCGTCCCAATCTTGTTTCTTCCATGACTGTATGATCTTTTGCACGTCATCAAAAGAAGTTTGAGGCTGCAGTGGGGTCCAAGTGTTAACCACTTAAGCAAAACCAAAACAAAGTTACTTGAATTTTAGCTGGACCACCATGCCTGATCTTTGTTGGAAGAAGGAATTGTCAACTATATGTTAGGTCTTAGACATAGAAGCACTTTCATTGTGAGATAAACAGAAAGAAAATAGAATTGGAAAGGAGTGATTTGGTCACTCTGAGCATCAGTGTTATTTACGGCAGTATCCATGTCCAGCTTAAAATCATTTGAGTACTGTAGACGGGGGCCAGTCAGGGCCTGGGCCACCCTGAGAGACCATGGGCAGGGAAGGAAGGCTGGCCTCCAGAAGGTGGAGGTGGCTGAACTCTTACCTCCTCTCCACTCCAGTCCTTAAGGGGGTTAAAGGCGGCAAAGGCGGTGTGGTCAGTGATGACCTGAAGGACCCAGAGGTGTGCACAGACCCTGTCCGGCTCACCACACATGCCATGGGTGTTAACATCTACAAAGAGGGCCAGGACGTGGTCCTGAAGCCGGATGCTGAGTATCCCGAGTGGTGAGTGGGCCGGGCTGGGGAGTGGGGAAAACCAGTGACCAGGTGAGGAGGAGTCTGGCTGATCAAATCTAAGGTTTGGGAGAGGACTCCCCACGGGAGGCAATGCATGAGTGAAGACCTGAGTGGGTGGAAGGAGCTTTAACAGCAAGGGGACAGCCAGTGCAAAGGTCCTGGGGCAGTACTGTACCTGGTTTTTAGGGACAAGGTGGGGAGAGTAGAGGTAGATAAAGCAGGGAGGTCATGGAAACCAGTCCTAGCAGGTCCTGGGGGCTGCAGAGATTTCAATTTTGCTCTTGGCCTTGAGAGCATTAGCTGGACATGGAAACCATTGACAGTTGCTGATCCTTAAATCTGGGGAAGTGCAGAAAGGCTGAATGGGAGAGGAGGCATTACAGGTGCACAGCATGGACAGTGGCCAGGAGGCAGGAGAAGGCTTGGCATGTGCCCACCTCAGACATCAGCACTATTGGATTGGAGGTGCCCCCTTGTTCCACAGCCAGAAATGTGGCTCAGGGAAGGTGAGAGACCCAGACCTGCCAGTGCCTTCCTCGGCATTGCCTCTGCCCCAGGTACCTGGGGCCCAGGAGTTGTGGATGGCTGTTGGGCAGCCCTGAATTCTTGCCCATACCCCATCAGGCTATTCCAGATGAATGTGGGCCCCCCTAAGAAGCTGGAAGAGCTGGACCCTGAGACCTGGGAGTACTGGCGGCTGCTGCGGAAACACAATATGTGGCGCCATAACCGGCTGAGCAAGAACCGAAAGTTTTAGTGGAGGAGGGACTGAAGCACCCTGACTCACCAAGGACCTCGCACGCCCCAGAGGAGGACCCCAGAGGGGCACAACACCTCCCCATCGTGCCCCATGAGACTCTTTTCCTGGAGAAAACGGACTTTTTCTTACCTGTGTTCTTTGTGGCCCCCACCCTGAAACTGGATCATGGTCGTGGGGACCAATAAAGACCTCTTGAGAGGATTGTCATTGGTAGGTGTTGGAGGCTACTCAGTGTAGTCTGATGTTGGGCCATTGGGAAGTGAGCATGTGGCAGGGAGGTGGGCCTCTCCTCAGATACAGTGGTTCCTAGTGATTGGCTGGGCTTCTGTAGGTCCATCTTCAACTTCAGGCTTCACTGGGCTGCTTAGCCTGATTCCTGGAATTCTAGCACTGCCCAGGAGGCCTCAACCCCTCAAGTGGGAGGTTTTTCTACCAAAACTTCTCTTGGTTACAAGGGATTTAAACCTGACTCAAGCCGTGTAAAGCAGAACGGAATTTTCGAGCTTCAGGAACGAACTGTCCAGGGGTAGGACTGGCTTCAGGCATGGTTGGATCCAGGTGCTTCAGTATTCAGCTGTATATCTCTCTTCTCCATCTCTGTGTCCATTTGACCGCCAGGAGGAAGTTCTCTAGGGCAGGGGTGGCTCCAGGGCTCCTGACTGACACCTTCCTATCCAGTTCAGCAAGCCTAGCCAGATGGAAGGGACTTCCCTTTCCTTCCTGCCAAGGTCACAGGGGCTATCTTCATTGGCTGCTCACTTGAGACCAGGGACATGGGCCTACCAACCATCCTGTCCATCTCCACTGCTGCCCAGGTCTCACCAGAAAATGGGGTACCATGAACATTATCCACAGCCCCAGTGAGAACCTCAGCTCTGGGTGTCCAAACTCCTGCCCTGCCTGGCTGTGAGGGATGGGTCTCAAAGACAGGGTCCCAGGGATGAGGACAGTGCCTGCCGGATCGGAGGAGGCTGCAGGGGGAACTCACTAAGCAGTGCCTATAAGGTCCCGCCCTCCCTGCTGTGGCCTCCACCTTTCCTTCAAGGATGGCGTTGGAGGGTTGGCATTATCTTTCAGCATCTGGGTCCACATGCTGGCTGGGCAGGGTGGGGTCCCCACAGCCAATTCTGCCTGGTCCCAGGAAAATGAGTCTTTATCAGCTTAGGAGGACCTTGCCAAGGGGATTATTGAAAACCTACCCTCCCAGGTGGCCTGCCCTAGACATGGGGTCCATCCCAACCCTTCCATGACTCACTCTTAGGGTAAAAATCAAAGCTGTAACTACTACAGGCCCTGCCCTGCTCTGCTCCCATCGCCTCCCTGCCCTCACCTCCCTCTCCCTCTCACTGCTCCATGCGGCACAGAGGCTCCTCGATGCTCTTCCAATATCCCTGCTGGATCCTGCCCCAGTGCCTTTGCACTTGCTGTGCCTGTTATCTGGGTCGCTCTCTCCCAGGTGTCCCCAGGTGTCCACCTCCTCCAGGTCTGTGCTCTGAGGTCACCTCCATGAGGCCTTCACACCATATTAAACTGCACCACCTGTCACTCCCGTTTGCCCTTCCCAGTGTTCTCCCTAGCATTTACCACCAGCTGGCGTTTTATGTTTTATTTATTTTTTAATTGTGCATCTTGTCTCTCCCACTGGAGTGGCAGCTCTGTTAGGACAGGAATATTTATCTGCTTTGTTTAGTGTTGTGTCCCTATTGCTTAGTGGATTTTTTGTTGCTGTTGTTAATCCTCACCCGAGGGTATTTTTTTAAGAAATTGATTTTTAGAGAGAGTTGGAAAGATGGGGGAAAGAGAGAGAGAGAGATCAATGTGAGAGACACATCACAACCAAGCCTCCAAACGGTCCTTGACCGGGGCCAGGGATTAAGCCTGCAACAAGGTACATGCCCTTGACCAGAATCAAAACCAGGACCCTTCAGTCCTCAGACCAATGCTCTCCCCACTGAGCCAAGCCTAGAGCCCTATTGCTTACTGGATGAATGGATGGATGAATTAGTGAAGTGAGTTGGACAGAACAAATGCTGGCCCTCCCAGCCATGCCCCATCCCACCCTCGCTGGGCCTCTGGCCAATGGGGACAAAAGCCACACTTTGGATCATGGAGGGAATAAGGATAGGGATGGACAGTACTTGCCAGCCTCAGCCTAGTCCCTCTTAGCCCCGGCCTGGGTCCAGTTGCTTCCAAAGCGAGCAGGGACCCAGTGAGGCCTGGGCAACGGAGTCAGGCAGTGAGAGTCCCTGCTGGCTTGTGGCCTCAGGAAACTGGCTTCCCATCTCAGTTACACACACACACCCCACCCCCGTAAAACGGGCTGGTCCTCGCATCGCCTGGTGGGCTCCGGCCAGGAGCACACCCTGAGAGGAAGCAGCTGGCCCGGAGCTGCTCTGCTGTTATTTCTCAGAGAGGGAGGCCCTGAGAGTGGGGTGGCTCTGCTGGTGGAAGATTAGCAGAGATTTAGACTCACTGACTCGAAGAATTAAGGTCCCAGTGGCTCCTGATTACAGCCTTACAGTCCCAGAGCCTCCGAACCCACCTCCTTAGACAGATGAGGCATTGAGGCCCGAGGAGGGGCAGAGACTCCCACACAGAACCCGCCTCCCTGGCCTGGAAGTCCTATGGCACCTCCTATCCAGTCTCCCTGAAAGGCAGGGTGAGGTGGGGTGGGGACCTGGCATGGTGGCCATGGACAGGGAGGGTGGGGATGGGCAGTCTCTTTCCTCATCGATAGGCCGGCCTGCTGGAGGGCTGCTCCGTGACCTTGGCCTAGATCTGTCCTCCCAGGCCCTCGGGACTGCCCGAAGAGGGAGACTGGGTGGGCACCAGCTCAAGCTGGTGGCCAGGCCCTGTCCAGAGCCTGTGCGTGCTCCTTGGCCAGAAACCGAATGGATGCCTCCTCCAGAGTGAAGCCTTCCATGAAGGCCGAACCAAAGGCGTGCGGCCCGAAGGATGCCTGCAGCCCCGGGGCTGGGCCCAGGAGGTGAGTGAGGCCTGGCCTGCTGGGTGGCCCGGGGCCCAGCCAAGGCTCCAGAGGCAGTGGAAGGGTCGGAGGGTGGGCAAAGGGCAGTGCGGGGGCCTCCGGGAGCCTCGAGGCTGCCACAGCCCCAGAGCCGGACTCCAGACGCTCCTGGCGCCGCCACTTGGCCCGACGGTTCTGGAACCACACCTGGAAGCAGCAAGAGGGTGCTTCCAGCCCAGAGCAGTGGGGAGGGGCCCGTCGGCTCTTCCCCTCCCCCTGGGCCTCCAAGCCTCGCAGGTTCTGCCTGCTGTCTGACCTGACTCCCTACCTGCTGCAGTGCCATGCTTTTTTATTCTGCTTCAGGGCCGTCTTGAGAGAAGAGGCCCTGCCTCACGGCCCCATCACATCACCTGAGTCTTTTCTGAACCTCATTCCTCACCATTCTTAAGCAGACCCCTCTGGTCTTCGATCTGGAAGTGCAAGCTTGGCTTTCAGGCCTTTAACCAGCTCTTGCTCAGCTTCATTTTCTGGCTCGCCTTCCACCCATCTCACCCAGCTCAATGGGCAAACTTCCTACTTACCCCCTGCACATCCTGGCGCCTACTGTTTGGATGCCTAGAGAAATGCCCTTTTTCCTCCCTAGCTGGCAAACTCCTACTCTGATGTCATGGCCCCAGTCCCAAAACCCCTCCTCTGGGCATCTTCAGTTTGGGAGGGTCCCTATCTGGCTCTGGCTCCCTCCCCGGGCCACTGAGGGGTGCCCTCACCTGCACCCGCACCTCCGGTAGATGCACCTTGGCTGCCAGCTCTTCGCGGCTGTAAATGTCTGGGTAGTGGGAGGCCTCGAAGGCCCGCTCCAGCTGGTGCAGCTGGTACGTGGTGAAGGTGGTGCGGTTCCTCCGGTGCTTCTTCTTGGGGGCCTCCTCACAGGGTGCCGGCCCCCCTCCCTCAGCCACAGCCCCCTCACCAGGGCTCAGGAACATGGCTCCTCCTGGTGGTACAGCAGGACGGATGGTGGTGAGGCAGCAGGAGGGACTGCCAGCTGCGGAGGGCAGGGGAGCCCCAGTACCTGCTGGGTCTGGAGTATGAGGTGAAGGGGCTCTTCCCTCGCAATGTCCTAAATTCTGCCTCCCACAGTCTGTCGATTCCAGATTACCTCATTTTCTCTGTCTCCACTCCCTTCTGACTCTCGTCTCTGTCCCCCAACCTGTTTCCTCGTTCCCTCTGGAACTCTCCCTGACTTCCCCTCTCTCCCTGTGTCTTCATCTTTCTGTCTGCCTCCCCCTGTGTCTAGGACCCCAGGAAAGCAGGCAGGGACACGGCTCCCATGCAGTGCTCCTCACCCCGACGCCCTCTGCCCTAGTGGGCTTCTTGCTCTCCCAGCTCCCCCCCTGCCTTGCTCACCTGCTCAGCACACACCAACCCTAGCAGCCCCTCTTCAGCCCAGGTCTCCACAGGCCCAGTGGCCTGTCCCAGCCAGCCCTGGGGGAGGGGAGGAGGATTAGTACAAGGTGATTAATTGAGGTGGCCCCTTCCATCTGGTTTCCCTGAGCTGCTGAGGTAGGAGGGCCAGGTGGGCGGAGGATGGGGAGGGGCTGGGATTGAGGGGACATTGTGGACCTGGGTCCTCCTCCCCTTGCAATAGGATAGCAACAAGGGCCTCCCAATCTCTGGGTCTGTTTTCCTGGCTGTAAAACATGGAGCCCAGGACCTGCCTACCCCTGGGCCTCGCAGTGAGGTGATTAAAGGAAAGGGCGCTGCACAGTGGTCGGCACACAGTGAGTGCTCAGTGTCCACTGTTCCTGGTTTTATCCGTGGGGGCAGAAAAAGGCCCTTAGATTCACATGTCAATGGAGCTGGGGCAGCAGAGGTCCCAAAGGTGAAGGCAACTTTAGGTGGCTTCTCAGACTTTAGCTGGGTTCTGAGATATGAATAAACATGTATTGAGCACTTAATTGTATACCAATGAACAAAACAGACCCAATCTTGGAGCTGATATCCTAGCTGGGAGATGACCGGCAGCCATAGAAGTAAAATACTGTAGTGTCAAGTGGCTAGAGGCCTAGAGAGGAAGCTCAAGTAGGAAAGGTAAGGGGGCGCTAAGGCGGGTTGCTCTTTTAAGGAAAGTGATCAGAATGGGGGATGAGGGCAAGGCTGCAAATTCTGGACAAGATGGGATATGAAGGGGAGGGTGCTAGGGAGCCATGGGAGGTTGCAGAGCCGGAAGGGACACAGTCAGATGGTATTTTGTATGAGTCCGCTTTGGAGATAGGAGGGGGATGGGATTGTCACAGAACTAGTGGCCAGAGAGCTGGAGCAGAATCCAGGGGACGATTCTGATGCTGGTTTGTCAGCCCTCCCAATCCAAGAAGCCTGGGGGCGCAGGCAAGGGTGCCCTGAAAACCTAGAGGAGGAGGGGCCAAGGTGAGGCCTGAAAATCGGTGGTTGGATGTAGTGGAGGCCCAGGCCCTCAGATGGCCTGGGGATCGAATTCAAGAGAAAGCAGAGATCCTTCTGGAACGTTGGCTTTGTAGAGAGAGACACACATGGAGAAAGAGAGAATGTCAGGCACCTCCGTGCCCCCCAGAAAAGGGGTGATGGCCCTGAAGGGGACCAGCGGCCTTAGAGGAGGAGCCGCTGGGGCCCCGTGTCCTATGCGGAGGGCTGAGGTCAGGGGCCGCAGGGGCCCCACAGGTCCTGAGCCCAGGCGGCAGGGGCAGCCACGGTTCCCCAGGGCCCTTCCAGGACTCGGCAGGGCAAGCCAGAGACAGGCTCCGGGCTCGATGGCCAGGGAGCCGTCCTGTGGGGCGGGCAGGTAATCCCCTAATTGCTTCATCACTTTAAAACGTTATCAAGCTGCTCAGTTCTTTCTCAGGCCCCAATTAGCTAATTGGCCTCATTGGTTAAGAGGCTGCAGAAGGGATCCCGGTCAGGTGCAGGGTGCTTTCTTGATTTAGCAGGATGTGGCCTCTGAGGGTGCAGATGCTGTGTCAGCTTAGAGGGCCAGATTGGGGGTGGGGCGGGGCGGGGCAGGACCCAGGGAGGAGCAGTCCCTCCAGCTGGATTAGGCAGAGGGTGTGTGTGTGTGTGTGTGTGTGTGTGTGTGTGTGTGTGTGTGGAGGGAAGGGGGTGTGTTTGTGCGCATGCCCACCCGCAGGCTACCCTCTGCCTCTCCTGCCTCCCATCCTTTATTTCTCCTTTAGGAAGAATCACTGAACCCTTTCTGGTGCTGGTGGGGAAACTGAGGCCAGAAGGTGGAAGAGCAGCCCTAACTGTTTTAGCTGGATAGAGCGTCGGCGTGAGGACTGAAAGGTCCCGGGTTCAATTCCAGTCAAGGGCACATCCCCAGTAGGAGGTGTGCAGGAGGCAGCTGATCGATGTTTCTCTCCTGTTGATGTTTCTAACTCTCTATCCATCTCCCTCCCCCTATGTAAAAAAGAAATCAATAACATATATATATATATATATATATTTTTTTTTTTTTAAAGGTGGGAGAGCAGTGTAACTTTGAGGCAGTTTTCTAGCTAAGGTGGGGGTGGGTCAGCATAGGTGAGAAGGCATCCTGGGGCCTGTTTCCTCTCCAGCTTGGGGGATCCTGGGGTGGGACAGCATCCAGCCTGTCCCAAGATCCCCCCCAGGCATCCTAGAGGCTGTGTGGATGGCAATGTCCACTGAGATGGGGTAGGTGACCGTCACAGCAACAACTGAGCACCAGCTGTGTGCCCTCACTCCCACTTCTTCCCCACTCCGAGTCCTTACAACACCTGCCCCCCCAAGATGCCCGATCATAGGTGGGGCCCAGGTATACAGTTAAGGGGTAAGTCAAGATATGAACCTGGGGCACAAGTCCAGAGCCCAGCACCCCTCACCAGAGAGGACAAGGGGGGCAGGGCCTCTGGACAGGCTGCTCCGCTAGGTTTTCCTAAGTCTTCGGATCACTGGGTCATACTGCTGGGTTGTGACAGCTGGAGGATGTGGGTGGTCACACCGGAGCATCCCAAGCAGGACACAGCTGCAGTGGCAGACCCTCCCTGTGCTTCTGTACACCTGATCCTTGGAGCCTGAGACCCTGAGGGCTGAATACGGCACCCACAGATGGACCATAGTGGGGACCTGTGGGTGATGGCAAGTGGGTCCACAGGGAGGCTGTCATCTCTGGCCTGGAGAGCTCCTGGCTCCATCCCAGGGGTCTGTGTCCCCACCATGGCTGCCAGTGGGTCAGAGCTGGGCAGACCCCTCAGTGGGTAAACGACTGGCAGGTGGATGGTCCGAGCTGAGTGTTGGGGAAAGTGTGGACCCCCTGGGCTGAGAAAACAGGGGTCGCAGAGAGAGACTCAGAGGCCCACAGTTCTTGGAACCAGTCTTTATCGAGGCACCAATCCTTCTCCCTGGGTCTGCTTTGGGCAGCCCCACAAGGGCCTGCTTCTGTGCTGTGAGCCAGGTGGGCAGCTTGCTGGCCCAAGTCTCCTGAGGCCCGGCCTGTGTCCCCACCCTGAGCCCCCGACTCTCTGTCCTCTGGGGCCCATGGCCCCACCAGGCAGGGTCAAGGCTCCTGGCTGCGGGGCAAGGTGGAGCCATCAGCGTCCTGTCCTTCAACATGGCCGGGGGCGCCCGCGCTGCGCAGCTCCCGGGCCAGCTTCTCGGCCAGCTTCCGGAAGGTTGGCCGGCGGGTAGGCTCCGCCTCCCAGCAGCTGTTCATGAGGGTGTGGACAGGGCCTGGGCAGCCCTCAGGCGGCTCCATGCGGTACCCCTTCTCCACAGCCTCTGTCACCTCCTTCAGCGACTGTGGGCAGAGGGCACAGCAGTGTGGGCTGGGGTTCGGGGCTATGGTCCCAGTGCCTCCCCCGCCCAGGCCATGCTCACCATCTTGGGGTATGGAGCCCGGCCGTATGAGAAGACCTCCCATAGCAGCACCCCGAAACTCCAGACATCGGATTTGCTGGAGAATTTCTGTGGGGCCCAAGACCAGGGTGAGGAGGGACCCTTCACGGTTTCAGCTCGTCCCTGATTCTCCCAGGAAGCCCCTGGGTTGACCTGCACCCTCTGGTCTCTTCCTAACAGACTCCATTCCCTGAGTCCTTGCCCCTTTGACCACGTACAGCCCAGATGTAGTGCAGGGAGGAGGCTGATTCTTTTTGCCCTCAGCACTGAGCCCAGAAATGGGGAGACAGGCCCAGACAGGGTCACACACAGGAGAGACCAGGTGGAAATTAAAAAGGACAGTGATGGACCCAGACTCACGGGGGAGGCTGAGTCATTTCCCTTGGAGGTTCAGAGAGGCCAAGACTCATATGTGCCCAGGTCACACTGTGGAGTGGGGCGCCAAGGTCAGAGGGGCGCTCACCCCATGTTTGAGTGCCTCAGGCGCTGTCCACTTGACGGGCAGTCGGCTGGAGTCCAGCCCCTTCCGCTCAGCCTTGGCCAGGCCAAAGTCGCTGACCTTGGCCACCAGGTCCTCAGAAATGAGGATGTTGCGGGCAGCCAGGTCTCGATGCACCAGCTTCTTGCTCTCCAGGTACTCCATGCCCTCGGCCACGTGCCTGGGAGGGGAGGGGCACAGGGGCTCCAGTGGCCAGGTTAAAAACTCCCAAGGCCAGGCTCCTTCCGGCGTTTCTCCTTGACCGTGGAAAGCCCCTTTCCCACCCACCGGGGGCCCCACTCACAGGGAAAACTGCAGGAGCTGAGGGGTGTTCACAAGGGCCCGGCCCCGAGTTCGTAGAAAGTTCACCAGATTGCCCTGGGGGCAGGGGGAGGAGGGAGGAAGACACAGGACTTCGAGGCTTCGTGGCTGCCTCTCCAAGTCCCACCTGCACCCCCACTTGCATCTCACCCCACCGTACCTTGCTCACGTGCTCCATGACGATGTAGAGTCCCTGGTGCAGGATCACACCCAGCAGACGCACCAGGTTCTTATGTTGCATCTTCCTGTGGAGAGACAGAAGAGGGGGTGAAGGCACGGCTAGAAACCCCACCCCCAGGGTATCTAATCCCCCCACCCCCACCCCAGGGACTCACGTCATGACTGCTGTCTCATCCAGGAAGGCCTGGGCTGTCACATCGCACTTGATGTTCTTCACGGCCACTTTCTGGCCCAGGTACTCGCCCTGCAGGACAGCTGTGGGGTGGGACAGCGACCAGGACCCGACAGAGATGGAGACAAAGGGACATCCCAGTCACATTGACCCTCATGTACACCAGCACAGCCTCAGGTCCCAGGTCTGGCAACCCCCTTGGCCGTACCAACTCCAAACCCTAAACCCCTGATCAAAGAGGGCCAAATCCAGTTCCTTCGTGTGTTTTTGCAAGGCCCATGATCTCAGAATGATTTTTATATTCTTGTTCGTTTTATATACTTAAGTAGTACAAAAAAATCAAAAGAGTGTTATTCCATGACACATGAAAATTATAGGGGGGGAAATTCAGTGTCTACAAATAAAGTTTTATTGGCACACAGCCACTGCTGTTGGTTTACCTATCATCTGGGGCAGCTTTTCTGCTACAAATGCAGAGCTGAGCAGATGTGACAGACTGCCTGGCCTGCAAAGCCAAAAATATTTGCACTTCGGCCCTTTACAGAGAAGGTCCATAGGTCTCTGATCTAAGCCTTAGAGCAGTGGTTCTCAACCTTTCTAATGCCGAGACCCTTTAATACAGTTCCTCATGTTGTGGTGACCCCCAACCATAAAATTATTTTCGTTGCTACTTCGTAACTGTAATTTTGCTACTGTTATGAATCGTAATGTAAATATCTGTGTTTTCCAATAGTCTTAGGCTCTACAGTCTCGGCTCACAGATTGAGAACCGCTAGCAGGGTCGCCTAAGACAGTGGTCGGCAAACTACAGCTCTTGAGCCACATGTGGCTCTTCCACAAAATACCACGGCCTGGGTGAGTCTATTTTGAAGAAGTGGCGTTAGAAGAAGTTTAAGTTTAAAAAATTGGGCTCTCAAAAGAAATTTCAATCCTTGTACTGTTGATACTTGGCTCTGTTGACTAATGAGTTTGCACATCACTGGCCTAAGACCATCGGAAAACACAGATATTTACATTACGATTCATAACAGTAGCAAAATTACAGTTATGAAGTAGCAACGAAAATAATTTTATGGTTGGGGTCACCACAACACAAGGGATTGTATTAAAGGGTTGTGGCATTAGAAAGGTTAAGAACCACTGCCCTAGAGTCTTCCAGAATATTCATTTCAGAGAATGGCATTCCAAGCACAGGGACCAGCATGTGCAAGAGGCTGCAGGTGTGAGGAACTCAATTCACTGGGTGCCTGCCTGAGTTTATTTACTCTTCACAACAGCTGTTGTCAACCCCCTTTCTCAGAGGAGGAAACCGAGACTCAGGGAGGGGAGTGGTTTGCCTTCAGCTGCGCAGCAAGTAGGTATTAAATATGGGTGTGAATTCATCTCTGTGCCTCCAAAAACTCGAACCTCCCAACTTCCTTCAGCTCACCAGGCCACACCCCCTACTCACCTCCAAACTCCCCCTCTCCGATTTGTGCTCCCAGGGTCAAATACTGCAGGTCCAATAACCAGCCAGCTGTGGGGCAAAGACTGGTTAGAGAGGTAACAGGCTTTCCAGCCCCTCCCATCAGGGGCACCACCTGGAGAGACCCAGCTGTGGGCACATGTTTGGGTGGCTGCTATTCCCAGTAATGGTCCAAAGGGCATGGCTGACACACCCCACTCCTGATACCAGTTATGTGGTCAAAGGCAACAGAGCCTACCCTGCAGGATTGCCCGACTCTTCTACCTGGAGGCTGTGTCTCTTTAAATACCGCCAGGGCTCCTCCCTTTACAGTCCTTTACCTCTGGCCTCTCAGGGACATACACAGAGCAAAATACAACCGACGTGGAGAACAGTAAAGCTCCTGGAACCTTAGAAAGATTCCTGTGCTCTAAGTCATAAGCTGTGCTCTGGCCGGTGTTCTCTCTCCTAACGCAGGCCTCCTGCCCTCCAAATCGGAGCCCGTAGGCACCATCAGGCACAAAACCTCCGCCCGGTGCCATCCCCACGATGTCCAGACTTCCCCAGGAGAAACACATGCTTCCAGGAGACAGTCATGATCATGAGGTTCACAAAACTTAGGGGTGGCTATAGTTGGGGGCCTTTGCTCTGGGACTTGAGTATTGATGATTTCACTACACAGCAGCTGGAAAAGCATTTCAGCTGAAGGGAACAGCATGCACAGCAGCACGGAGGCATGAGAGGAAATGAGTCACAACCAAGAGGACTTGCGAATGGAGGAGGGGCCCTGTAGATGAAGTAGGAAAGAAGGCTCAGCCACAGGGGAAGGTTCTGGAAAGCGGTGGAGCTGCAAGGCCTCCCTCCTTTAAGCAGGGGAGCGATGTGGGTGGGCTTGCAGGTAGAAAGTTGCCTTTTGGACCAGAGGGGCAAGGGTCAGGAAGAAGGGGGACTGGCCCCCCTGGAAGGAGGTGGTCTGATGGGAGGGTCTGAGAGGCCTGGAGGGGGCATGAAGGGAATGTGGGAGGGTAGGTGGGTGGAGGTTTGGGCCAGGTTTCTGGCTCAAGTGACAGGGCGGAAGGTGGGGACAGGGGAGAAGCAGCAGATGTGGAAACCATTCAACCCTGGGCAGGGCGAACATGGGCAGAGAGGGCGCAGGCCCCTACCCTTGGCCAGCTCTTCCTCCGCCGATTTAGCCCCCTGCTTCCTCTTGGGTTTCACCAGTTTCGTGCAGATGGCCCCCTTGTCCTTGCTGTAATGCTGCAGGGTGGGGTGGGGCAGAGGTGGTTGTGAGTCCAAACCCAGGGTGCGGGGCATCCCTTATCCTGTTCCCTTCCTGGGGGTGGGCTCTGGATAGGGTGGGCATGAGCCGATGAAGAGAGGGGTTTTGTTCCCACACGATGTGTTGGGCTGGTTTCCATGGGAATAGGAAAGATGCAAGCTGCGGAGAGGGAAGGGAGGCTGGCAGGGGTGTCTCTGGATTGGTGTCAACGTGGAGGTTTCTGGAGGTCCCCAGAGGAGCCACCCAGTCCCTGGAAGTGAGACCCACAGAGCTCAGACCACCTATATGGTTGGTGGTCCATGAGGACCAGGTCCTTCTTGCATGGGGGAGCATGTGGCTCTGGGGGTCCCCTTGTCCATCCAGCTGCTGGGATGGGGCAGGGCCTGGGCCCCTCCTTGCCACTGGGGAACACACGACTCCGGTCGGAGCTGCACCTCCACCATATCCATGAGGTTGCAAAAGCAGATGGTCTCGTCTATGGTCAGGTGGCCATCACGGTGCAGAACGCGGTAGTGGATGACTTCGCGGTGGAAGCTCACGCACAGCACGTAGTCCCCGGGATGCCGCACCGACTCTCGCACCAAGAACAGCCCATCCTCCGGCGGCTGCAGCAGCTGCACGGCCTCCTGGCCCGAGATCTTCCCGTGGAACCACCTGCAGTGGCAGGAGGGCGGGTTGGGCCGGGCTGGCCAGCCCCTCCGGATCTCTCATCCCTGGGCCAACCCCACCAACTCACGGCATGAGGCTGAGCTTGGGATCCGCCGAGAGGGCCTCGCGTTCCCGCAGCGCACCCGCCGCCAGCAGCCCCTCCTGCCCGCTGGCGTGGTGCTTGGCTCGGTACCAGCTCTTGCTCTGCCAGGGAGGGAGACAGGGGTCGGAATGGGGGCAGGAGTGGGGCTGGTGGTTCCTGACTGAGTCCCATCCGCAGGCCCTCTGGCCACAGCTCACCTCACAAGCCTCCAGGATGGTGACCATGTCGCCCTTGTGGAAGGCCAGCTCTCCAGGCTTTGGGCGCGTGTGCTCACACTTGGTGATGCATTGGGTGCCTGGGGCCCAGCGCCTCTGGGTGGGAGGCACAGGGAAGAGGTCAAAGGTGACATGAAGGGGATGCCCCAGGGAGAGAAAGATTGGATTGAGACAGGAGAGAGAGGGAGGAGAGGAAATGAGACCAGGGGAGCAGCCAGCAGAGACATACAGTGGTACCTCGAGATACGAGTGCCCTAACATACGAGATTTTTGAGATACGAGCCGTCGAGCGAGCGATTTTTGCTTTGAAATACGAGCAACATTTGAGATAGGAGTAATCGCGGGGATTGGCCGGCTGCACACGACCCACCAGTTTACCGAGACTCGAGCGTCTCATAGTTTCCCACGCCTCAAGGTTACGGAACGAATTAAACTTGTATCTCAAGGTACCACTGTATTAGTCACAAACAGAGGGCACCCAGGACAGGTCAGGAAGGTGAAGGAAACGCAACACCAAAGGCAGAAAAACCTGAAGACAGCAGCTAAAGAGGGTGTGGGTCAGAGTACCTCCTCCCTCCCATGGAGCTGAGGGCCTGTGGACACGGACTAGCTGAGCAAGGGCCAGGGATACAGGCACCCAGGTTGGGGGTACTCACTGTGGGCATCCTGGCTGAGAGGGGCCGGCCTGCCAGGCCTGGAGAAAGCCAGGGCGCTCACCTGGAGAGGGGCAAAGACCAGCTGAAGAGCAGATTCAAGCCAGGCTGGGGCTCCAGGGCCATCGCTGCCACTGCCAGCCCGGCCAGGAGCAGACAACAGCCAGAGGCAAGGGGGTGGGGGAGTTATACATACTGGTTCTCCCAGCCCCTTTGGGGAGGTGGTCTATACCGAGGGGCGTTCCTTAGCTGAGCCAAAACCATTAAACATCAGTGAAGAAATCGGGATGCCTAGCTCTACCATTGTTCCAGAAAGCAAACTGAGGACCAACACGGGCTCAGAGCAAGTGGCCACAGGCTGGGGAGGAGGGACACGCCTGGTTCAGGCCCCCGCAGCCCACACGGTGCACGGGGAGTTTGGTGCCATCTCACCACGCCTGATTCTTCCTCTTTTCTGGCAGGGAAATGTGGAATGATTCAAGGTCATTGCCAAGAAACTCTGACCCTACAGTGAGTGGGACAGTGCAGCCCTGCTGAGCTCATGGGGCTGGCCAGCTGAACCTCTGTAATCCCCACACCCCAGCCCGAGTCCCTCACTGCTGCCTGGGTGGGGATTTTCCCACCCCTACCGCCCCCACCGACCCCACCGCAGGTGGCTGCGCCCGTGGGGCGGGTTCCCGGCTAAGTCTCTGCTCCTCCAGTGTGCACCCCCACAAATACCCAGCCCTACATGTACTCACACACATACTGATCCATGTACACACAAGCACACAGAGAAACACATAAGGCTTGGACACAGGTACTCACAGACCCGCAGGTATGCGAGCAAGGGCACGTCCCTCCTACAGACAGGTGTACACACGCGTCTGTCTACAAATGTGTACACACACACAGGTGCTCAGACATCTGGAAACGTATCTGTGTCTCCCTCCCCGCCACCCCCACCTCCAAACACACACACACACACACACACACACACACACACACACACTTGAACACCTGGGCGCCATTCGCTGGGCCACCGGGACACAGCTACACGCAAGGCCGTGCACACGCATCTCAGTCACACGCGCACATCCCTCCACGTGGACGCGCGGATACACACACCAGGGGCTCACAGCCGCGCACACCCTACTCCCAGGAAAATACCTTCCGCCCGCCCCGGGTCGCCTCTAACCACCGCTGCACCGGCCTCGACCCGCCGCGCGCCCCGGACGCGCACACCAGTGCGCACACCGGTCCCTCGGGGGCACGCCCCGGTCTCCCGGGAGCCCTCCTCCGCACCCCCTGGCCTCGCCCCGCATCCCCGCCGCCGGCTCACCTGCTCAGAGGGAGTCTCCGGGCCGCGCCCCGCCCCCGCCCCCGCCCCCAGGAAGGCCCCGGCGCCCTGGCTGCGCACCCCGCGGCGGCCCCGGCTGCACAACTTGGAGCAAGTTCCTCCGTTTCCTCATTTTGGGCGGGGTGAGGTGGGCTGGGGTGGGGGGACGGGAGACCGCGGCCTGGGAGGCCCCGCGGGTCCTAGCGCCGGTCGTTCTACGGTCTGCTCTGCGCGCCGCCGGCGGCGGCTCCTCCCGCGGGCCCGGGCGGGACTGGAGGCGGCCACCCGCTCCACACCGCTTCCTGGCCTGGAGCCGCGGGGCGCGCACCTCCCCCCGGCCCCCGCCCCCACGCCGGAAGCAAAGCGCAGGAGCGGGTGAGGGAGTGAGCTGCGTGTCCGGGCGGTAAGCAACTCTGCGACCCCAACGCCCGCAGTCACCTCTTCTGCCCACGGAGGCTCGGGTGATTAGCTAGTTACCTGTCGTGGTAAAGGGCTGCTGGGGCCCGGTGCAGAGGCAGCACTTCAAATGTGCCCACCGCTATCCCCGACCCAGAGGGAAAAATACCATGTGGCCCTGAGGCCTCAGGTGGAGCAGCCTGACAGCGGCCGACCCAGCTGTGCGGGAGGCAGGACCGCCCCTGTCTGGGCCAGGCAGCACTGACCTCCCTTCACAGGACAGCTGGACCAGCCCTGGATGACCATGCACTGGGCCTGGCCCCAGCCATGGCTCTGTGGCTCCCTTAGCGCTCCTTCTAATGCAGGAGTCCCCCTGGAAGAAGCAAGTCTTGGGAGAGCGATGAACCAAGACACCCGCACAACCTGGGTCCCTATTTAACCTTGTTACTCCAAAAGGCCTGGTGGCGATGCCTCCAAGGCATCATGGGATGTCTGGGACTAGTGGACCACTGCTGAGAATCACAGAACATCCACGTTATAGAATATTATGCACAAAAAACTAGGACACTATTAAGGTGCTAAAATCTACCGTGGTTGAAAAACACCACCACCCGGGATGTGACAGTGCAAAAGGCACGATCCCATTTATGTCATACAGGAGAGGGAAGTTCCAGAAGGGGACCCTCCAACTGGCAGCACGGTCTTCCTCAGCGAGGGAAGTGGGCAGGAGCAGAGGGTGGGAGAGGACCGTTCCTGCCTGGTGGTGTAATTTGTTCGTGGTGGTAGTGTTTGCTCAGAGCAGCCTCTGAGCACAGTCCTGCTAAGCAGAGCTCCCTGCTCCACAGATCCCGCCGTGGGATAGCCCCAGGCTCCGCCCCCACCCCGCCTCCCAGCCACCAGCACAGGGCTGGGATCCTGCAGCTGGCTTTCTGTCAGGTGATGAAGGCCCGCCATATAAGGCAAACCCTCATCACTTGCCAGAAATAGAAATGCAACATCAAAAGAGCCAAAGCAGAAACCGACAGCATCGTTAGATTCTCACCAGAGACTGCTGCGGCGACCCCAGGCTCCACGGTGGAGTCCTGCCTTCTCTTGGCTCAGCAAGGACCGCATCCGAGATGCTAAGACGCCCTGGCACCCCTTGGAGACTTTCTCCTTGACACAGTCAGAGAGACAGGAAGAGTATCTGAGCCGGCTGCCTTTCTCCCTGTGAGTGGATACTTACTGTCTGAGTAACACCTACACCCTCCCCAGGACCATCAGAGGTCCTTGTCCCAGGGTCAGAGGAAGCAAAAGTGTTGAGACAGGGGAAGGACAGACTTACGGAGACACTGTCAGGTGCCCGAATCTCCTAGGGCTGGCCCAGGGCACAGGGAGCCCCAAGGTGTGGAGAGGGGCACTGAGCTGTGCCTAACTCTACGGGTATAAATTTGAGTCCATAGTTTATTTAGGTGAGAACTATTAAAGGAGTGAGCTCCCCACCCCTGGAGGCACCCAAGAACTGGCCACGTTGAATTCCAAAGACGATGGGTCTTCCAGTCCCCAGACATGGCAATGCCAGTGTCTCCTGCCTGCTGCCAAGAGCTGGGGGACTCTCCCCTCCCTTGTACCTGCCTGAAGCCAGCTGGTAGCCAAATCATCGGATCGGACCCCAGAATTTCCCCATCCCAGGCTCTTCACCCTCCGTATTTCAGTCCTGTCAGCTTGGTTCCAGAAATTCTTTGACCTTCCCCAGCCACCCATCTGGTGCTGGTGGTACAGCGGCTCCTCCCTGGCCTTCCGCTGCCCCTGGCTTTCCTCCTTGCCATCGTTCACCTTCCATTTTATCACCAAGGGAGGCAAGTGTGGCTGTGGCCCTCCCCTGCTTTAAACTCTTCCATAGCTTCTCCTGCTGGCGGGACATTCAGGCCTCTGCCTCTTTGGCCTCCTGCTACCTCTCTGGACTTGTCTGTGTCTGCTCCCACCAAAGACCCAGCAGTCTGGAAACTACAGGAATTTGCATACTTTTGCACTGCTGTCCCCTACCTGGAATGCATTTCCCCCACCCAGCTGGCCTCCACCTCATCCTTCCATGCTCATCTCAACGGGCACCATTTTTATGAAGCCTTTTCAGACACCCTCCCCGTCCCCCACCCCTTGCCCCCGCCACTTTCTCCGAGTAAGACCTCCCTTCTCTGCCTGAAAGGACTCCTCACTGGAGGCCCTAGCTGTCTCCTCTCACTGTGTGAGGGGCATGGCCTGGCCTGGTGACTGAGCCCAGCAGCCTGCCAGAGAAGGAGCCAGCCTGGAGGAAACGGATCCTAGAGAGGAGAGAGACGGCACCGCCCAGGAAGAATCCAAGTCCCTGGATTCAGCCACACCTGGAGCTCATTCTGTGCCTCCTGTAGGGAGCTAGTGTTTGCTTTTTGGTTGGTCAGGAAGGCATTTCTGCCCAAATGAGTGGCTCACACTGAAAATGGGACCAGTAGCTCTACAGAATATCTCAACCCGCCGACACGTCCCATCTCTTGTCCTGTGGCTCCGTAGAGCTGCCGTGGTCTGATAGACCATATATCTTACTTGTTTATCTTGTTTGCTGACAGAGTGCTGAGCTTGGTCACAGGAAGTGGTAGGCGGGGCTTTGAACCCAGGCCTGTCCGGCCCAGGGCTCACACGCTGGTGTACCGCACATGATAGACCCCAAAGAGAATGTGTCCATAATTATGCTTTCTGGATGTGGAGGGCAGGCACGGCAGGGCAGCTGCAGCCAGATGTGGGGATGCTGAGCTGGTGGTGTGGCCCCTGCAGATCCTCAGCTGGAGCTGGAGGCCAGATCAGACTGTCCCAGTTAGCTCATCTTTAAATTTAGCTTTCCCCTCCCTGCCAGGGGACTCAGGGATTCAGCGGAGGAACCTGCTCTTTCGAGGAAAGGTGCTGTATCGCTTGCTTTCCACCCAGACCCGTGGTGGACGAGATCACTCTTGAATTGTGGAACAAGAGCCCCTCTGGGAAACCTGCTTTGGGGTGCCAGAGGTGATCTGCCTTTGATGGGGGAGGCTGTCTGCTCTGCCCCCACCTTCCTCACCCAGTCTGCCTTGTGCTGCAGGGGGAGCCAGGCACATTATTTACCTGTCACAGGTGCATAGTTGCGCTGGGGGCACTGGGTCCAGGTCGTTTCCTGGCTTCCTAAGGTGCCACAGTGACCACCCATCATTCAAGACCAAATTGCTGCCCATCACCCTGCCTCACTTTTTCTTGTCCATAGTTCTTCTGCCTCGCCTGACTCCCCTTAACAGAACATATGTTCCATGAGCGAGGGCAGGGACAGCTCTGGCCTGGGCATTTATCTCTGGAGCCTGGCACACAATAGGCCCTCACAGAACAAATGAATAGAATCACATGAAGGGAGAAGAGCGGGGGATCCATATGGTACCACAAGGCAAGATGTGTCTGTCAGAGTTTTCCCTAGGCCCCTCTTTAGGATTCCTCCTTGATCCTCTCCAACCTCTGTCCCCCAATCCTCATCCTCTAACTCAAGAGTTGGCAAACTCTCTCTGTAAAGGGCCACATGATCTCTTGCTGGCTACTCAATTCTGGTAGTGGGATTTATTTATCTTCTATAATTGAAACTTTGTAACCATGAGCAGAGGCCAAGGCAGGCCAAGGCTGTGGAAGCTTGGCTTCCTCCATTGCCAGGGGCAATTCAAGCCTCCTGCTCTCTCCAGCTCCGTGGCCACAGCAATCTTGGTTAGGTTAATTTGCATACTCACTCCTGATTGGCTGGTGGGCATGGCTTGTGAGTGGAGTGATGGTTAATTTTCATATTATTCTTTTATTAGATAGGATAAATAGGCACATTTTAGAATTTACTTGATCTTGTAGGTGTACATCTTAATCTAAATGTGTGGATATTCATGGCATGTAGTAAGCTCTCAAGTGCTCTCCTAACTATATAAAGTTAGCTGATGCGGTAATGAGCCCCTCCAGGGTGCGTATGTTTTCTTCTCATTGAAATTAATAGTAGCAATATTTGTAGTGTTTTGCTGTATACTGAAGACTGTGCTAAGCTTATAAAACTGTTTTAAACAAAGCATGTATGTCCCACTCCCAAAGGACTGTCATTAGTGCTTCTACTGGCTGTTTCTCTGGCATTTGCTTCCATATTTCAAAATAATGTTTTACATATCTTTTTCTTAAATGCTTTTATTTATTTCAGAAAGAGGGAGAGAAACATCAATGAATGAGAAAGAATAATTGATGGGCCACCTCTCGCAAGCCCCCCACTGGGGATCAAGCCTACAACCCAGGCACGTGCCCTGACCGGGAATTGAACCATGACCTCCTGGTTCATAGGTTGATGCCCAACCACTGAACCACGCCAGCCAGGCCATCTCTCTTGATTTATCAACTGGACATTGTCCTCTGACTTCCTACTCTAAAGGTAGAGATTTAGCTCTCTTCTGAATATTGCTTTCATAATAGTTTTATCACAATTCTTGGATAAATGGATAATTAGTGCTTATGTTAGTATCTGTAAGTATTGTTCACATGGAGAAATGTACACCAAGAGCACTTTTATTTCCTAGAATTTGGTGTGTGTGGGGGGGGACGGTGAGGGTGAGGGGAGTTCCTGGAGCTAGTGGCCGCCCTTGTTTTGTGTGTCTGAGCCTCTCTCTCCCCCAGCCTCTCCAATGGAACTAACTTCTGTGCTCAGGGCTGGCTATGCCCAGCTGTGGTCCTGGCCTCTCTCTTCTGTAGGGTTTAAGGATTCCTGGGATGTAGCACCTATTTCTTGAGTCCAGGTCTCCCTATTTCTTGGTGTGTGCCCTTGTCTTGAGAATGTGCACCCCCACCCCTACCCCCACCCTGGGCATTTCCAGACAGTGTTTCCTTCCACTTATCTGTAAGATTGGTGGTTTTGCTGAGGACATTCTTCTGGGTGTTGATTAATTTCTCTTGCCTTATGGCTTCCAGTCTTGGGCTGTCTGCTTCCTTGTCCTCTGCTTTACACGTTTGTGGGTGTGGTCTTCTCTCTCTGAAAGCTTGTGGAATCTCCTTATTCTCCATCCTGCATGTCTACAGTGTGGGTTTGGTTGGGGTCTATTTTCACTTGTTGTGCTGGACATTCAGTGGACTCTGTTGTGTCTTCCACTCCTTGTAACTTAAAAAATATATATATATGTATATATATATATATATATTTTAATTGATTTTTAGAGAGAAAGGGAGATGGATAGAGAGACAGAAACGTCAATGAGAGAGGAATATCATGGATAGGCTGCCTCTTGCACGCACCTCCATCAGGGATCAAGCTTGCAACCTGGACATGTACCCTGATCGGGAATCAAACTGGCCACTTCTTGGTTCCTGGGTTGAGGCTCAACTGCTGAGCCTCACTGGCTAGGCCCCTAGTAACTTCTTAAAGGATATCATTGGTGGTTCCTTCTACTTTGTTTTCTCTGTTCTCTCTTTGCGGAAGTCTCCTTTGTCATATATGGGACTTCCTGGATTGATCTAATTTTTAAAAAAATATATTTTATTGATTTGAGAGAGGAAGGGAAAGGGAGAGAGAGAGAGAGAAACATCAATGATGAGAATCATTGGTCAGCTGCCTCCTACACACCCCCTGCTGGGGACAGAGCCCACAACCCAGCATGTGCCCTGCCCAGGAATCAAACCATGACCTTCTGGTTCATAGATTGGCATTCAACTACCGAGCCACTCCAGCTGAGCTAATTTTGTCTACATTTTTTCCCTTTTTGTCTTCTCATTCTACTCTTTCATCCAACCCCTTTGTTGACATTTTAATTTTGATTCACAGGTTTTAATTTCCACGGGCTCCTGGTTTTTTGTTTCTTTTCAAAGGGCAAGCTGAAACTTCTTCCTGGCTTCTGTGTCTTCTCTAAGCTCTCCGAGGATAACACACACAGGGCATTTATGGAACTGCTTTTTCTTTTCTTTGTCTCTTTCCTCCAAATATTCATTTTCTCTCTCTCTGTCTCTTCATTGGCTGGCATTTATGAGGGGCATGCCAAAGAGCCAACAGGAAGCTCCTATCAGGGAGGTGGCTTTACTCTGGGTGATGATGGGAGGACTGGCCCCTGTAGGAGATCCCCAAATACTGGCTGCCTCTGCAGAGTTTTTCTTTCTTTTTTAAAATATATTTTATTGATTTCTTACAGAGAGGAAGGGATAGGGATAGAGAGTTAGAAACATCGATGAGAGACATCGATCAGCCGCCTCCTGCATGCCCCCTACTGGGGATTTGTCCGCAACCAAGGTACATGTCCTTGACCAGAATCAAACCTGGTACCTTTCAGTCCGCAGGCCGACGCTCCATCCACTGAGACAAACCGGTTTTGTTTTTGTTTTTTTGCAGAGTTTTTCTTGACAGCCATCATTCTAGAACCTGAGATAGGGAAGACCTTTGGGGTCACTGTTCCCTGAGTGACTTTTCACTTTAATCGCTGGCTTTCACCCGCATTCCTGCCCTCCACCATGCCATATCCCTGAGGCTGAGCCTTCCTATGCGGCAAGAGTTAAAAATGCATTTTACTACTGAGTTCTCTGCAAGGTTGGTGCTGCTAGCTTTAATCCATTTATAGTCTCGAGGAGGTGAAGTGAGCCGTCTTGACACCCCTCAGCTAAGACATTACAGGGCCAAGCCTGGGACCAGGGCCCGGAGGCACCCTCAGTGCATGGAGTGACAACTTTTAGTTCATCTTTGGTTTCTCCCAAGGAAGGTGGTGGGTGCTGACGGAATAGTGAGTAGCTCAGCGTCCTCAGTGAGAGACATGGGGAAGACACGAGTGCCTGTGGCACATACAGGTGTTCAACAAACGGGCCGAATGAATGAGAAAATGAAAGGACAGCAGTGGAGGAAACAGACACCACCGAAGGAAACCTGTAACACTTATATCCATGTGCAGGAAAGTACTTGTTAAAACGAGAAGGCGCAGTCCTGGCGTGGGGTGGGGGCGAGTGGGTCTCCTTCGTTTACAATGAGAGGGAAACTGGCAAAGCTCTCGGCGAACAATCCCTTCCACATCGAGGTTTTAAATGCCTTCTCATTCTACTGGCCACGCCCTTCGGCTGAGAGACAAAATCCCAACTGTTAGGAACATGTTGCTGCATTGTAATTTATAACTTTTGAAAATAATCTAAATGTCTGACAGGAGGGGAACGCTTAAGCACATCAGGATATGTTCATTTCGTGGAATATGATGCACTTATTAAAAATCACTTCTCACCCGACCAGCGTGGCTCAGTGGTTGAGCTTCAACCTATAAACCAGGAGATCACGGTTCAATTCCCAGTCAGGGAAGGTAGGTGCCTGAGTTACGGGCTCAATCCCCAGGATGGGGTACATGGGAGGCAGGCTATCAATCATTCTAGGTCATCATTGATGTTTCTATCTCCCTCTTCCTTCCTCTCTGACATCAATTAAAAAAAAAAAATTACCTCTTCATAGTAGCCAAAATGAATCTGGCTTATTTCACTGATCATAATGTCCTCTAAGTTCATCCACATTGTAGTATGGGTCAGAACTTCCTTCTGTTTGAAGGCTGAACATTCCATTGTCTGGATGGACCACATTTTGTTGACCTGTTCATCTGTCTGTAGACACATGGGGTGTTTCTACCTCTAAGCTATTGTGAATAATGTTGCTGTGAACATGGGGGAACAAATACCTGTTTCCCAACACATTTTCTTTTTCAAAATTTGGGCAGACATAAACAGGGTGCTACCCCCCGCCTCAACTATCACTCCCCCTGCCACTGCCTTCTCCACCTTTACGAGAAACACGGGTCCTCTAGCTTCTCGGCTCAGCAGTGTCTTAATTTACTTACCTGAAACATCTTCTCGGCCCCGGAAGCCAAACTAACAGGGAACCAAGAAGATGGAGCCAGTGTTATCCCACACAAGCCCTGGATATCCTCGATCCCTGAATGTGACTTATTTTGGACCAGGGGACACGGTGTGTTCCCGGCTGTCTGTCTGTGTTAGTGACTTGGCAGATGAAGCCAACGGATCTGCCCTTCCTTTTTTTTTCATCCCTGGACTGCCAGGTTCAGCTCAGCCCTGCCCACACTCCACAAGTCCTCTCTCCCACACTCGCTGCTGTCTCCTAGCAACTAGCTGGCCTGCCAACATCCTGCAGCTGAGGTCCTGCGTCACTGTCTCAGGGTGCTTCTCCCCCTCGAGGCAGTCTGGCTTCTGGGGTGCCTGGCCCAGTATTTTCCTGCCAGCCTGTTCTGGAGTCCTCTGGCCGGTGGGAAGAGGGCTGGAGAGGAAAGATCAGGAATGACCCCTCTTTAGGTCTTGAGGGGACTCTATCATCCAGACGGTTCACCCATCTGGATGGAATACACTGCTCATCGACTGCTTGATCTTGCTGTCATTGACCTAAATATGTGTGGGTTTTTTGTTGTTGTTTTTTTGAGTTGCTGGCGGGAGGTGGGGTGGGGGCAGATTCATTTTCTTCCACACAATTGACCTTAAACCAGCTGGTGACAAAGATATACCCACCTTCCCCAGGAGCCAGGGCTGGGACTGGAGAAGTGGGAGCTGCCCTGGGCAGGGCATAGGGAGGAAGTCGGCCTGCAAATGCCGCGTGGTCACAGCAGCAGCACACAGGGCTTTCCACACAAGCGAGGCTGTGACTCCTACGGCCAATCCTCGTCCCACAGAGACCACTCTCCCTTCCCTCCATCGGGCTGCCACTGCCCTGGCGGACGGCTCTGGGCCCGGCTGTTCCGGTCATTTCCGGGACAAGACAGAAATAAATGGTTCCTTCCTAACTGCCAGGAGGCAAATTCCTCTTATGAAGAGACCTGGGTTTGGGCATCTGAGTATGATTTCTCGCCTTTAACGTATTTATTGAGCCACTACTGTGTACTTGGTCTGCTTGAGACCTGTGGGTACTGTGGTGAGTAAAGTAGATCTATTTCCTGCCCCCAAAGAATTGACATCCTGGGAGGAAGGCAGATACCAAGTGGTTTTAATCAGTTATGTAGCAGGCTGAGGAAGTCAAGGCCACATCTGAGGTGAGATCTGAAGGAAGGAGTAGCTGGCCATCCAGGACAGAGCAAGAGCTTGCTATGCAATGGGAACAGCATGTGCAAAGGCCTTGGGGGCAAGAACAAGATTGGCTGGTCTGATGACAAGCGGGGACTAGTGGGTCTGAGTGGAGTTATTGAGGGAGAGTGGCAGATGGGTTCTTGTGGGGGCATTCCTAGGATTTGGGTTTTATCCTGAGTGCAATTCTGAGTTTTAGCCAGAGCTCCTGCTGATGGAGTGTTGAAGCAGCAGAGTGACTAAGTGGATGGAGAGTAGAAGTGGGACTTTTTGATGGTTTGTCCCAGCACAAAGGAACTCAGGAGGACTCCTGCAGGTGGTGGCGGCAGTGAGCCTGGGCAGCGGGGCGAATGGCAGAGTCGCTGAACCAGGATTAAAGGGAGAGAGGTGTGTACGTGAGCTCCCCATGTGAAGTAAAGGATGCCTGGAGCAGTTCACTGACTTTGCCTGTGGTGTGGCCAGGGCCAGCAAAGAGGTGTTGTCCAGGTGCCGGTAAGAGGCAGAGAGGGGTGCTCTCTCAGAAAGGGATGGAGGCAGAAGAGGCAAAAGCAAGTAGCCTGCCCTCCCAGGGAAGTAGGAGTAGGCAGGGCCCAGCCACTTCCTGTTTCGGGTGGATAATGGGCCTGCTAGAACCAGGCCGGGGTCTGCCTTATGCTCCTGTTTATTCCCCTGTCCCCCCAAACTTCCAGGTAGCTCTGCAAAGACAGTAGTGTAAAGCCACGCAGATGCAGACACAACATCAAAGGAATCCGATGACTGCAGACCAAGTTGGCACAGAGATGAGCTTTTCTCCTTCAGTGCCAGCCCAGAAAGCTAGTCACCAAAAGGGAGGTTCGGACTGAGCTACCCGCATTCCACCAGTAACAGGACCACACCCACCAAGTACAGCTCCAGACCTCCCACGAGGCAAGTGCTGGACCCACACAGGCCAGGCCTCCATAGGGAGGATGGGAGAAAGACAACAGGCAAACCCCAGCCCTAAGTGAGACATTACAGAGCAGCTCCTCTGTAAGCAGAAGGCACTCAGTGGCCGTGGTGGGTGGGAGTCTCAGGGTCAGGGAGGAGTTAAGTTCATAGATATTCCTGGGAGGGTGCAGAGGAGCACCCAGCTCTGCTCCTGTCCCCACAGCAGGGATGGGGTGGGGCCCAGCTCAGGTCCTGCAGACCCCGGCTGAGGGGCCCTCTCTAGGCTGGTGGAGGGGCAGGTTTGGCCGAGGTGCACGCTGGGGATTGGCCCTCAGCCCCCTCTCCCTGACCTGCCTCCCTAGTCTTCAGGACATGCCCCCGTGATTTCAAGTCCACACACAGCTGGGGAAGCAATTTATAAACCCACATCCTTAATAGCCCCAGGTGAGTTTAAAGCTAGCAAAGGTACCAAGGTTCAAAGTTGCTGTGCTACACCTTATTTTTGTTTTTAAATCTACACCCAAGGATATTTTCTCATTGATTTTTAGAGAGTAGAAGAGAAAGGGAAAGACAGAGAAACACAATGTGAGAAACACATTAATTGGTTGCCTTCTGCACATGCCCTGACCAGGGCCTAGGCCCAAGAGAAGCCTGCAAATAAGATATGTGCCCTCTACGGGAATTGAACCCTTCAGTCTTCAGGCCTATGCTCTATCTACTGAGCCAAACCGGCTTGGGCTGTGCTATACCTTCTAAACCTTCTGTGCAGCAATGGGGGCACCTTGGTGTGGGGGGTGCTGCCCCTCCCCAAGTTTTCATCCCTGGGTGATGCGATTTCACTGACGATCAAAGCACATGTGTTTTAAATGGAACATTATTGGAAAGAACATAACCGTCCACGGAAGGTAGGAGGGGGCGTGTGGGACTGGGGGATGGAGCAGCCACTCAGAGGCAGGTCAGGTCCTGCTGGGGAGGAGGGGCTATCACACAGCCCTGACCTTCCTCAGCCTCGCAGGCCACAGGAGTGCTCTCCGGAAGTGCAACCCAGCCTGCTTCTGGGCTGCAGCAGGGGGCTCATGCCCAGGGCATGCTGGGGGCAGACAGCCTGGCAGCACCCTCCTGTCTGTGACCCGCTCACCCAGCCCCATGGCCCAGAGGCTTGCCAGGCATCCTGCCCTTGCCATCACCCTTCTAGCAACTGCTGAGCTCAGTCACCATCAGACACGAGGAACTGCACTGGACACTTGGGCTGCTCAGGGCAGGACTTTGCCACGAAGGCCCTTGGAACACTGCAGGGACCTGAACCCTGCACCTCCCAGTGTGGCTCTGATCATAAGCAATTTGATTCTTTCCATGAAGACAATTCCTAAAGATCAGGCCCGATGTCATTTTTGTATCGCTGGGAGACTTCCTTACAAACCAAAGCAAAAGCACAGGTGGGGGCTCAGCTTTCGTGCTTGAGGCTGGCCAGCCACAGCGGGGTGTTTACAGCACACATGTGCGTGTGTGCGTGCATGTGGTGGGGACAGCCAGGTCAATCCCCGCCAGTGAGGCCCCAGGCTTGCGCCTCATCCCCATGGTGGCTTCAGCTCTGAGCCAAGCCAACCTCCCCCAGGAGCAGTCTTGTCATTATGGGCCACTCTCCCACAGCCACCCACCTCTGCAGGGGAGGGAAGCGGAACCTCGGACCATTTCTTGGGAAGTTGCATAGCTGCAACGGGGTCCGGGGTGCGGCCCACAGCCTGGCTGGTGGCCTGGGGCTGGGGAGCTGCAGGGGCTGGCCACCTACCTGGGCCCTGCTGTGTTGTTTTCCCACCGCTCAGGGTCATGGACTGGAACGCATCCATCTGGTCTCTCTCACAGGGATCCCGGAGCCCAGGCCCATCCTAGCGAGGGGGTGGGGGAGCAAAGAAGATAGAGCACCTTTGTGAAAGACTGCCATTGCCAGAGTCTGAGAGGGTCCCAGCACGGGGGAGGGGGATGACTGTACCCCCTGCACCCACAGCCACGGCTGGCCAGCACGCCCTAGGCTGTTACAAGCTCTCCCCTGAAGGTGTCTCACCTGGGCCACACCTCCCTCTGACCTGGAAGTACAGCCAGCAGAACACCTTCCTGCAGCCGTGTGTGTGTGTGTGTGTGTGTGTGTGTGTCAGGAGGCCCGGTGAGTTCTCTCTCCTTTTACTTCTTATGATAGCATCCCGTGTCACTGAAAGGTCTCTGACATCTCATGAGAGCACAGATGCTTCTCTCCCGTTCTGCTACCGTAAACCACACTGTGGTGAACATCTCTGCTTGAGCCTGTTATCTGTGTCTGCTGGTTTCCTTCAGAAATATTCCTACCAAAGCCATCACCCGGGACAGCCAGGCCTCCTGAAAGGTGAGCTGCCACCAGAGGGTGAGTGCTCAGCCAGTCAGGGGCGGGACCCTTGTTGCCCCATATGCCCTGGACCTTGGCCTCCTTTGTGGTGAGTGAGTTCCACCTGCTACGGGGCTGTTCCTTTCCCCTGGGGGTAGAGGATGGGATGTCTGAGTCCCTCCTCCCGTCTGGGTTGGACACTATTCTTTTTTTTTTTTTTAATATATTTTACTGATTTTTTTACAGAGAAGAAGGAAGAGAGTTAGAAACATCGATGAGAGAGAGACATCGATCAGCCGCCTCCCACACGCCCCCTACTGGGGATGTGCCCGCAACCAAGGCACATGCCCTTGACCGGAATCGAACCTGGGACCTTTCAGTCCGCAGACCGACGCTCTATCCACTGAGCCAAACCAGTTTCGGCATATTCTTGAGTGTTGGTGAGAGGGTCCTGTATCTCACTATGACGCTCTCTCTGCCATGTGCCTAGTGTTCTGGGCTCCCCAGCTGATGGGGACTGACCTGCTAGAAGTGTCCCTGAGGCCACACCCTCCAGGACCCTTTGCCTGGCATCCCAGGGGCCCGTGGTTTTGCGCAGAGCCTTCTCCACCAGCGGCTCTATGGCCTGGGCTGGGCAGGCTGGAAAAGGAGACACTGCCTTTGAGGAGAGCATGTGGCCAGTTCCCCTCCCACTGGAGGGCTCTGTGGGCTCAGCTGGGGGTTTCAGGGAACCCTAGGACAGGCAGCCCCTCCCAGCTCTTTCTCTAACTCCCACCCACTCTTGACCTTTTCAGAGTAGGGAGGTGTCCCAAGGGCCTGGGCACCTCCTGGTATGGCCAAGGGCAATTTTCCTCACTCTTTAACCCCCAGTTTTCCCATTGGCAAAATCCCATCAAGTATAACACTGAAAACTAGGGGGTCCAGGAATTTCAGAGGGAAGGGGATGGAGGGGGGGGGACACAGAGGCAGGTTGGAGGGGGTCAGTGGGGGAAAAGGCAGTACATATGTAATATTTTCAACAATAAAGAATTTTTTTTTTTTAAAAAGAAACTTGCCAAAACCGGTTTGGCTCAGTGGTTAGAGCGTTGGCCTGTGGACTCAAGGGTCCCAGGTTTGGTTCCTGTCAGGGGTGTGTATCTTGGTTGCAGGCACATCCCCAGTAGGGGGCATGCAGGAGGCAGCTGATCGATGTCTCTCCCATTGATGTTTCTAGCTCTCTATCCCTTTCCCTTCCTCTCTGTAAAAAATCAATAAAATACATTAAAAAAAAAACCCAAAAAACAAAAAACACTTGTTCTCTGTGACCTATGGTACATTTAGCCAGTAACATGCCAGTCCAAGGCAGCAAGGTCAAGGGATCAAGAAAATACAGTCAACCTGGCCAGCATGGCTCCGTGGTTGAGTGTCATGCTTTGATTCCTAGTCGGGGCACCCGCCCAAATGTGGGCTTGATCCCAGTGTGGGGTGTGCAGGAGGCAGCAATCGATGACTCTCTCTCATCATCCATGTTTCTATCTCTCTCTCCCTCTCCTTTCCTCTCTGAAATCAGTAAAAATATATTTTAGAAAAGAAAATACAATAAAAAGAAAATACAATCAAGTGAGGCTGCACTCCAGAGCAGGCCTCTTCCTGGTGCCAGGGGTTCCTGGGACACCCCTGCCGTGACCAGCCTCACCTGGGCGCGCAGGCTGACGCCAGCCTTTCCTGGGAAAGCCAAGCGCTGGGTGAGGCATCTGCTGTCCAGGAGGAGATAAGGCCCTCATGGGCTTCCCAGAGCAGGCTGGCTGCCTGGCGCTGCCTTACCTAGTCTGGCAGGGCCCCGCAGATTAGCACATGCCGGCAGAGTTCCCCAAAAACCCTGATGACGATTATACAGGGCTGGAGGCCGCTGGCTCACGCCTTTGGAAGAAGCGCACAGTTAGCTCTGGAAACCACATGCATATGGGTGGGTGTGAGACCAAGGGAACAAGGGTGAACCCTGGGGCGGGGAGCCGGCCAGGCTCCTGTCTTGGCAGTGGAGGTTAGGGAGGGTCTCCGGGAGGCACAGCTGGCCTGGAGGGTGGTGGCTGAGAGTGGGCTCCACTCCCAAATGGGCACAGGCCAACAGAACTGGCCCTGCTCTGATTCCAACCCATCCAGTTAGTGCCAGGAGACATGAGCCAAACAGCTAGCCCAGGAGTCAGCTAAGGGGGCAGCGACAGGACAGGCATGTGTGAGCCCGCAGCCCTCCCCCTAACCTGGAACCACTTCACATGTTGGAGGGCGGCCAGCAACTGGAGACACTTCCTGGCTCAAGATGTCCCCTGGCCAGGCAAAGGCAGTTCCATTCCTTCTAGAAGAAAAAGGCATGTGGGTGAGGTGCCCTCTCCCACTTTGCTCCTTCCCTGAGCTGCATGGGCCATGCCTCTCAATTCTCTGGGCCTCGTTTTATTTATCCAGAAGACACACACTTCCTCCCAGATAGCCTTTCCTCTGGGCCCTGCAGGAACAGAGAAATCATTTCTATGAAGACCCTCTCTCCTCGGAAGCCAGTGCCCATGAGGAAGGCTTTTAAAGCTTATGATGAGCGCCTTCAGGGATGACTTCCTCATTAGCAAACTACAGTGCCAACAGGAAACTATAAACTAAGCCAGATTTCCAGAAACTTTCAACTGCATAATTAAAAGGGAGAAAATGGGCCCTGGCCAGGTGGCTAAGTGTAGGAGCGTTGTCCCGTACACCAAAAGGTTGTGAGTTCAATCCCTGGTCAGGGCACAAGCAGGAGGCACCAGATGTTTTTCTCTCTCTTCCTCTCTACATATATCCTCAGGTGAGGATTTTTTAAAAGTGGGGAGATCCAACACCCTTTCTTGATAAAAACTCTCAGCGAATTGGGAATAGAGGGATCATCCCTCAACATAATAAAAACCATATATGACAAACCTACAGCCAACATCATACTCAATGGGCAAAAACTAAACTCATTTCCCCTAAGAACAGAAACAAGACAGGAATGCCCACTCTCTCTACTCCTCTTTGACATAGTACTGGAAGTGCTAGCCATAGCGATCAGACAAGAAAAAGAAATAAAAGGCATCCAAATTGGAAAAGAAGTAAAACTGTCCTTATTCACAGATGACATATGATACTATACATAGAAAACCCCTAATACTCCATCAAAAAACTACTAGACCTAATAAATGAATTCAACAATGTAGCAGGATACAAAATTTACATCCAGAAACTATGACCTTTTTATACACCAATAATGAACTCACAGAAAGAGAAACGAAAAAAAGAATACCATTTACCATTGCACCAAAAAAACTAAGATACCTAGGAATAAACTTAACTAAGGACCTAAAGGGCCTGCACTTGGAGAACTACAGGACATTGAAAAAAGAGATTGAAGGGAGAACCAAGATGGCAGCATAGGTAAACACCTACACTGCTGCCTCGCACAATAATTTCAAAACTACAACTAAAAGACAGAACTGACATCATCCAGAACCACAGGAAAGCCAGCTGAGTGGAAGTTCTACAACTAGAAGGAAAGAGAGGGGCTCACAGAGACCCAGAGGAGCTGCAAAAAGCTGAGGTGCAGAGACGCACGCGTGGAGAGAGCGGGTGCCGGAGAACCTGGCTGGCTTTCTCTGGCGAGAGGGAAACGGAGACTCCCAACGGCATTGAACCCCTTATTCCACGACACTAAACCCCAGGTCCAGCCAAAACTCATACGGGGGGAGTTTGGACTGTGAAAAGGATAAGTGCACAGAAATTTGGGGGAGTCGCAGGAGGGCAAAAGTTGGGCGGCGCCCACAGCACTGCTCGCAGAAGACCGACTGCTGATTGTGCCACTGGCTTTCACAAGAGGGCAGGAGACAAAGCATCCCAACTGCGTCACTTCTAACTCCACTAAACCCCAGATTTGGGCGAAGTCCTGGGGCCCCTGATTCATATGGTCCCGGAGCACAGGGGAGCCAGAGAGGTAGCAGTCTATAGCAGCGGTTCTCAATCTGTGGGTCGAGACCCCTTGGGGGGTCGAATGACCCTTTCACAGGGGTCGCCTAAGACCATCAGAAAATGCAGACATTTGCATAACAGTAGCAAAATTTCATGGTTGGGGGTCACCACCACATGAGGAACTATATGCAAGGGTCGTGGCCTTAGGAAGGTTGAACACCACTGGTCTAGAGGCACTGCGAGAGAGCACGCGCACATGCACACAGGGACCACTCCAGTGATTACGTAGTCACATGAGACTCGGGGTGGAGGGCGGGGCCAGCGGTCCGTTAAGCCCTGAGACTCCACCCATCCCAAGCTCAACAGAGAGGCTTTTGCAGTTTTGCAAGTCTGATATCATAAGGCTGAATCCAACACACAAATTCTCCCAGCATAGTGAAAATGCCGAGACAAGGGAAGGGATCACAAACAAAAGAAATGGAGGAAAACAAACGACTGGATATAGAGTTCAAAACCACGCTTATAAGGTTTTTCAAGAATATCCTAGAAAAGATGGATAAAGTTAGTGACCCAAGAGGAGATGAAAAAGAACCAACTAGAGATGGAAAAGGTCCAACTAGAAATTAAACATACACTGACTGAAATAAAAAATATTATACAGAGACCTAACAGCAGACTAGAAGAAGGCAAGAATCAAGTCAAAAATTTGAAATATAAAGAATCAGAAAACACTCAACTGGAAAAGAAGAAAAAAGAATCCAAAAATGTGAAGATAAGGTAAGGAGCCTCTGGGACAGCTTCAAGCATATCAACATCAGAATTGTGGGGATGCCAGAAAGAGAGAGAGCAAGATACTGAAAACTTACTTAAAGAAATAATGACTGAAAACTTCCCACATCTGGTAAAAGAAATAGACTTACAAGTCCAGGAAGCACACAGAACCCCATATAAAAGGAATCCAAAGAGGACAATACCAAGACACATCATAATTAAAATACCAAGAACAAAAGACAAAGAGAGAATATTAAAAGCAGCAAGAGAAAAACAGTTAATTACCTACAAGGAAGCACCCATACAACTGTCAGCTGATTTCTCAACAGAAACAATGCAGGTCAGATAGGAGTGGCAAGAAATATTCAACGTGATGAATAGCAAGAACCTACAACCAAGAATACTCTATCCAGTAAAGCTATCATTCAGAATTGAAGGGCAGATAAAGAGCTTCACAGATAAGAAAAAGCTAAAGGAGTTCATCAACTCCAATCCAGTATTATATGAAATGCTGAAAGGTACTCTTTTAGAAGAGGAAGAAGAAAAAGGTAAAAGATAAAAAATTATGAACAACAAATACATATCTATCAACAAGGGAATCTAAAAATTAAGTGAATTAAAAATTTGATCAACAGAATAAACTGGTGAATTTAATAGAATCAGGAGCACAGAAAAGGAGTGGACTGATAATTCTCAGGGGGAAAGGGGTGCGGGGTGTACAGGGAGAGACTGGACAAAAATTATACACCTATGAATGAGGTAAACGGGAGGGAGGTAAGGGTAGAGGGAGGGTTGGGAGCCAGGTGGAGGGGAACTATGGAGGGGAAAAAAGAAAAACAAATGTAATAATCTGAATAATAAAGATTTAATTTTAAAAAAAGAGAGAGATTGAGGAAGACATAAACAAATGGGAGAACATAGCATGTTCATGGATTGGTAGAATCAACATCACTAAAATGTCCATTCTACCCAAAGCAACCTACAGATTTAATGTAATCCCCATTAAAACACCAATGGCATATTTCAAAAATCTAGAACAAACTCTCCAAAAATTCATCTGGAATAAAAAAAAAAAGACCCAAATAACTACAGCAATCCTGAGAAAGATCAACAAAGTTGGGGGGATCACAATACCAAAGATCAAGCTATATTACCAAGCCACTGTTCTCAAAAATGCCTGGTACTGGCCCAAGAACAGACATACAGACCAATGGAACAGAACAGAGAATCCAGAAATCTACCCAGGACATTATGATTAATTAATATTTGACAAAGGAGGCATGAACATACAATGAAGTCAAGACAGTCTCTTCAATAAATCGTGCTGGGAAATTTGGACAGATACATGCAAAAAAAATGAAAACTAAATCACCAACTTACACCATATACAAAAACAAACTCAAAATGGCTAAAGGAATTAAATGTAAGACTAGAAACCATAAAGGAATTAAATGTAAGATTAGAAACCATAAAAATCCTACAAGCCTCCATAGGCAGCAAAATAGCAGACATATGTCATAGCATTATCTTTACAGACACAGATCCTAGGGCAATGGAGACTAAGGAGAAAAGAAACAAATGGGACTACATCAAAATAAAAAGCTTTGCCCTAACTGGTTTGGCTCAGTGGATAGAGCGGTTTGAAGGGTTTGATTCCGGTCAAGGGCATGTACCTTGGTTGTGGGCACATCCCCAATAGGGGTGTGCAGGAGGCAGCTGATCAATGTTTCTCTCTCATCGATGTTTCTAACTATCCCTCTCCCTTCCTCTCTATAAAAAAATCAATAAAATATAATTAGAAAACAAAATAAAAAGCTTCTGCACAGCAAAAGAAACCATCAACAAAACAAGGAAGCCCACTGTATGGGAGAACATATTCACTTGTTATTTCCGATCATTGATAACAAAGGGTTTAATCTCCAAAATTTACAGAGAACTCATACAACTTCACAAAAGGAAAATAAACGATCCAATCAAAAAATGAGCAAAAGATCTAAATAGACACTTTTCACAAGAGGACATACAGAAGGCCCAGAGACATGAAAACATGCTCAAAGTCACTAATCATCTGAGACAGTGGTTGACAAACTTTGGCTCATGAGCCACATGCTGCTCTCGAGCCGCCACGGTTTGCCACTCTGTTGACTAATGAGTTTGCCGACCACTGATCTGAGAGATGCAAATCAAAACAACAATGCGGTACCATCTCACACCTGTCAGAATGGCTATGATCAACAAACGACAAGTGTTGATGAGGATGTGGAGAAAAAGGAACCCTCGTGCACTGCTGGTAGGAATGCAGACTGGTGCAGTCACTGTGGAGAACAGTATGGAGTTTCCTCAAAAAGTTAAAAATGGAATTCCCATTTGACCCAGTAATCCCACTTCTAGGACTATATCCCAAGAAAACAAAACACCTATCAGAAAGGATAAATTGCACCCCTATGTTCACAGCAGCACAATTTACAAAAGCTAAGATTTGGAAACAGCCTAAGTGCCCATCATCAGATGAGTGGAGTAAAAGACGGTGGTACATCTACACAATGGAATACTACGCTGCTATAAAAAAGCAGGAACTTTTACCATTTGCAACAGTATGGATGGCACTGGAGAGCATTATACTACGTGAAATAAGCCAGTCGGAGAAAGATAAATATCACATGACGTCACTCATTTGTGGACTATAATGATCAATATAATTTGATGAATAAGAATAAATCCAGAGACAAATGGCAGGGGAGGGGCGATCAGAGAGTAACCTAAGGACTTATATGCATGCATATTAGCATAACCAATGGACACAGACACTGGGGCAGTTGCAGCTTGCCTAGGGTGGAAATGGCTGGGGAGGGGGTGTCAATTGGGGGAAAAAAAGACATGTAAAACTTCAAATAAACCAACAAACAAACAAAGGGGAGAAAGTGGATCTGATTAGATCCACATCCCATCATAGATAACAAAGGCCTCCATGTTTGAGAGAAATTCAGATCCATTTTTTCTTTCCTACTACGGTTGCTTCAAGAATATTCTCAGCCAAAACCGGTTTGGCTCAGTGGATAGAGCGTCAGTCTGCGGACTGAAAGGTCCCAGGTTCGATTCCAGTCAAGGGCATGTACCTTGGTTGCGGGCACATCCCCAGTAGGGGGCGTGCAGGAGGCAGCTGATCGATGTTTCTCTCTCATCGATGTTTCTAACTCTCTATCCCTCTTCCTTCCTCTCTGTGAAAAATCAATAAAATATATATTTTTAAAAAAAGAATATTTTCATCTCCTTGTAGGACACCCTGGTTTATTTAGGTCACATGACAGAGCACAGGTTTCACTTTCACCCATAGATATCCCCAGGGGTCCTGTGCTGGCGCCTGCCTGTCACAGATTGGGGTGGAAGTGGCAGGGGTGTGTCTGAGGAGGGGTTAGAAGCTACCTTCCCCACAACAGCCAGCCGGGGTGTGGAGTGGGGAGATGCCTGAGAGGCTGACAGGTTCCTAGTGGTCACAGAAAGTATGTTCGTTACAGAGGGGTGTTCTTACTCTTTCCAGTCAGCCTCCATCTAGTGACCATGGATCTTTAACACTTTCTAACATTCCCAATCTCCACCTTGTTAGTGTGTTTGAGCGAAGCCCAGCAGGGCCTTCAGCTAGAATTGATTTTTAGACGATTCTCCATTTATGACAATAGATAATGTCTTCCCACCTCTTTAAAAATGTAAGTGTTGCCCTGGCCAGTTTGGCTCAGTGGATAGAGCATCAGCCTGTGGATTGAAGGGTCCCAGGTTCGATTTCGGTCAAGGGCACATGCCTGGGTTTCGGACTTGATCCCCATAGGAGGCGTGTAGGAGGTAGCTCTCTCATCATTGATGTTCGTGTCTCTCTCTCTCCCTCTCCCTTCCTCCCTGAAATCAATAAACATATATTTTTTAAAAATTGTGTTAAAAGTGAATTGGTTTAAAGAAAAATGTTGGTAGTATATAACAATCATGAAGAGGGTTCAAGAATGAGTGGAATTTGGAAAACGGTCCTAGGGGCTGTTCCAGGAAGCTCCAGGCTCGATGACCCTCAGGGTGCCTCCCTGTAGCAGCCTTCACTGGGTGGTGGTGACTCCAGGCCTGGTGCAACACCCCTCCCACACTCTTGGGCAATGCCAATATGACTCAAGCCCCCACGCTCATGTCCCACGCGAGCAGTGCGGGGACAGCAGGTTCTGCTATGACCTCTGCTGCAGACAGATGGACAATCTGAGCTCCTGGGGACCTGGCACAACTGGTTTCCACTGGGAAGGTGTCCACACTGGCCTGGAGCAAGGGAAGAGCATGTTGCTGCAGGAGAAAGGCCCGGAGCACCCGCACAGCCCAGCCCAGTTCTGAGCTCACCTGACACTCTGTCACCAGCTCATTTCCTCTGCTGCCCTGAGGCCCAGCTCTTATCTGAGCAGTGGCATCAGGGCTGACAGAAGTGCCAGAAGGCTGCACCCTCAACCCTCTTCCCCTGCCCAGAGCAGAGTCAGACGTTCCCTAAGCCTCCTGGTGTGTGGCAGGGGGCTGGATGAAGGGCCGGACACACCTCTGTCCATGGCATTAAGGGTGAGGTGACAGAGACAGTGACCCGTATTCTGGGCTCCTCACTGGATGAGGTGATGATGTTGGCTTCAGGGTCAGAGGAGACCTCTATTTGTCCTCCATCACAATCTGTGTGGTGCAAACACAACACTAGGCCATGTTACTCCAGCCAAGAGACAGGTGCAAGCAGCAAGGATGTGGTCAGGTGACAGGCCCTGTGCCAGGTGTCTGGAGCCTCCATGGAACTGAGACACAGCCCTGCCCGCCAGCAATACACACACAGATGAACCCTGAATATTAGGTGCCTTCACATGTAAAAAATGTCCTTAACAAGAATAGCAATCCAATAAATTTTTAAAAAGCCACAACCAGCCGGAACCAGTTTGGCTCAGTGGATAGAACGTCAGCCTGTGGACTGAAAGGTCCCAGGTTCGATTCCGGTCAAGGGCACGTACCTTGGTTGCGGGCACATACCCAGTGGGGAACATGCGGGAGGCAGCTGATCGATGTCTCTCTCTCATCGATGTTTTTAGCTCTCTGTCCCTCTCCCTTCCTCTCTATAAAAATTCAATAAAAGGTATTAAAAATAATAAATAAATAAAATAAAATAAAATAAAAAGCAACAACTGACCACTGATATAACAGATAGTTGGAAGGAAAATAAACAGAAGTGTCCCTTTTACACCATGACACAGATGACCCCCACAGTAAGAGAGAAGCAAATTAAAACTATAACGAGGCACCATCATCACTTGTGAGAAGTCTGAGGGGCAGCTTATAAACTACAGGTGGAGGCTGACCTGCCAACATGAGTACCAGGCTCGTGCCTTTGACCCACCGACCCTGCCCTTGGCTGAGCTCCCACGTGTGTGGGGCAGCGTGTACAAGGCCATTTACTTTCTGCAGCCTCAATGGCAATGCAGAACCCTGGAAACAGCCTAAATGTCCTCTGTCAGGACATGTACCTACCCGTTCTGTTGGACATGGCTCCCCCTCCCTCCACCTGGCATCAGGCTTTCATGTCCTCACAGCCAAGAAACTACAGTTAGGGTGCTATGTGTCTGTTAATCTGCTCCTGACCAGCGTGCTCACTAAGCCAGCAGGAGGAAGCAGCATTTTCGCAGGAACAGTGCTGGACACAGCAGGAAGAAACCGCCCTGGGACTGACCGTTTTAATCTAAGATGATCGATGTCAATCATGACCTGATCTTACTCTTCCCCAGTGATCCTGAGAAATGTACTCTGACTATGACGGAGGAACTGCTCAAGCTTTGAAGCCAGTCCATCTCCCACAGGCTCCCTGTCTCGGCTCCCCATTTGCTCTCCCCTGAATCTCATCAATGTGGCAGCAAACGTGCCCGTGCGTCACCATGTACCCTTCCCATGGCCGGTCACCATTCCCGTGGCGGGACATTTACATTTTCCCTGAACTCACTCTACAGGGGAACCCTCAAGTTTCCACCTCTTTCTCCTTGCAACTGTTTATACAAACAAACTGGTTTGTATCTAATAATGACAACCACTCATGTTTCTTAAAATCCTGTGGAAACAACGTCATCCCTGCCAGGGAGCCTGAAGGAGGCCTGCCAGCCGTCTGTCCTCCCCACTCCATACCCGAGGTGACGCGCCCTTCCCAGGAGCTGTCTGGGCAGCTGCTCCATGACCCTCTGCAGCAGACATGTGTGAGCTTCTGGGAGCAGAGCAGGATCAGCTGCCCTGTCCTATCTCCCCGGAGGAGGAGGCCTTTGGCCAGGAGGCTGACCCGCATCACGCCTTTCAGGATCCGAGCAGAGGGTCTGACAGCGCTGTGAAGACAAACCCGAAAATGCACGTGTAAGAAGAGGGGTTGGGGAGAAAGGGAGCATATGGCCCTGCCCTGGAAATGGTCTGAAAATGTCAACAGCTTGCTGGGCCCCTGGTGCCTCAGCTTCTTCATCTGTGAAATAGGCCTTTCTGAGTCCCTTTTCTCCAAGTACACTTGACGAAAGGAGACATGAGAAGCTGTATCTGAGAACAGCACTGGGGACCAAAATGTTTACACACTTTGAATAAAGACAGTGTTTATTAAAATACATTTCATTTTCAAAATTGAGCTATCAGCTGTTAAAGTATGTGTGTGTGTATACCGTATTTTCCGGCATATAAGATGACTGGGTATATAAGACAACCCCAACTTTTCCAGTTAAAATATAGAGTTTAGGATATAAGACGTCACCTGGCGTGTAAGACTCCCGACTTTTGAGCAGATTTTCCTTGGTTAAAAAGTCATCTTATACGCTGGAAAATACTATATATGACAGACACCCTGTATGTGCTCAGTAAGGGCTGGTGGTTGTGACTATTTTCTGATAAACTGCATTCTGAAAAAGGCCAATTATGGCAATTCCAGTGACCCCGGTCCTCAGCCAGTTGGTGGCACCCTGGTCAGCCCTTGGGCTTGGGCACCTTCTAAGTCATCTCTAGTGTCACTTCACTCCCATCTCAACCCTTGGTGAGCAGGCCTACCCAGGTGCTCAGGCCACAGAGTCCTAAGGAAGATGCCAGCCCAGCCTCACTCTCTGCAGATTAGGCTGGCTTTCTGCAGTGTGAGCCTGACATCGCGTCTGCCCTACATCTAACCTCCTGGCACTGGCCCTCGCAGGACAGGACACCCACACTTATGCCCTGGCCTGAGGCCCCCAGCCTGACCCAATGGGCCCCATGCCACCATCCTCTCCCGCCACTCCCTCTCAGGCCTTATGCTCTAGCCCAGTGATTTTCAACCTTTTTCATCTCATGGCACATAAACTAAAATTCTGTGGCACACAGAATTTTTTTGCTCATCTGACCAAAAAAAGGTATAATTTTGATTGATTTACAAAAATATAAATAGTAGTAATTACCTACCCTTTTTGCTTCAGATGACTTTTTAAAAAACCAAGTGCCTATACTTGTATATAAGGATTTCCGGTCCAAAAAAAAATTTTTTTTCCTTCTTTGGAACATGTTTGTTCAGATTTTTTTTTTTCCATTTTAATAAGGTTATTTGTCTTTTTTTTCCCTGCTCCCCTTTCACTCTAAGAGGCAATGGGAAAAAATATCCTCAGGTGAGGATTACAAAAAAGAATTAGTTAATTTTTAAACTTCAAATCATTGAGGGGGATTTTTTTTTTTCCAGAAAACGAGTAGAGATTTCAAGGTGGCACCCTTTCTGTCTGCAATATAGACGTCCCTGGGCATCTTCCATGCACCCAGCCCACCTGCACAGGCTCAAAGGGTAGACTTGGCTTTTTGTAGTGGGGCTGTAGACCCTCTCTCCCGGATTTGTGAGCAAGTACAAAGCCTCAGGCAAACCTCAGCATTAGGCTGGCTCTACCCTTCAAAGACCTCCCCCTCAAATTTTGCAGTCTTGTGTTTTGGCTTCGTGAGGGTGCCAAGGGAGAGATGAAAAATGTCTTCTTTGTACTCCTGTCTTCCCTACCGGGAGGATGAAGAAGACTGACTTTCTGAAGTAGATGCAACGTAGTGGAATGTTGGCCTGCCTAAGCTGAGAGGTGAGGTCCTTTCATGGTGACACTTTGTAACTCACAGTGGGAGCAAACACTATAGTGAAGAGAAACTAAAGTGGAATCAACATGAAATGTCCAGAAAGAGGAAGTGCAAGGAGGGTGCCAGGGGTTAGGGCAGAGGGGCAGGGAATTTAATGGGGACAGATTTCTGTTCTAGAAATAGATAAGTGGTGGGTGATGGTTGCACAACTTTGTGAATGTACTTAGTACCACTGTATCGTACACATAAAAATGGTTAACACGGTAAACTTCATGCTCTGAGTATTTTACCACAATTAAAAAAAGAAAATGAAAAAGCCACCTAGAGAGAAAGGACTTGGAAAGCTAACTCTCTCTCAGATTATTTTAGTTATATAACGACTACTTACAGGGCACAGGGACTTTCTGCCTCTCCCTAGCCCCGGGGCCTTGAATGGTGACTCAGCCAGGCACCAAAGGGCAGCCTCTGCTCCGAGAAGCGGAAGTGTCAGGGCAGAACCACACATATCTCCGTTTTGTAGATGAGCAAACAGAGGTGGTTTCTGTTTTGTGAACTATGTTTCTAGATCCACCTTTGGTGGGAAAAGTAAATTCTGGTCTTGAGCAACAGCTCTCCAACTGTAACTCCCTTTGAACCTTGGGGCTCCAGTCCTGAGACTAGAGACTCTGTGAACTTACTGCCCAAGGGCTGGAAAGACCCTGCTTCTCAGAGGCTCAAAGCCATTCAGAAGAGGAGCACCTCTGCCCCTCCTGGCAGCCACTTCCTGTAAGAATTCCCACCTCCTCCAAGTCACTCCCTGGGCCTGGGAAAATGAGGGTGAGCTCCATTACCTACATCACCGCCTTCCTGCTCTGGCCCCTGCCTTTCTCCGCCAATGTGTTGGACACCAGCTTGAGGGCACATTCTAAGTGAGCACAACCTTCTGGGCAGCCCAGAGCTCCTCCTCTGTGGGCTAGATGGTGGCGGGCTTGGACAAGATGCAGCAGTCATCACTGGACTCCGGCCGCTGTGTGAACTGTGAGGAAAGATACATGTTACATTGGCTGACAGGCCCCAGGCCCCGTGGGCAGCGGCAGGGGGCATGTCAGCTCTGCAGAGGTGCATCTCACACGGCAGCAGGACATGGGGGAGTGGAGCTGAGGAATGACAGGGACCCACAGGTGCTGACCCAGTGAGGATACCAGGGTCTCCCCTGATGGCTGCAGGAAGCTCAGGGCTGAGGAGGGCTAGGGGGCTCCCCTGTAGTGACACTCCTACATTTCCAAGCCAGAGGCTTTTCTGCCAATTCAGTAGTCCTGTTCCCACAGCAAGATACAAATCAAAGGTTCCCATCCAACCACAGCCTGTGCAGACAGACGCCTGAGGACCTCTGAGAGATGTGACAACCAGGGCCTTGGGAAACTACGGTGATCACTGAGCTTCCTGGGTGGCCCAGAGGAGTGACAGCACAACCTTCAAGGGCAGTGTTCTGGCTTCCTGTCTGCTGAGCTATTCCAAAGGGCGGCTTTCAGAGGACCCAACACGCCCTCTCCTGCTGAGCTCACTCTACCACCATCTGGTGTCCTTTCTCCTCCCCTGGCTCAGCCACCTCTGGCACATGCCCTGCCCTGTGGCGCTCCTGCCTTTGCCCTGTCAACTTCTGCCCATCATGCGCCCTTATCTTTTTGTTGCGGCTTTTATGGACCTCCTCTCCTTCACTGCTAAATGACTAGGTCTGAAGTGCAGAAGTCCTATCTGGTATGGTTATTTTGCATGGGACAAACAAGATGCTGAACTGGTTGAACAAAAACACAAAAATGAAAAGGAATGCTGCTGTTTGCACTTCCTTTTAGCCACATGCAATCTTTTGACAAACTCAAGGAAACTGGGAACTGTGGAAGGGGCTGAAAGAAGCTTCAGAATTTGAGCTCTAAAAAGCTGTTCAAGACAAGCCTATGGGGCCACTGCTCAGACTCTGGGGGACATCGAGGAGGGAGCACGCTTGTTCCTAATGCCCCAGAATCACATGCCTTGGGGTGACGTGGTCACCTGGCTTTCTAGGGCACCAATTGCTTTTCCCACCCTCCTTCCCACAGCAAAAGGGGCTGCTCAGCAAGAAATGCTGCTGCCTGCCTCGGCCTTCCTTCTAAGAACTGAAACCTAGTGCCTACACCTTCCAGCAAGTTCCAGATGACTCACTGAGGTCTGCCAGGGATGTGTGTGTAAATGTGAGAGGGAGAACTGGTTGAGATCATGAAACCTGGCCCCTGGAAGGCCCACCAGAACCCAGAGAAGGAGCAGGGCACACAACAATGGCTGAGGTGACCTCTTGCACGTAGTGGGGGCCCACTGACTGCGAGTCACAGCAGCTTCCAGAGGCTTCCACAGAGCCTCCTTGGGTGGGCAGCTGTCCCGGCCTGACTTTGGGTGTGCCAGTGTCCCCTCCAGGGGCCTGCAGCCACTGCTGTGGCTCAGGAGGCCTTGGAAGAACTGTGTCATACAACCTTCTCCGGCCAGAACCCAGGCGGACCTGCTCTCAGTTGGCCAGTGTGAAGGAGAGAATGCAATGCAAACCCAGGCTCCCGCAGCCCCTTCCACCCGTGTGACACTGGCCAGTTACAGGGTCGTGCAAGGACATTTCCTATCGGCTTGGGTCATAGCTGAGAGAACAAGGACCACAGTGCTTGATGCCAATCTGAATGCAACTATGGAGGGGCGCTGGCTGCAGGCCCAGGCTGAGGAAACCCCCACAGCAGCCCTTAGATAATCGACAATGAGACATCAGGTGGACCAAGGGGTATAGGTAACCTGGCCCCATTAGACAAATCCAGTGAGTCCCTGGAGGGAGAGCTATTTCTTTGTGGTCAAACCTGCTTTCTGATTTTTTCTTCAGTATCATGTGATTATTCAAAACACAGTGCTACTGATTCTAAAAATAAAATAAGTCCCCTTACCATCTCATGGGAGCAAAGAGCAAAGAGGTCGGAGACCTGGGTTCGAGTCCTGCCTTCACTACTTTTGGGAGGCCTGAGCCAGGTACTTTGCCTTGCCTCACCTCGGTTTTTCCATCTGCAAATTGGAACCAATGACAAAATCTAGGTTAAACAGTCATAATGGGTACATCAGGCGATGCATGTGGAGCAGTTATGGAGTGCCTGAAGTACAATCCTGGTTATGAACCAGTCAGTCTGCAGCCCGTGGCAGCCATCACTTCCCTCAAGTATCTGTTGGTGTGTCCCACCCCTAAGGGAAGCAGGACCAGAGGTGGGGCTTCGAGGATCCCACCTTAATCTCCTCGTACCCACATAAGTGTGACAACCCAGTTTGTCCACTGTGAGCACCGGGGTGTGCATGGGGCTACTCCCAGCATGTGGGAGGTGGCAGCCTAGGAAATTCTCCAGGTCTAGGGCAGGGCTTCAGAGAACCCCCAGCACCTGGGTTTATCCCAAGCTACATGGGAAGAAATGGTGCTGCCATCCCATTGGTTCTATAAGGTTTCGGGAGAGAGACAACACACATACATGTGCCCTAGTGCCTGATGTAATCCACCCATGGCCCTGCCTGAACAGCCAAGCAGCAGAGGCGCATCCACAACTAGCCTTGTCTACCTGGGCCCTCACTGCTCCGGGAGGGGCCACTGACTGCCTTCCCTCCCCAAAGTTAAGAGAAACCTCCCTCACCTTGGAGTTTAAAACGAGGTTTCTATGGCCAACAGTCAGCTGTGCTGCTCTCATGTCTTCCACTCAAACACCAGTAGGGCAATCTTAAGGCACTTCTGATGTTGTAAATTTAATAACAGGCCTCTCTTGAGCAGGCTCCAATCCTGACCTCTGGCTGGACACAGGGAACAAGGTAAGAGAGGCATTAGGCATGGGTGGCTGACCTGGGCACCGGCATAGCTGGTCTTGCAGATGTCACACTGTGAAGTAGGGGGTGCCTGGGCCAACCCTTGGTTTTCAGCAGCCTGGTGGAAACCGGTGGCTTCTTGGGGAAGCTGCCGGCAGAACTGGCACTGGAGCTGTTCCCTGAGCACCCCACGGGGACAAGTCCTCGGGCTTTGGGAGTGGAGGTGGCGGGGGTGGAGGCTGCATCTGTGTGGGGAGCAGTGGGACATCGTAAGGACCGGCTGCTGAGTACACTGACATGTCACAGCTTGGGTAGCTTAGTCCTAAGAAGCAGAGAAAAAGAGGAGAGGGAAATGGGTTGGTTTCCAGGACTGTGCTCATTTCTGCTGCAAATAGAGTAATAGGCTTCACCATCTCACCTCTGAATGGGGTGGAGGCAAAACTGAAGAGGTTGAGGATGAGGAAGGCAGGGTGGACACAAAGATGGAGGCCTGGCCGCTGGATGCTGGGGGTTAGGTGTAACTGGAGGATGGCCGCTGGTTGGCTGTGCCTCCTAGTAGTGGGTGCCTGTTGTGGAGGTTGCACTTGGCTGCATCCATCACTGGGCTGACATTTAGCTCCTTTGGTCTCTGGAAAGCAAGCAGAGACCCTCTGAAGAACCACACTTTACCTCTATCCCAGGGATTGTAGAGTGAGAGCCACACTCCCTTTGACCACCTCAGCCAGCCTCCCCAGCTGCCAGAGCAAACACAGCCGCCCACTGCGGATGAGCCACAGGCACAAGTGGCCAAGGCCCCCCGGATGTCTAAGTCTCAGCTGAAGCCTGGAGCCCTGGGCCTGTGGTCCCGAGCTCTGGTCCCGGCTGAGACTCATGCGTGACCTGTGCCCACCACTCCTTTCCAGACTCTTCTTCCTCCGTGTCATGGGTCAAAGAAGAAGTGTGTGTATCTCTTCCACTTCTCAGATCAAGTCTTCACAGAACTTACCCCCTTCCACCCTGGAAAAGCTTCCTTGGAAAACACGTTCAGCTCCATTTTCAATTCTCTCTCCCTCCCCACCCCCACCCACCCCCCGCCCCTGTTCTCTCTCTCTCTGTCCCACACACATACAGGCCCCTAGTTGAAAAGACAGCCCTGATACACATTATTTACTCCAGACTTTCCTATGCGTCTAGAATGTTTAAATGTGACTTTAATGTGGTGACTTCCAGGTCTTCACTCCCACCCTCTGGACCTGCAGAGACACACCTGGCTGGCAGAGTGTGGCCATGGCAGGGAGCTAAGGCTGGCCCACAGCTACTGATGGCTGTCAATGGCCCACAGCCAGACCTGCGAGAGGGTTTCCACAGAAGGGACCCTAAGAGCAGGGAAAAAGCGTGGGGTGTGTCCTCACAGCCCACACACGGGCAGGGGCCTCTCAAAGGTCTGGGTGTCAGGGCACCAGGGAGCACGGCTGGATTTTGGTTCAGAGGGGAATTCAGGCCGAAGGTGAATCAGCGATTCCATGGAGACAAGGACGAAAGCACAGAGGCCAGGAGGCCTTGGGAGGGGACAGAATTGTGGGAGGGTGGGTCTGGAGGGAGAAGTCGAAGGCCTCGGAGAAGCAATGACAAGAGAGGAAGGGTGAGAGGGAAGAGAGCCAAATTTGAAGTTGGGCTAATCAGGTGGCCTGTGGTGCCATGGACTGACCCAGCCAGGGACAGCCTGTGGTGGCAGAGGCTGGAGCCGTTCGGGGGTGGACCACATGCAGCCTGGGGTGCTTGGCAATTCCAAGTAGAAAGGCAGTGGACAGATCTGTGGCCCAGAACTCCAAGGTGAGGAAAGGGGCATTATCTACACTGGAAAGGCCCAACAAGGACCAGCCCATCCTTAGTCACCTCTATGGATAGGGATAGGAGCTTGAGGACAGTGAAGGCATGTCCTGGACTATCTGCTAGTACCGGCTGCCCACATGCCTCTTCCACTCAATATCATCCATGCTTTCAAGGAAGGACTGTTGCTGGTCAGAGAACAGTGGGAGGAGGGAGCAGTGGTGGGTTTGGGGGCAGACTCCAGGGACCTGCTGTCATAATCGAAGTCCTGGTTGGAGTGGGGCTGGCGCCCGTCATACCCTGCTGGGCCACCGGACCTGGGTGGCTGGGTGGCCACGGAGGAAGAGGGCAGGGTCAAGGCAGGGCCCATTCCAGGTGTGAGCTGGGCGGTGACGCTGGCTCCAGCAGCAGCAATGGGGAAAGCCATGGGAAGCTGAGTGCTAGAACCACAACCAACTGGAAACCAGCTGCGTTAGATGGGGCTCTATGTAGAACTTGAGCACATAAACCACAGGAGACACTGCCATCAGCTGCTTCAGATGCTTACATTCATACAGTACTTCTTTTTTATTGTTTTGTTAATCCTCACTGAGGATTTTTTTCCCCCATTGCTTTTCAGAGAGAGTGGAAGGAAGGAGGGGAGAGGAGAGACAGAGAGAGAGGATCATCAATGTGAGAGACATATCAACTGGTTGCCTCCCGCATGCACCCTAACTGGGAGTGGGAGTGAATCGCAACCCAGGTTCGTGCCCTTGACAGGGAATCAAACTCCAGACCCTTCAGTGCAAGAGCTGGTGCTCTAACCACTGAGCACACTGTCCAGGGCCATACAGTACCTTCTGAAGCTACTGACACCTGTTGAGACCTTTCAATGAGCACAGGCACAGTATAAGCTCTTTTCATTAACAAACACAATCTCATGACAACCCTGTTTTATGGAAGAGGAAATTGAGGCACAGTATATGGCTCAACCACACTGATGGTAGTCTTTTTTTTTTATCAAGATTCCTCAAAGAAAGTTGAACTTTCATAGCATTTTTAAACCAAAAAAACCAAGTGGGTGATCTGATTATTAAAATACGGAAGACTGGCCTGGCTGGTGTGGCTCAATTGTTGAGTGTCAACCCATGAACCAGGAGGTCAAGGTTCAATTCCAGGTCAGGAGCTGTTGTTCCTACCCAGGCTCCTTGACCCAGGGCTGAAGGGAGAGTGCCCCACACCCCTGCTCAGTCTCCCCATTGTGGGAGGTCACTGATCACTTTGCCTTCTCTCAATTTCTAATAGCTTTTTTTCTGAGTCCTATTAAGTATCTGATGAAAGCTGTGATTCCCTGACCTCTCTGATTCCTATGGTTTTGTGTTTGTGTTCGTTAATCCTCACCTGAGGATATTTTTCCACTGCTTTTCTGAGCAAATGAAAGGGAGGGAGGAAAGAGGTGGGAGAGAGAAAGAGAAACGTGATGTGAGAGAGACACATCAACTGGTTGCCTCCCACATGCGCCCTGATTGAGAGCGGGAAGTGAACCTGCAACCAAGGGTATGTGCCCTTGCTCAGATGTCGAACCTGAGACCCTTTGGTGTGCAGGCTGACACTCTTAACCACTGAACAACACCAGCCAGGACCCTACAGACAGTTTTTCCTGAAATCACCTGAGACTTCACAGGCCCCAGGTTAAGAATCCCTGATGGGCCAAAACTGGTTTGGTCAGTGGATAGAGCGTTGGCCTGCGACTGAAAGGTCCAAGGTTCAATTCCAGTCAAGGGCACGTACCTTGGTTGCGGGCACATCCCCAGTAGGGGGCGTGCAGGAGGCAGCTGATCGATGTCTCTCATCGTGTTTCTAACTCTCTTTCCCTCTCCCTTCCTCTCTGTAAAAAAAAAAAAAAACCAATAAAAATATATTAAAGAAAAAAAAAGAATCCCTGCTGGAATGAGAGGTGGGTCAAAAGGAAATAATTGAGGTTAAATGGCAAATTTCATGTGGCCTGGCCTCATACAATGAGTCATATAGTCTCTTCTCTCAGGAAACATAATAAATTCTTTTAGCGGCACCCAGCCAGCGTAGCTCAGTAGTTGAGCATTGACCTATGCACCAGGAGGTCACAGTCTAATTCCCGGTCATAGCATATGTCAGGGTTGTGGGTTTGATCCCCAGTATGGAGGGAGACAGCTGATCAATGATTCTCTCTTATCATTAATGTTTCTATCTCTCTCTCTCTCACCTCTCCCTTCCTCTCTGAAATCAATAATAAATTTAAAATATATAGAGAGATGCCGAAACCGGTTTGGCTCAGTGGGTAGAGCGTCGGCCTGCGGACTGAAAGGTCCCAGGTTCGATTCCTGTCAAGGGCACGTACATTGGTTGCGGGCATATCCCCAGTAGGGGGCGTGCAGGAGGCAGCTGATCGATGTCTTTCTCTCATCGATGTTTCTAACTTTCTATCCCTCTCCCTTCCTCTCTGTGAAAAATCAATAAAATATATTTTAAAAAATCAGTAAGATACATAAAAAAATTTACAAAAAAAATAGAGATTTTTAAAAAATCTTTCAATGGCACTGACTTCTCTGTGTTATCACTTAGGCACCTCTACAGATTAAAATCCTGTGGGTGCAAATGAGACATTCCCTTAGACAAAGATGGAAAAAAATTGAAGATGTGAATGTTTTATACGAGGACCAACTTAGAGTTCATAGGGGTTTGAAGCTTAGAACTGGCTGGAGAGCTATAGGATGTGAACAGGACCCAGAGTCAGACCTGGCTTCCAATACCAGCTCTGTTCACTGTAGGGCCTTGAGTGAGTCACTTATTCTTTCCTAGCCTGTTTCCTCACCTGTAAAATAGGAACATCTATCTCTTGGGATGGTGTGATAACTAAACAAGAACTAATGTGTCACAGTGCCTCGGACATGGTAAGAGCTTACAATACAGTCCAGGTTTGTCAGATCTTCCCATTTTTTAAAAAATATATATTTTATTGATTTTTTACAGAGAGGAAGGGAGAGAAATAGAAAGTCAGAAACATCGATGAGAGAGAGAGACATCGATCAGCCGCCTCCTGCACGCCCCCCAGTGGAGATGTGCCTGCAAGCAAGGTACATGACCCCGACCGAAATCGAACCTGGGACCTTTCAGTCCGCAAGCCGACGCTCTATCCACTGAGCCAAACCGGTCTCAGCAGATCTTCCCATTTTAAGCAATGCTAGAAATCAGGGTTTTCCTGGCCAGGTAGCTCAGTTGGTTAGAGCAGCAGTCGCAAACCTTTGGGATCTCACAAACCACCAGTGGTCCGTGGACCACCAGTTGGCGACCGCTGGATTAGAGCATTAACCCAGTACACCAATGGGTGGGTTTGATACCCTGTCAACAAGAATCAACCAATGAATGCATAAATAACCGGAACAACAAACTGATGTTTCTCTCCCTTCTTCTTTCTCTAAATTCTATATATATATTTTAATTAGGGTTTTTAAACTGTTTTTTTTAAATATGCATATTTTTTAATTTCGGAGCAGGAGACATAGAAACATCAGTGAAGAAAGAGAATCACTGATTGGCTGCCTCCTGCACGCCCCCTACTGGGGATCGAGCCTGCAAACCAGGCATGTGCCCTTGACCAGAATCAAATGCAGGATCCTTCAGTCCACAGGCTGACGCTCTAGCCACTGAGCCAAACCAATTTTTTTTTAAAGTCTCCCAACTTTTAAATGCTTGCAACTAATTAGAATAAAGGGGAAAAAGAGAAAAAACTTACACCACAGGCCAAAGAAAGCTAATGTGAGAAGCAAACATGGTCTGCAGGCTGCCCATTTCAACCTGTGACTAAGGCTGAGCACTTGGGAGTGATCGTCAAGGAGGAGAAATCAAATCAGAGATTTATTCTTGCTCAAGCCTCTCCTTAAGCAATGAGCTCTTTACCTACTTCTAACATTCTCCCAGGTGATGTGTAAACTAAGTCAGACTGAGATCAAATCTGAGTGCCAAGCAGTTAAAAATCTCCACACTGAATATCAGCTATTCTGCAGTGCTGAGAGAAAAGCTCTGTTCCAGCATCCGGGCCTTAGCTCAATTTTCATGGAGCATCTGTGACTACTTCACAGAGGGAATAACATTCAGAACTAGGATGGTGCATTGTGAAGTATGACACCCACTGCTAAATATGGTCACTAAAGATATTCATCAGGGAGGATATTTTCAAATCTATTTTATTGGCAGTAAGATCACATGTAATTACTTATGTGTATGCACACACCTACTCACTCAGCAATCATTTCATTTTACATGCTGGTTAACAAGGGCTTTATATTCAAAACACTTATATATTATACATTCATACCCATAACAATTCTGATATTTTTAACAGCAGAATTTTCTTTTTAACCATGAAAGCCCATGTGCATTCTCCATGTGAAATGCCCATTTCAGATCCAAAACACTCTGACATACTGGAAAGGGTTCGGTGAACTAAATCCTTGGGCTCTTGGGAGGGTAACAGGATTTTGTTCCCCTCCAGGCCATATGCAACCTTCTTTAAATGTAGTCAGGAGAATAGCCCCCTGGCTTCACTCCCACCCGCCCAGGAGCCAGCAAGTTCCCATTCCCCACTCCCTCCAGGAGCCGGCAAGTCCTCACTTCTGTCTGGGGCACCACTCCAGTAGCTCCCTCCATGACCCCCCCTTCCCCTCATAGCAGGCTTCACACCACTCTGCACCTGCATATGCAAATTAACACCATCTTTGTTGAGTTAATTTGCAAACCCACTATAATTGGCTGTGAGTGTAGCAGAGTGATGGTTAATTTGCATGTTTCTCTTTTATTAGGTAAGATATATATACTGAGTGGCCAGGTTATTAGATCATAATAATCTGGCCACTCAGTGTGTGTGTGTGTGTGTGTGTGTGTGTAATTGATTTTTTTACCGAGAGGAAGGGAGAGGAATAGAGAGTTAGAAACATCAATGAGAGAGAAACATTGACCAGCTGCCTCCTGCACACTCCCTACTGCGAATGTACCCGTAACTAAGGGTCATGCCCTTAACCGGAATTGAACCTGGGACCTTCAGTCTGCAGGTCGACACTATCCACTGAGCCAAACCAGTTAGGGTGCCACTGGCTTTTTTATTCATTTATTTTTATTTATTTTTATTAATTTTTTATATATATCTCCCCATTGCCCCCCCTCCCTCCCAGGCATACCCCACTGGCTTTTTTAAAACAAGTCATTATAAGAGTCTTAGATGTTATAGCTCATTCTGCTCCTGGAGAGCAAACCTCATCAAAGAGTAAATCTTTGTGAAATACAAAACACTACAGAATCAAATCAAAGCAGCCAAAATCGGTTTGGCTCAGAGCGTCAGCCTGTGGACTGAAAGGTCCCGGGTTCGATTCTGGTCAAGGACACGTACCTTGGTTGTAGGTACAGCCCCAGTGGGGGGTGTACAGGAGGCAGCTGATTGATGTTTCTCTCTCATCAATGTTTCTAACTCTCTCTCTCTCTCCCTTCCTCTCAGTAAAAAATCAATAAAATATATATTTTTTAAAAAAGATACAAAGCAATTCTCAATTTTTAGTCAACAGTGTCAAATGAGGCACTTGGGATACATTAATTAATTTTGGGGGGGAATACATTAATTTAAAAAGGCAAATGGACAGCAATATAGCACAAATGCAACTTACCTTTAGGGGGAAAAACTTGCCAGAGCAAAATATCTTCCCCCATAAAAAGAAATCCTTCATTGGATAGAGTGTCAGCCTATGGACTGAAAGGTCCCAGGTTCAATTTTGGTCAAGGGCACATGCCCGGGATGCAGGCTCAATCCCCAGTAGAGGGTATTCAGGAAGCAGCAGATCAATGATTCTCTCTCATCATTGATGTTTCTTTCTCTCTCTTTCCCTCTCCCTTCCTCTCTGAAATCAATACAAAAAAATATTTTTAAGTAAATAAAATTAACATAGAACACAAGTATAAAAAGAAAAAGCAGAGAATTTCTGGCAGATACCCTGGTATGAAACAACAAGAAAACAATTACCAGCTGAAACCGGTTAGGCTCAGTGGATAGAGCCTCAGCCTGTGGAATGAAAGATCCCAGGTTCAATTCCGGTCAGGAGCATGTACCTTGGTTTCAGGCACATTCCCGGTGTGGGGTGTGCAGGAGGCAGCTGATTGATATTTCTCTTTCATCAATGTTTCTAACTCTCTCTCTCCCTTCCTCTCTGTAAAAAATCAATAAAATATTTTTTTTAAAAAAAGAAAACAATTACCAATTAGACATTAGGTGATACCAAAACCTTTTCCTTCCAAGATTCTAAATACTCTATGAATAAATAGCACACTTCAAATTTAAAGCATTATAAACATAGAAAAAGAGATTAGAAAAAAAACACACACACAAAATAACCCATCAAAAACCCTCTCTGATTTGTCAGTTCCCTAATTTTGCTTGAATGATGCAGCATTACTCAGCTTTGATGATTAAGCTGTCTTAGTGATGAAAACAAAAGCTGATATTAACACAATAAAAAACCCCAGAATCATCTTAATTGACTAAAACCAGTCAAAATGGAAAGCTCCTCCAACTAGCTGGGATATATAGTATATCTTTTAATTATCAAATGTATCTATATCTTCTGCAATATTCTTTCATGATTTGAAATCAATCAAACTTTATATATATATATATATATATATATATATGAAGAAAGAGGAGAGAAGATAGAAACATCAATGATGAGAGAGAATAATTGATCGGCTGCCTCCTGCATGCCCTACACTGGGGATAGAGCCTGTAACACGGGCATGCCCTGACTGTGTAGCAAACCGTGACCTCTTAGTTCATAGGTCAATGCTCAACTACTAAACCACGCTGGCCAGGCCATGATTAAACTTATAAAAACATAAAGCAGAGATCATAAAGTGGAGGCAGGTGTCATTAGACCCACATCATCTAAATTTGGTGCTGGTATTTAAAATTTGGATCTCACAGAGAAAGGGGACTGGTATTTAAAACTTGAATCTCACATAGAAAGGGGATTGGTGTTCTCTGGGGAAATGGGAAGACTCCCCAAACTAGGTTCGAAACCCCATGTCAACAACAGGTGGGCCATGTGTGTTGCAAGGTCTGTCTTGGTTCTCCTGTGCCCCTATACACTATCATCTTAGACTCGATTCACTTATGTACAGAACTGGCCCTTATAGGGTCACCTGTAATCCCTAATTTGAAGTTTCACAAACTTTCAATTTTCCAATCCTTCCTATATAATAAAAGTCTAATATGCAAATTGTCTCCTCAGGCAGTCGTAGGACCAGAATACCGGGAGTTCAACTGCTTGCTATGACGTGTGCGATGACCACCAGGGGGCGGCGCAAAACATAGCAGGTGTCAGCAATGTGGCACTGGCAACAGGCAGCAGTGGAGGCACTGCCAGCCTCGATGGTCCCTGACAAGAGCAGAACCATGGCAGGATGGTGGAGCAGGTGAGCAGGCAGCACCAGGCCAAGGCAGGGTGCCAGGCAGGGCTGTGGAGCTGTGAGACTGGAGGCCCAAGCTGGGACTGGAAATGGGGGTGTGAGCTGGGCCTGACCCCCACAGGCCATCCCGAGGGACCCTACCAGTGCACAAATTGGTGCACTGGGCCTCTAGTCCTATATAATAAAAGGGTAATATGCAAATTGACCCTAACAGTGGAATGACCAGAACGACCACTCAACCAGCCACTCACTATGAGGCACACTGATCACCTCTCAGTCCCTTTCCCCTGCAGGCAGGCTCCCATTGCCTGATAGCGAATGGGGAAGCAGGGGTGGGTGGTAGGGATGGGGATGCCGCCAGGCCAAGGCCCCACCCCACCAGTTACCCCCTGACACAGAGAATGACCCATGGTGGGGGGTGGGGCTGGCAAGTGGGTAGGAACAGCTGACTTCTCAGCATGCTCCCTTTCCCCTCCCCGCCCACCCCACGGTCAGGCTCTGATGGCCTGATGGCAAACAGGGAACCGACCGGGGTTGGGTGGCGGCAGGGGGTAGGGCCAGCCACCGGCAGCTGGGGAAGATGGCCCTGATCACCTAGGGACCATACTCATGCACAAATTTCATGCACTGGGCCTCTAGTAAAAGATAAAAAAGAATGAATACAGGTTTACAAATGCTCTTTCTACATATTTTCCATATTTTTCCAGGATTACTCAGTTATTTATCCAGATCAACAGTCTTTGTCCCCTTACCTCTATAACCACACAAAAGAACACCAACTACACTCATGTGAAAAAAATAATTAAAAAAAACTATTTGAAAATGCTTTTAAATTTGATGTTTTTGTGCCCAGCCGGTGTAGCTCAGTGGTTGAACATCGACCTATGAACCAGAAGGACATGGTTCAATACCCAATCAGGGCACATGCCTGGGTTACAGGCTCAATCTCTGTTGGGGGGGCATGCAGGAGGCAGCTGATTGATGATTCTCTCTCATCAGTGCTGTTTCTATCTCTTTCTCCTTCTTCCTTGCACTTTGAAATCAATAAAAATATTTTTAAAATAAATAAATTTGATGTATTTGTTCTGATAATTCTAAATATACACATTGGTAAATCCAGACAAAAGACAAAATATGGCAAAACTACTAAATATTCAGAAACAGAACATGTTTAGGAGGAAAATAAATCTCTATTAGAAATTTACTTACACTCCAAAGTTGATGAGCTGACTTTTGGTTCTGAAACAGAAAAAAATATGAAAATTCAAAATCCACACTTCAGATATTTGAAATGTACCAAATGTATTTGTAATAGCGTCTAAGATAGCACTGTTCATCTGAAAGGTTTTTCTTAAAATATAATTAAGCCAAGTGGTTTTTAAAATATATTTTTATTGCCCTGACTGGTTTGGCTCAGTGGATAGAGCATCAGCCTGCAGACTTGAGGGTCCCAGGTTCTATTCCAGTCAAGGGCATGTACCTTGGTTGCAGGCAAATCTGCAGTAAGGAGTGTGCAGGAGGCAGCTGTTCGATATTTCTCTCTCATCAATGTTTCTAACTCTCTCTCTCCCTTCCTTTCTGTAAAAAATTAATAAAAGATATTTAAAAAATAAATAAGATAAAATATATTTTTATTGATTTCAGAGAGGAAGGGAGAGGGGGAGAGAGACAGAAACATCAGTGATGAGAGAATCATTGATCGGCTGCCTTCTGCATGCCCCACACTGGGGCATCAAGCCCACAACCCCAGCATGTGCCCTTGACCAGAATTGAGCGCAAGACCCTTCAGTCCACAGACTGACGCTCTGTCCACTCACACACATTTCCCCTAACCTCATCTGTTTGCAGTGTGCTGAAATAGAGCATGAACCACACCTGCAGCAAAGGCTCCTAGTGAAGAGACACTGATCTCCCCGTGGCCTATGGGGTGGCTGGCCCCCATGGTTGGCTCCTCAGAATCTGTGAGAAACTGGCCCAAGAGGTTCCGCCAGGCTACCAGTTGGAAACTGACAAAAAGGTGATAAATGGAAAGGATGGGCCAAAACTGGTTTGGCGCAGTGGATAGAGTGTCAGCCTGCAGACTGAAAGGTCCCAGGTTCGATTCCGGTCAAGGGCATGTACTTTGGTTGCAGGCACATCCCCAGCAGGGGGCGTGCAGGAGGAGCTGATCAATGTCTCTCTCTCATTGATGTTTCTAACTCTAACCCTCTCCCTTCCTCTCTGTAAAAAATCAATAAAAATATATTTTTTAAAAAAAGAAAGGATGGGAGGAGGCATTGCCTCCTAGGCATGCCAGCCCTGGGACTTGGTCTTGATTGCTGAAGGAGCGAAACAACAGCGATGCTCCAAGAATAATGTGGGTGGGTGGGTGGGTGTGTGTGTGTGGGGGGGGGGGACCGGGAGTGTCTGTACATTTGTGGCATAAGGTACCCACCTGTCTCTACCCACAGAACCTCCCTCCCCTGGCTGCTTCCTAGGCCTGCCTGCCAGCCAGCCCGCCCCAGCTCTTCCCCAGGCTCCTTTCTCTCCCTCCCCTCCCTAACGCCTGGGTCCCCGCCCTTTTCCAGGTATTAAATCCTGTACTCCATTCAGTTTCAAGGTCCCAGGACCTTCTACCCTTGCGGTCCTAGCAGAACCCTCCAAACTGCGCCCCCTCCCGGCGGCCACAGATGCCTCTCCTACCGGTTTTCAGGTGCTCCCTTTGCCCAGGGGGCTCCCGCTCCCCCTGCCGCTGCCTCCGCCTCTGGTAGCCCCCCAGGTCTCCGTGTCCTCCAAAGCCCCTGACCTTCGGGAGTCCGTCTCCCACACACTCCTGCCTGGCCAGGGGCCCTCCCAAGTAGGTCTTTCTTCCCAAGCAGGGTCAGTCCCCACCGCCACTCGCTCTCACCCCCGCCAAGGGGTCTGTCTGCTCCACCCCGCGCCCGGCCTCGGACCTCCCCGCACAGTTCACTGCCCAGCCCCTCGACAGACACAACTGAGTGCTTCTCAGCGGAGCAGGACCCCCACCCGCGTCCCGCCCTATCCCGACCAAGACACCGGCCCGCGGGTCCTCGTGGCGCGGTCTCCGCGGGGCCGGGCTGCGGGAAGGCCGTTCTTTACCTGAAGTGCGAATGGGCGCCCCGCGCGGAGCCCGAAAAGCTCTTCTCCGCCCTCCCGGCGCCGAGGGGCGGGGCCTCCGCGCATGACGTAACCCGGGCCGCCAGGCACTCGTGCGCCGCAGAGAGCCCCAGGCCCCGCCCCCCGCGCGCGGCTCGCGCCTGCTCCCTTCCTACTCCTTGTCTGGAGGTGGGGAAGGTTTGACTCCGCCTCTAGCCCCGCCCCTCCACAAACCCCGCCTCTTTCTCGGAGCCTGCCTTCCCTCCGACGGCTCCGCCTCCGAGGACTCTGGCTCGGACCCCACCCCACTCCCAGGCCCCGCCCCATACTGAGAGACCCTGCATCTTGCTCCACATCTGGAGTCTTTGCTTAAGTCCAGCTCTATGCCCCGACCAGAGTCCCTTACTCAGAGCCCCGCCTTTCATTTGACCACCCAAATGTGGGGAGTCTGGGCTCAAGCCCTGCCCCATCTCGGAGCCCCCCCTTCACTTTAACCACTCAACTTTGGGGGTTCTCTGCTTCATGGGCCTCCTTCTTGGCCTCTCATCCCAAGCACTGCCCCACTCAACACTTAAAATTTAGTGGCTCTAAATTAGTAGTTTTCTACCAAAGTGATTTGCCCAGGGGACATTAGTTAGTATTGGGGACATTTGTGGTTTTCATGACTGAGGGGGTAAGGTACTGTTTAATACCTCACAGTTTCCAGAGCGGCCCCCTAGTGAGATTACAGAACATCCTTTTTTCCTGTTATTGACCAAATGTCACTAGTGCTAATGTGGAGAAACCTACTCTAAGGGAAATAAATTTCGAGAGATATTTCTTGACCCACCTATTACAGGTGTGGACCCTGAAAAAGAAGATATCAAGAAGGGCTCCTGGTGGCTTACAGGGCTCAAATTACCAAAAATAGATGATAGATGATCGATAGATAGATAGATGATAGATAAAGCAAGCCTAGCAGCCATTTTTACACAAGGCCTATGCTTTAGGGAGAGGCCTGCACTGAACCTCCTGCCTGCACTGTTTCTGCCAACTGAACCAGCCCTTATATAGGTGTTCCTATAATCCTATTTCAACCAATAGACTTGAGTCTTTCTTTCCCCATCCAATCAGAGCTCTGCAGCTCTGATCAACCACAGTGGCTCTATTCTGACCAATAAAGACAGTGCCTTTTGGACCAATCAAACTGGTAGGATTTGGAGTCTTCATTTGCATCAGGGACCACAAGTGGGGACCTCTGTCCATATAAGCCACTTCCCATTGGCTCAGAGAGCTAACTTTTCCTTTCCATCAGAGATGTTCCCTCACTGAGCTGAAACACCAATTTTCCCAAGCAGACTAGCAAGGAGCAGAGCAGAGCTGTCTAGCCAGAGTGGGGCCTGGCCCCAGTTCTGTCTCACAATTATGCTATTTTCACAGCTGTGCTGTATCACAACTGAGCTGTTTTGCACCAAACAAAGTTTCCTTCTTCAATGCACCCCAATTTGGGATTCCTATTGCTATTGAATTGATGCCAATGATTATCAGTTGACACAGGCCAGGTCATCTTGGGGAATGCAGCAGTGAGCAAGACTGACATGGTACCAGTCCTCAAAAACTTTGAATCATGGAAGCAGATCAGAACCAAGTTATTAATTTTCTTAGTTAATAACAACTTTATTGAGATATAATTCACATACCATACAATTCGCCCATTTAAGGTATGCAAGTCAATCGTTTTCAGTACCTTCACAGAGTTATGCAACCATCATCACTAACTCCAGAACATTTTTATTATCCCAAGAAGAAACCCTGTACCATTAGCAGTCACTCCTTCAGCTCCTGGCAATCACTAATGTGCTTTCTGTCTATGGATTTTCCTGTTCTAGACATTTCATATCAATGCAATACTTGGCAACAAAAAAGAATAAATTCTCTATTATTGATTGACTGACTGATTGATTGATTTGAAAGAGAGAGAGAGAGATTGAGAGAGAGAGATTGAGAGAGAGAAAGGGAGGTTAAGAGATGAGGGACACACACTGATTTGTTGTTCCATTTACGCATTCATTGATTGATTCTTGTATGTATCCTGACCAGGGATTGAACCCACAACATTAGCATATTGGGAGTGATAATCTAACCAACTGAGCTACCTGGCCCAGGCAAGGAATAAACTCTTATCTTAATACATGCAACCACTCAGATGAAGTTCTAGATAATTATGCTGAGTGGGAAAAGCCAATGCCAAAAGGTTACATACATACTCTTATGGTTTTATTTACATAAAATTCTTGAAAGGTCAAAATTATAAAAAATGGAGAATATATTTCTGATTTCCAGGGGTTAAGATGGGGACAGGAGATGGGAAGTGGAAGTGACTATAAAATGGCAACATGAGAGATTCTAGCATGATAGAAAAATTTTGAATCTTGACTATCAAAAGCAATAGTGAAGTAGTAATATAATTTCCCTCCATTTATATTAACTTGGAGGGGGAAGGGTACATGGGATCTCTCTGTTATTTCTTACAGCCACATGGGATTCTAAAATTATTTCAAATTTTTAAATATTAACTTTGTAGCCCTATCTGATTTGGCTCAGTGGATAGAAGGTTGGCCTGAGGACTGAAGGGTCCCTGATTCAATTCCGGCCAAGGGCGCATCCCTGGGTTGCGGGCTTGATCCCCAGAAGCGGGCTGCAAGAGGCAGCTTATCAATTATTTTCATCATTGATGTTTCTTTCTTTCTATCCCTCTCCCTTCCTCTCTAAAATGAATAAAAATATTTTTTTTTAAATTAAACTTTGTGAAAGGCCAAAAAGTACATTTACTGACTGTGGTGGGGTGGTATTCTTTTGGCCCTTAATTTAAGCAAGCAGGGGGCCAGTTAATTCTTGGACAGAAACCATGGCAAGCCCGGAGTGCCAAGGAAAGCCCTTTGGGTAATTTAGTGGATGACATTCTTCCATTTGTGTCTGTATGACCATGTGTGGCCTTGAGAAACAATCTGCCAAGCACAGTTCTCCCTCCATGTGCTGGCTAAAGTCCAGCATGGTAATTATACTAGTAAATGGCCTCCCTCCAATTCTCTGCAGCTCTAACTAGATGAAGGCTGCATGCTTTATGCAAAAGCAGAGCTGTTTTAATTGTTTTCCCTGGAATGCACAGCATCTCTTTTCCTGTTATTGACTGCAAGCATTGTGCTAAATGCTTTCCCTGCACCATCATTACTAGTCCTCACACTAGCCCTCAAAAGAAGATACAGTCTACTTTTGATTGGCAATAGTTCTGTTCTATAAAGTTAGTACAAACACTGAGTAGCAAACACTGAACCATTGCTTGTAAGGGAAATACAGGATTGGGTTCCTGTGAGCCTCTGGTCACAACTTTTTTATCAACTGACCAATACATCACCTTGTTTTATGTGTATATTTTGTTTAAGAAGATCTTAATATACATTGTGATTCCTTAACATTGAACCCATACCCCACAGCACTATACCTCATGCCAGAATGAAGCTTATATAATAATACTCATATCTTCTTCATAAGGCACATCCCAGCCTACTTGTGCTTAGAAACACTAAACAGCTCTTCAGAGACATGAATGGGAGCCATTATAAACAGTGAAATCACCAACAATAATCACAAAAATGCAAATCACAGCATTAAATAAATCCCAAAAAGGGAAGTAGATTTGCCAAAAGCTAATTCCAGCATGTCAGCAGGGCTGAATCATCTGGGATGGCTGAGGGCATTTCCCCAAACCTGAAAAGAATGCATAAATTATTGCTTGCTGCCAGACAGCTGAGGGTATTTTAATTTACATGTTATTGCCTCCTACTGGCCAAACACCTGAACAGCCTTAGGCAATTTCCCCAATCTGACAATGAATTCTGTATACTAAACCTTGGTCTTTGATGTGTATATCTACCTTGCTTTAGGACAATTTGTGTTAATAGAAAGCAAGGGGTCCAGAGAGACAGGAGGATTTGGTTTCTTTAACTAAGTCTTCTCTGAGTCCCTAAAATGCCTTCCAAAATTATGTTTCGTCTCTGGACTCTTAATTAATATACAGCAGCCCCTTTTCCAGATTCCTGAATCCCCCTTCTAGATGCTGGATCAAGACCCCTGGCATCATTTACAGTCTGGACTGGAATAAGAAGACAGAGCAGATAGGAACCTGCACTCAAATTTTTTACACTTTGGGCTGCCTTCAAATGATTCTGAAAACGCCATGAATATTAATTTGGGGGTTACAAATGTTACAAATAAGTTTCAGCCAGTAGGTAAATTCACAAATAAGAAAACAACAAGTAATGAGAATCAAATGTACTTGTATTAATCCCCTTTGCAAAGCAGGAAAATGAGACCTGAGGAGGTTTAACAATTTCAATGCTTTAACAAATTTCACTGAGCAACAACTATGTTTTAGGAATTCTTCTAAGGCAGGTTTCTTACCTCAGCGCCATTAATACGTGGGTCCAGATAATTCCCTATTGTAGGGTGTAGAGCAGTAACTCTGGTCTCTACCCACACAATGACAGTATCACTGGCATTCCTCAAGTTATGATAACCAAAAATGTCATCAAACATCACCAATTGTCCTGAGTGTGGGGGAGAGCAGAATCACTTCCCATTTATAAACATTGGTCTAGGAATTAAAGATTCAGTAAGAACAAACTCCAACATCTATAATCTCAAGAAGTTTACCTTCTAGGGGACTAGGGAATGGGGTGAGGGGTTAATTGTTACAAGAAAAGAGTTTCAGTTTGAGAAGATGAAAAAGTCCAGGAGATGGATGGTGGTGATAGTTGCACACTGTGAAATGTAATTAATGCCACTTAACCTGACACTTAAAATAATCCAAATGGTGGATTTTCTGTTATACAGATTTTAACGCAATTTAAAATACACCAAACAGCCGAGACCGGTTTGGCTCAGTGGATAGAGCGTCGGCTTGCGGATTGAAAGGTCCCAGGTTCGATTCCGGTTGGGGGAAAGTACCTTGCTTGCGGGCACATCTTCACTGTGGGGCGTGCAGGAGGCGGCTGATCGATGTCTCTCTCTCATCGAAGTTTCTGACTTTCTATCTCTCTCCCTTCCTCTCTGTAAAAACTCAATAAAATATATTTAAAAAAAATACACCCAACACCAAGCCTAGGCCTCACGTTGGTCTCCCGGGTGCCTGCTGCAGCACCACGGACAGCTCCCAGCGCCCTCTCATCAGGGAGGGGCTGGCCTTCTCAAAGAGCCCGCTGTCCAGAATGCCTTTCTCTCCCTTTTCCATCCTTCTAACCCCTACTCAGTCCTCGGGGTCTAACTCACACCTTCACTGCCCTGGGAAAGCTTCCCATGCACACCCCTCCCCCCAAGCCACTCTGCTTCAGAGATGCCTCTTACCTAGCCCTTTGCCCATCGGTTTCTCATAGTGGGAGTCCTATGAAAGTAAAGTCTTATTTGTGTTTTGGACCTCAGTGCCCAGCACAGGACTGGTCTGAGTTCCCCACTCAGGTAACACAGGAGTCTTTCCCCAGAGCTCCACTTCCTCCAACCCGGAGGTACATAGTCCAGATCTTGTGCTGGAGGCTCTGGGCTCCAATCCCCCTCTGCTGTGGGGCAGTTGCTTCTATGCCTTTGGCTTAGAGGGTACATACCCTGATGCTGTGAGGGAAGCAGCCACACAATCAGGTCCATGACAGGAACAAGCAACTACCTACCTTTCCCAAACATCTCCTTTGTGTTGGGTGCAGCTGCCCTCTACAGAGACTATTGTAGTGAACAAGACCCACTAAGTCTAATTTTCCTTGAAATTTATAGTCTAACCAGTGACCTGGTGCACAAAATTCGTGCACATTAAAAGGGGATTATGTAGAGGAAATAATTTAATATTGCTATTTGCCCTTTCTCTATAATAGAAGTGTCAGAGATGCAAGAAAATTAGTAAAATGTATATGAAAACCTTCCTCCTGTCAGAAACTGGGACCCACCACGGGACCCAGAGTCACGTCCCTGCCCACCCATATACACCTCAAAATCATGTGAGACCCAGATCCCCCCACCTACCACCCCATTGGGCTAGATCCAGACCTGTCCAGTCCCACCCTTGTCAAGCCCTGCTGGGCAGGGGGCATAGCCTCAGGTCCCCTGGCCTGGTGCTGGGGCAGGGGGAGCAGCCTGAGATCCCCTAGTCCAGCACTAGGACAGGAAGCTCACCTTGAGGTCACCTGTCAGGCTCGGCCTGAAGTCTCCTGTAAGGCCCCACCTGGTGGGGGCCACAGTCTGAGGTCCTCTGTCAAGCCCCAGTGGTGGTGGGGAAGGGTGTAGCCTCCGGTCCCTGCTGATTGCTCGTTAAGGCTCATTATGGGAACTTGGCCTCAGCAGTGGGTGCAGCCATCTTTGTGATGGAGTGACGATCAATTAGCATATTCCCTCTTTATTAGATAGGATTAGGGAGGTCACACAATAAACAAAGAAACAAGTAAATCACTTCAAGTAGTGGGAAGTGCTGTGGGGGAAAAAATCATCAGGTTTCTCAATGAACACCGATGTTGACAGTACTATTCACAATAACCAAAAAAGTGCAAACAGCCCAAGTGTCCAACCATTGTCAAACGGATAACACAATATGGTCCATCCACTCACTGAACTATTACACAGCCATGAAAAGGTACGTGTGGATGAAACTTGGAAACATGATGTTCAGTGGGAGAAGCCAAACACGAAAGGCCAACTAGTGTGGGATTCCAGTTGTAGGAAATGTTCAGAACAGGCAAACCCACAATGACAGAAAGTGGACTCATGAGTGTCAGGGGCTGGGCATGTGGGATTGACGGAGGGCTTAATGGGGATGGGATTTCCATTTAGAGGGATGAAACTAGATAGTGGGGATAGTTGCACAACAATGTGAATGTATTTAATGCCACTGAACTGTGTACTTATTTCAAATGGTTAAAATGACAAGTTTTATGTTATGTACCACAATCTAAGTATATATACTTAAAAAAAATCAGACTGGACAATGGGATGTAGGGCAATGGAGTAGGATGTAGGGGGTGATAAGGTAAGGCCTCTCTGAGGAGATTACTTCTGAGGTAGCACCTGAATAATGTGAACGTTTTGGGGAAGTGTTCCTGGCAGAGGGAACAGCATGTGCAAGGGCCCTGTGGTGGGAATAAACTTGACGTGTTTACAGAACCGGCAAATACCATTGTGGTGATTAAGGGGCTGGAGAGAAGATTCAACATAAGTTCCTACCAGGTCCTACTTGGCGTCATAGATTAGCTGCCATCACAAAGTACTATAAGCTAGATGGCTCAAAGCTATAGACATCTCTTTTCTCACAGTTTTGGAGAACAGAACTCCGAAGTCCAGGTGTGGCAGGGCTGGCTCCTTCCGGAGGCTGTGAGAGAATCTATTCCAGGCCTCTCGCCCAGCCTCTGGCACTTGTTGGTGCTCCTTGGCTTATCGATGCATCACCCTGACCTCTGCCTCCATTGTCACATGGTGTTCCCCTCTCACACGTCCTCTTCCCTTTTCCTCTTTCACTGCCACTTGTCACCGGATTTAAGGCTCATCCAAAATCCAGGATGATCCTTAACTTAATTCCAGCTGCAAAGACTATATTTTCAAATAAGGTCACATTCAGGGGTTAGGACATGGCCATATCTTTTTTGCGGGGAGGAAAGAGGCTCTACTCAACCTGCTACAGATCTAAAAATAAACAGTAAGCAAGAGCCTGCCTGTGTGGCCCAGTTGGTTGAGCATAGTCTTGTGCACCAACCAAAACGTCATATGTCCAGGTTTCAGGCTTCCATCCCCAGGCAGGAGGCAGTGGTTACCTGTTTCTTTCTCACATTAATGTTTCCTTCTCCCTCAATGTTTCCCTCCCTCTCTCTCTCTTTCTCTCTCTCTCTCTCTCTCTCTCCCTCTCTCTCCTCTCAGTCCCCTCCTCCTCTCTCTCTCGAATCAATTTTTAAAATTATTTTAAAAAGACATAAGCCAGAAATATGTACACAGCCTTTCTCATGCTGCACCCAGTTAACCACCCTCCGTGCACTATCTCATTACATGCCACAGATGAGGAAACTGAAGCCGACCCAGGGCTCAAACCCACATCTGGTCTGACTTCAGGGGATGCACTGTGAGCTCTACCCCTTGCCTCCTGAAGTCCTCCAGGTCAAGGTCACCGCAGTGCACCACGGCGAGGAGCGCCTTTCCTCCCGCGGCCGGGCGAGCGTGCCCGATGCGATTTCGTCTCTCCGGCGCATCCCGCCCGGGTCCGTGGCTCAGTCGGTAGGGAGTGGCCGGCCGAGGCGCCGCCAAATGGGTCCTGAGGACATCGTTTCCTCCCTCCTTTCCTCTTAGTCGAAGGGATGAGGCCATCGCCGCCATTTACTTATTGGTGTGTTTGTCCCTTGTTTTGTTTTTCAGTCCGTGATGCGCCATCAGGAAAATCATTTCCGCTTCTGCGGCGCGTGAGGCTCTTGGAAAGGTTCCCTCCCAGCCAATGGAGAGCCGCGGATTCCGGCAGGGGGCTGTGCTTTTTGGTCAGCCCTGCCCCCACCGACCCACCCCGCACACAAAAGCAGCGTAATTAACCACCCATAGGAAGCCGAGCCTCTGACAGCTGCGAGCTGGAGAGAGAATACCTGCGAGTCACAGGCTGCGACGATGACCGGGGACGCAGCGGCCTCCGAGCGAGGGGGAGCCGACAGCTAGCTGCCAACCGCTCGCCCCCCTGGACAAAAGCGCCCTCTGCGCCCGCCACGTCGCTCGGGGTGACCTTGCTTGGATGCGGAGTCCGCCCCTGCGCGCATCTTCCTCGGATGCTCAGAACGCCCGGGGACCGGCTGGGAAGACGAGGGATGCCGGGCTGCAGCCGCGCCGGGCTCGCCTTTGTCTGCGCGTAACCGGGAGAGGCCTCGGAGGTAACGAGCGCTCACCGCGGAGGTGAGCCGCCCTGCGGTGCCCCCACCCTGCCCGGTGTCCCCCCACTGCTGCTGCAGTCCCCTTTCCGGCTGATGCGGCTGGTGGGAATAGAGAGCCAGCCTGACTCTTTGGGTAGGAACCCATCCATTTCTCTGTCCGCCCGCATTCACACCTGCCATTCCCCTTCCATGCCCGTCGCTCACCTGGAAGCAGAGACTCGCACAATTTTCAGGGCGTGTTTGGAGATTAGGCGGATAAAACCCTCAGCCCCTCTCTGGGACGCTTCCTACCAGACCAAAATGACCACCTCCCACCTCTGAGCCTTTCCTATTTATAACACTGGGAGCGATCTGGCAAAAGGGTTTGAGAGTGTGTGCATAAAGGCTTGCCTATGGGATGGGAGGAAGGGAGGTGGTTGAAGGCAGATTCCTCCTCTCCCTGAACTTGAATGCGATGTGCTAATAATTCAGCACAACAGCGAAAAGGAACACTTCCCAGCTCTCCCAGCCTTTGCCTCATTGCCATTCTTTAAAGTGAAGTCAGGATGGGAGAGTGGGAGTGCACAGGGCTATGGGGGCCTACCCACACCCACATGTAGAGGATCTTGGGGCAACGTGTGTAGCTCCAAAGTCTGGGCTGTAGGTAAGTGTGGTGGGGGGGCGGGAGGGGTAGGGTTGAGGGATCCTTCGTGGGGGCTGAGGTCACACCCAACTCAGAATAAGGAAAACTGGTGCAAAAGACCACTCCCTTCCTGACAGGAAATGAAGTTCCATTGTGCTGTAGTTCACTGGCCGTAGGGTTCTGAGTGGTCGTGATTGCCCACACCGTCAGGAAGATTCTTATCTATTTTTTGGCGAACTGCCCTCTCCCTGTCTCTTGTCCATGAATGAATGACGACATTGAGGACAGTGAAAAGGGAGTGAGAAACTCTCACGGATGGGGATGGACGTGGGGAGAGGGTTCAAATTTCAGCCATCCTCTCCCTCCCTGCCTGGCCCTCACTTGTCTCAGGCTCCTTCTGGGTCCTCCCCCTCTGAGCCAAGATCCCAAACGCAGACCCTCACCTTTTCCATGGTCCAGTGCAGGCAGGGCTTTGGATGTCATCCCTGAGCAGCTAGCCATGCACAGGCTACAGAGGGGCTGCTGGGCAACAGGAAAGGTGAGGGGCTGGCTGGAGGTGAGGGACCTTAGACACTCGCAAGTGAGGATAACAACACTGAGGCTGTTTGGAGGATGGGAGAATAAGACGTGAGCACACAGTAGGTCCTCTATAATGACAGCCAAAGCCATGCCTGAAATATTTTCACAAATCTGCAGATGAAAACAGGGTTTCTCAATGTCAGAGCTATAGGCACTGGGAGCCAGATTATAATATACTGGGCACTGTAGGGTGTGGAGAATCATCCCTGGCCTCCACCCTTACAGTCCCAGGAGCAAACCCCCTCCATTTGTGACAACCAGAAATGCCTCCAAACATTGCCACGTGTTCCCTGCTGCTGCTGCTGCTGCTGTTGCTAGTGGGGAGGGGGGAACAGAATTGCCCCCAGTGGAGAACCACAGGTTTAAAAGCACAGAACTTGGGGTGTCATTTAAGTCCTACGTCCCTGGATTGTTACACCCAAATGGTATCATAGAGATTATTCCTAGCACAACTCTCATTTACAAACAGGGAAACTCTGAAGCCTGGAGAAGTGAATGGCCTGAGAGTCTGCCATACCCCAGGTTATACCCAAATTCAATCTCACTCAGCAGCTGGCTCTGCTCCCAGACAGCGCAGCACTTAAGCCATCATCTAGAGTGCTATATCCACCCAGCCCCTGCCCTCAGCCAGCTCCTAGAACAAGAAAAACAAAACTGGCATCTTATGGCTGGTAATAATTATGATGCTGACTCCCAACCCCAGCCACTTTCCAACTGCCTTCGTTAGCCCTCAGGTCAGCAAGTTGTCAGGATTCTTTTCTTTGAGGGGGGAGGTAAAGGGACAGGGTAGGTGGCCTGTGAAACGGGAAGCCTCAGGGGGCTGGGCAGTGATTCAATAAAACGATGGGTGCAAGAGCTCTTTGCAGATGGATCTGAAATGAGAACATGGGCGAGGGGTTGTTATTATAATGGTTGTCCAGTAAAACCTCCATCCATGGCTCTCCTTCAGAATTCATCCCTACTTCAAGCCACACTTGATCCCATGGGGACAACAGAAGCCACCCTCCGGATGGAAAACGTGGACGTGAAGGATGAATGGCAGGATGAAGATCTTCCCAGGTACAGCTCCCCAGGTCTCTGTGTCGCCGTGGAGGGGTGGGCCCAGCACTTCTCCACCGTGGGGTGCAGGAGAACTGCCAGTTGACCAGGCCAGGCCCATAATGAATATTTGCTACATTATTTAAGATTGATATCTACTCCACCCCCTATCCCTGAAAAGCTCCCATCTCCACACTATTTTGAGAATTATAAACATTCTTGCAAACCCATTTCGTGAACTATTATAATAGTCTTACCTGGGTTCCCATGAATCAGGTGATGATGTATTTTTACGTGCAGCAGTCAGAAGGTGTGTCATACCCCTGCTTAAACCCCTGGAGCAAATGCCCATCCCACAGAGAATCTGGGGTTCAGCTTCCGCCTGCTTCTTTGAGCTTACTCCCGTCACTATCTGTCCCCTTCATGCCCCTCTAGTCCCAGTAGCTTCCTTCCAGTTCCTTACCCATATCTGGCTGCCTCTGACTTTCAGACTGTGCACTGGCTGTTCCCTCTGCCTGGAACACTCTTCTCCAAACACCTATGCCTCCCTCATCTCCTTCAGGTCTCTGCCCACAGGCCACCTGCTCAGAGAGGACCTCTAGGCCCCTTTATCACCCTCTCCCAAGCTTCTGAAGAAGGGCACCCACACCTTAATCACTGAAACCTGAGAATGTTCCCTTAATGGCAAAAGGTACTTTGCAAGTGTGACTAAGTTAAGGATCTTAAACTGAGGAGATGATCCTGGGTTATCCAGGTGGTCCTTACAAGAGGGGAGCAGAAGCAGACTTGACTACAGAAGTAGGAGCTATGATGATGGAAGTAACAGATGGGAGTCATGGGAGAAAGGGGCCATGAACCAAGGGCTGCAAGCACCTCTGGAAACTGGAAATAGACTCTCCCCCTGGAGCCTCAGAAAAAAACTAGCCCTGCTCACACCTTGTCGTTAGCCCAGTGAAACTGATTTCATGCTTCTGGCCTCTAGAATCATAAGAGAATACATTTGTGTTGGGGTAAGCCATTAAGTTTGTGGTAATTTGTTATAGCAGCTGTAGGAGACCTATACTATCTACTACACTAAACATTGTATATATTTCTCTTTTTTAAAGTCCATATCCCGCCCCCCCCCCCCCAAAGGAACTCCATAAGAGCAGGGGCCTTTGGTTTGACCACTGCTGTATGTCAGCATGAGGACAGAGTCTGGCATACAGTTGGTGCTCAATAGATAGGATGAATGAATGACAGTCACCAGAAGGAATAGGAATAAAAACAAGTAGGAAGAAAGCCCTGAGCAGCATCCACTGCTGACATGCCAGAATCACCAGGCCTCCTCTCTCCCTCTCTCCCACACACACACCCCTCTGTTTTTTTTCCTCCAGCGAGGCGTTGCTTGTATAACACAAACCATCTTCAGCACAGGCTTCCTATTTCATTGGTTGGATACAACCACTCATTTCCCTCCCCCTTTAATGCAAGGACTTTACCCCCAGGAGATGATGACCAAGAGTTAGTTACATAACCATCTGGGAAAGAATAGTCAAAGAGACTGAACATGTTCACACCGGGAAAGAGACTTTAAAGAGGCTCTCTGGCTCCAGAAATCTGTTGGCAAGGGTACTGAGGGCAGAAACTAGGCTGATGAACAACAGGCATGAAAGGGACGCAGGTTTGAGTCCAACATAGAATATGTGGACTCAAATGGTCCCAGATACACTTTTTACAACTGGTCCCGTTCAAAAGCTAAACAGGCCCTAACTCGTTTGGCTCAGTGGATAGAGCATCGGCCTGGGGACTCAAAAGGTCCCGGGCTCGATTCCGGTCATGGGGATGTGCCTTGGTTGCAGGTGTATCCCCGGTGGGGGAGGGGGAGGTGTAGGAAGCAGCTGAACGATGTTTTTGACTCTATCCTTCTCCCTTCCTCTCGGTAAAAAATCAATAAAATATATTTAAAAATAGGTCCTGAACTACCTATTGATTGTATCCAAGTGGAAGCTGCGATGTGGAGGGTGTGAATCCAGCTGAATTTGAATTTAGGCCTCTCCTGAAGCTAGTCATTTTCAGTCTATATTTTGCACAGGTGTGTGTGGTTCTTTATAGGGATAGGTGCCAGTTCTCAGAAGAGCTGAGAATCTCTTGTCTGCTCAGTACCGTCGTCTGTAGCAGTTTGTCTCCAGGAAGAGATGTCCACTGCATTAGGGCCAACCTCCTGCCCTTTCACCTTTAGGATGTTCTTTCCTCTTCACATTCCCTCCCATAAGTCTTTCTCTTCCACTCTATACAATAGGGAGTGCTAATGCCTGGGGAAGGGGTCTCCTGACACCCAGACTTGGCAGTTTGGGCAAATTAAGGATTATTTTCTAGCAAGGAAGTCCTAATGTAGTTAGGAAGACTCTAGTCCGGCCAGTGTTGCTCAGTGGTTGAGCATTCACCTATGAACCAAGAGGTCATAGGTTTGTATTCCCAGTTAGGCCACATGCCCGGGTTGCAGGCTTGCTTCCCCAGTGGGGATCGTGCAGGAGGCAGTTGATCAATGATGCTCTCATCACTGATGTTTCTATTTCTGTCTCCCTCTTCCTTCCTCTCTGAAATCAATAAAAACATATTTTTAAAAAATAAAAAGGCCCCCAAATGGGGAATAAGTGGCTTTGAGAGCAGTCACCTGCTCCTGTTGCAGGGGAGGGGTCTGTTTCCCATCAAAAGTGGAATCAGATAGGGTGATTACAGTGGGTTCCTTCCAGCACCAAATGTCCGGGTTCTGATGAGTCTTCGATCAGTCTTAGCATCTCTGGCCTCTGATGAGACCAAAGCACTTCTGGGTCTGGACTTTGAGCACCTTCTGATTCAAACCCTAACAGGCTTACTCAGCCATGTTGGGCAACTCTTCAAGCATCTTTGTGCCTCAGTTTTCCTTTATGTAAAATAGGGGCAATCATCCCTGACTCAGGAAGTTGTAAGAACTCAGTGAGGTGTGTGGGGCTGGATGGTTAAGATGGGCTGTCTAAATGATGAAGGCTGCCTGGAGTCATTGTCACCCTCAGTACTGTTCCTATTAAGTTTTTAAATATATATATATTTGATTGATTTCAGAGAGGAAGAGAGAAAGAGAGAAACATCAATGATGAGAGAGAGAACCAATGATTGGCTGCTCCTGCACACCCACCCTGGGGATCAAGCCTGAAATCTTGGCATGTGCCCTTACCAGAAATCAAACCAGGACCTCCTTGTTCATAGATCAATGCTCAACCACCAAACCATGTCAGTCGGGCTTTTCCTATTTGTTTGTATCTTGTTCACTCTAGTACCTTTTTCGACCCCCTCCCAATATTTTAAAAGATAGCCCCTCTCCAGAGTGTTGTGGAGTCAAAAATGGGGCTGATTGCAGTGCCAATGTGAGTTTCAAGAAAGTTTTCCCCAGCTGCAGAGGGTCCCTCTCTCTCTTCAGTAGTCCAGTGTTTGCAAGATAGTGGCCTCGCTGTGCAGCCCTGGGTGGTGAGAGTGCCTTGGCCATGGCTTCTGACTTCCTCATTCTGGAAGAAATGAGTGCAGCTCCTTGATGCTGCGTCCAGCTGCATTTCAACATAAGTACCTCTGTCTGATGCCAGACAACCCACAATTCTATTCCTTCCAGCTCAGTGAGCCCTTCCCCGGGGCGTCTCCATGCTGCTCGGTGGCTGCTGGAGCACTTGCCCCGTGCCCGCAGCCCCCTCCTGCTGCCATTATCTTGCAGTCTCTTCTTTCACTTCCTGCCCTCCTGCAGATCCTTATGGAGTCTAAGGGGAGGGCAGCCTGGGGATTATCTATCTCACTGCCTAGTTTTCTCCTTTAATTCAGTCTAATGATCTGCACCGACTGTATGCCCAGCCCTGTGTGAAATGGGGACACATGGAGAACAAGACAGCTACCCTTAGCCCGGCCGGCGAGGCTCAGTGGTTGAGCGCCGAACCAGGAGGTCACAGTTTGATTCCCCATCAGGACACATGCCCGGGTTGCAGGCTCGATTCTAAGTATGAGACATGCAGAAGGCAGCTGATCAATGATTCCCTCTCATCATTGATGTCACTATCTCTCTCTCCTTCTCCCTCCCCCTCTGGAATCAATAATATATATATATATATATATATATATATATATATATATATATATGCTTTTTTTTAAAGACAGCCACCCTCATAGGGTGCTCACAGGTATGGGGCAGAGACAGGCTGTCCCATTAAACCTCACAACCCACTGAGAAATTGCAGGTGGAGAGTTCCTGGGTGGGGTCTGAGCAGGTAGAGGTTGAGCATTCCAAGCAGAGAGAGCAACACACGTAAAGGCCTTGAGGCCGCGGGAGCAGAATGGGACTGAAGGAAGACTGAGTGGGGAAACTGAGACACAGGGTAAAGAAGGGCTTGACCAGGGTCTCATAGCTCAGGAGAGGCAGGTGCAGGTACAGATGTCGACTGGTGCATCAGCCAAGTGGCCGTGTGTTCTGCTCGTTTATAAATTTTTATTCTGCTGCAGTCCTGATCTTAACAGAGTATCAAAAAGCAGGAAGCAGCACTCGGGGGCAAGGAAGACCTCAGCCTGGTAAGGAATGTAGGATGAGAGCCCAACTGGGATGAGATTGGAGGGTTCACAGATGCCACCTCCTGAGTGATGCCCATGTGAGAGGAAGGAGATGGGAGAGAGAGAAACACTAACAATGAGAGAGAACCATTGATGGGCTGCCTCCTGCGCGCCCCACACTGGGGATCAAGCCTGCAACTCAGGCATATGCCCTGACTGTGATCTCCCGGTTCATGGGTCGACGCTCAACCACTGAGCCATGCTGGCTGGGCGAGGGATTTTATTTCACCCTGAGAGGGTGCATGAGTTTCCTGGAGCTGCCATAGCAAAGTACCACCAACTGGATTGCTTAAGACACAGAAATGATTGTTTCACAGTCTGGAGGCTAGACATCCAAAATCAAGATGCCAGCGGGACCATGCTCCCTCTGAGGCCCTCAGACTCCAGAGGAGGATCCTTCCTGCCTCTTTCAGCTTCTGGTGGCTGCTGGCAATCCTTGGCTTTCCCTGGCTTGTGAACACGTCACTTCAACCTCTGCCTCCATCTTCACATGACCTTCTCCTCTGAGTGCCTGTATCCGCGTTTTTTCCTCCTTATAAGTACACCACTCATTGGATTCAGGGCCCCAGTATGACCTCAACTTAATTCCATCTGCAAAGACCCTATTTCCAAACAGGTCACATTCCCAGGCACTGGGGGTTAGTCACTGAGTCACTTTCCTGGGAGGACACCATTAGCCCCCTACAGAAGGATGAAGCCACACCGTGTGCCTTGCATATGCAGGGACACCCCACTTTTTCCATGGGTCACCCATCGCTGAGAGCAAGCTCTACCGAGAGCCACCTGCATCCACCTCGGGTTCATGGCAAGGCTTTAGCTCTGTGTAATTCCAGGTTTTCCTGGGACTTGGGGAAATAACAAGGTCTCACCCGCCCGGAAAGCCACAGCCCTGTGGCCCGGCCGGGTGGGTATTTGCTCTGCCTTTGTCAGAAGCCGTGGCCTTTCCTCCAAGGATCCAGAATCCTGCTGAGTCGGCTTCTCCAGTTCTCCAGCGTAAGCTGGAACATTTATTGAATATCCATTGCGTTCTGTGAGCTGTGCCAGGCGCCTCAGCCTCATGACCTCCTTCCACTCCCAGGACAGCACCTCCCCTGGGGCCTGTCTTTCCTCCCCGCCCACATCCTCCATCCACCCTCCTTTCCCCGCTGCTTTCTCTGCTCCTGACACCCTGGTCTGCTTTCTGATCTGTTCCTACAACTCACCAAGTTTAGGGTTGTCAAGTCTAAAATCCATAGGGCAGGTTAGAAACTCAGGCTGGATTTGATGCTGCAATTCTTTTTTTTTAACATGTTTTTTTAAATTGATTTCAGAAAGGAAAGGAGAGGGAGAGAGAGCTAGAAACATCAATGATGAGAGAGAATGCCCTCGAGCCTGCAACCCAGGCATGTGCCCTGACCGGGAATCGAACTGTGACTTCCTGGGTTTATAGGTTGATGCTCAACCACTGAGCCATGCAAGAATTCCTTCTTCCTCAGGAAAACCTCAGGCCTTTCAGTTGTATGAGGCCCACCACATTGTTGAGGATAGTCTCTTACTTAATGTCCACGGATTATAGATTTGAACTACATCTACCTCATATCTTCCCAGCAACAGCTAGACTAGCATTTGATCAGATAACTGGGTACTAGAGCTTGGTCATGTTGGCAGAAAGCTCCTCACAATCCCGTCCCCCCAAAGCTGTGTGTTACTGTCTGAGCCCTGTCCATTTCCCAGAGCCCAGGCACCTAAGAGATTTGTGACATTAGTGAGAAGTAGGTACTCGCCTTATTCTCATTTTACTGACAAAGAAAACCGAGGCTCAGAGAGGGAAGGGACCCCTCGCCATAGAGCGCTGGAGAGCTGCAGAGCGGATGTCTGCTTCCAGCCTTCCCAGACACGCCCACCATTTTACTCAGTTCCTTGGTTTCCTAGTGCGAGTCGCAGAGCCGTCGGATGCGTTCCCCACCTTGACACTTGGTCTAGATCGGTGGCCAAGTAGGATCTTCATGCACCGTCCAGGGTTGGGAGGCTGAATCACGTCCTGATGAGAACTGAAGACCGTGCTGGCTGCACAAGAGTGCAGTTTTCTGTCAGGAGGAGTTGGTGGCCAAACAGGGTTCCCTGCTCAGCCGATGGGAGATGCTCCCCAGGCCAGAGGGCTGCTTCCCTATTGTACCTCCCTCCGGTTGATGCGCATGTGCTGACTGGGCACAAGGGGGCAGTAAAGGGCAACGACTAGAATTAGCTCTGCCAACTTCATTTCAACCCAGAGGGGGTCCGCTAGCCCAGCCTCAGTTTCCTCTTCTGTGAAATTGGCTTCTGCCTGCCTCATATCGCTGCTGTGAGGAGCAAAGGAGATCATGCCCTGGACACCCCAGCCTGGCACACAGCGAATGCCCTGTCCGTGGGGTGCGTTATGATTCCAGCTGATTCCAGAACAGGAATTGCAGCCTCAGACGTTGCAGGGTGCTGGGCAGGCAGCATACATGAGAGAAGGAGCTGGAAGAAAATTCCAACACCCAGCTGAACAGGAGAGGCGGAAAAGTGGCTCCTGGTGGTGCTTACCACATGTAAGGGTAGATCTGACTCAAGAAAAGCCAGAAAGCTAGAATTTTTGCGTCAGATCTCTGATTTAACAGCAAATTTAAAGTTTTTAAATGCTGTGTGGGCTGGAGGGAACTAAAGGTGGTGCATCTGACATCAGTCTGCAATTTGGGGCCACCTTGCACATGGGCAGTGTGCTTCCTGTCCTCCAGGACCCTGGAGCTAGTCATGAGTCAGCAGCCCCGTCCCCTCCCATGTTGAGAGCAAGGGTGGCAGCTACAGAGAAGAGGAACAGTGCAGTGCGTACATGAAATGCCTCTTTAAAACCTTCTTCTGACTTTATTAGAAGCTTGCCTTTATTAAAACAAACAAACAACAACAACAACAAACAACACACAGTTGAGCCCGGCCAGCAGGGCTCGGCGGTTGAACATCAACCTATGAACCAGAAAGTTACGGTTCAATTCCCGGTCAGGGCACATGCCCAGTGTGGGGCATGCAGGAGGCAGCCAATCAATGATTCTCTCCCTTCTTCTCTGAAATCAATTAAAAATATAAAAAACACACAGTTGAGGTGAAATTCACTTAACATAAAATTAAATGCACGAATTAGTGGCATTTGGTGCACTCACATGTTGTGCAATCATCACTTCTGTCTAGTTACAAAACATTTCCATCACCCCAAGAAGGAGCCCTATCCCCCTCAGCAGTCGCCCCCCACACACACCTTCCCCCAGCCCCTGGCAACCGCTAACCCACATTCTGTCTCTAATGTGCCTGTTCTGGACATTTCACATAAAAGAATCACATACTAGGTGGCCTTTGTGGTGTCTCTCGTCTCTACTTTAGCATAAAGTTTTCGAGGTTCATCTATGTTGCAGTATGAGTCTGTATTTCCTTCCTTTTCATGGGTGCATAATATTCCATTGTGTGGCCATTGTTTATTCATTCATCGACTGATAGCTCTCTGGGTTGTTCCCACTTTTGGGCTATTGTGAATCATGCTACTGTGAACATTCGAGTGTGGGTTTTTGAGTGGACAGCTGTCTTTATTTTCTTAGGGCCTCTCTATTTTTGACCTCCAGGAGAGCAGGGTAACATCTGATTCATCCTTTACCTCCAAAACCCATCAAAGCACCTGGAAGGGAATGGTTACTCAAAGAACATTCAATGGTGGTGAATGGGGGAAAGGTAGGAGGGAGGAAAAGAATTGCAAAGGGTACCAGATTCTCCCCTGCAAGGAAGAGAGGCGAGGAATAAAGAGTTTTTGAAAAGGAAAGGGAAGAGCATTCTACCGTCCTTCTCAATCTAAATAGCGCCCCTTTCAGTTGAAGTGGCAGAAATGAATAAAGGCTATAATGCTTCCCAGAGTCAGCGTGCCCCACAGCTGGAGGTGCGGACAGCCCTGTGCACTCTGCAAATCCTCCGGCCTGCAATTGAACAGGTACTCGGGGAGCAAAGGACCTGGAGCTCATGGGTGAAGCTCAGGCAGTCAGAGCTGTTGCTCCAAAAAACAGTCTGGTCATTGCCAGAGAGACAGCTCTTATTCTGCACATTTGTGCTCCACCAAACCTTAAAGGGGAACAAATGCATAGGTGGCAGCATTCTTTAAACTTGCTTTTTCTGTATATAATGAATCCTAAGGACCCCACCAAAAAGCTACTAGCACTGGTAGATAAATTCAGTAAAGTAACAGAATATATATATATATATATATATATATATATATGCCTAAGCAACCATTGCAACCGAATGAACAATCGAATAGGCTGCGTGGGGGGACCAGGCCTGCGGGGGATTAGTGAGGGGTGACCAAACAACTGAACAGCAGGCTACATGGGGCAACCAGGCCAGCAGTGGAGGGGGAGGCAGTAAGGGGCAACCAGGCTGGCAGAGTGAGGCAGTGAGGGGTGACCAGGCCAGTAGCGGGGGGGCAGTAAGGGATGACCAGGTTGGCAGGGGGGCAGTTAGGGGTGAACAGGCCAGTGGGGGGGGCAGTTGGGGGCAACTAGGCTGGCAGGGGGGACAGTTGAGGGTGACCAGGCCAGCAAAGGGGACAGTTAGGAGCAATTAGGCAGGCAGGCAGATGAGCAGTTAGGAGCCAGTGATCCCAGATTGTGAAAGGGATGTCTGACTGCTTGTTTAGGCTGGATCCCCAAGCAGTCGGACATCCCTCGAGGCTCTCGGATTGGAGAGGGTGCAGGCTGGGGGCTAAGGGGATCCCCCTTCCCTCTGGGCATGAATTTTATGCACCCAGCCTCTAGTACAAAATAAATATCCAGAAATCTGTTGCACTTTATATACCAACAATGAACCATCAGAAAGGCAAATTAAGAAAACAATCACATTTACAATTGCATACAAAAATGCCTAGGAATGAATTTAACCAAGGACATAAAAGACCTGTTTTTGGAAAATTATAAGGTGCTAAACAAAGAAATTAAAGAAGATAAAAATAAATGGAAGAACATACCATGCTCATGGGCATTGTTAAAATGTCCATACTATCCATAGCAATCTATAGATGCAGCTCAAATCCTATAAAAATACCAATAATATATTTCACAGAACTAGAACAAATAATAAAAAAAAATTGTATGGAATCACAAAAAACCCCAAATAGCCATAGCAATCTTGAGACAGACAACATTCGAGGAATCATGCTACCTGATATCAAACTATTCTGCAAGGCATAGTAATCAACACAGCATGGTACTGTCATGAAAACAGACATATAGGAACATGAATAGAGAACCCAGAAATGAACCCACTCCTACATGCTTAATTAATATTTGACAAAGGAGGCAAGAACATACAATGAGGTTAAGGCAGTCTATTCAATAAAATGGTGTTCGGTGTATTGGACAGATGCAGGCAAAGAAATGAAACTAGCCTACTTTCTTATACTATATACTAGTACAAGAATAAGCTCAAAATGGACTAACGACTATATGTAAAACTCGAAACCATAAAAATCCTGGAAGAAAACATAGGCAGTAAAATCTTTGACATTTCTATCTTTTTAAAAAATATATTTTAATTTTCAGGCATTTCTCTTAGTAATACTTTTTCTGATCTACCTCCTCAAGCTAGGGAAACAAAAGAAAAAATAAACAAATGGGACTACTTCAAACTAAAAAGCTTTGCAAAAGAAACCATCAACAAAACAAAAAGACAACCCACTAAATTGGAGAACATATTCACCAAGGATACATCTGATAAGGGGTTAATGCCCAAAATTAATTAATTTATTTTTATTTTTAAAAAATATATTTTATTGATTTTTTACAGAGAGGAAAAGAGAGGCATAGAGAGTTAGAAACATTGATGAGAGACATCAATCAGCTGCCTCCTGCACGCCCCCTACTGGAATAGAACCTGGGACCCTTCAGTCCGCAGGCCGATGCTCTATCCACTGAGCAAACCGATTTCGGCCAGAATTTATTTTTTTAAAAAACCTCATACAACTCAACACCAAAAAAAAACAAACAGCTGAAACCGGTTTGGCTCAGTGGATAGAGCGTCGGCCTGGGGACTGAAGGGTCCCAGGTTCGATTCCGGTCAAGCGCATGTATATTGGTTTCGGGCACCTCCCCAGTAGGGGGCATGCAGGAGGCAGTTGATCGATGTTTCTCTCTCATCGATGTTTCTGGCTCTCTATACCTCTCCTTTCCTCTCTGTAAAAAATCAATAAAAATATATTTAAAAACAAACAAAAAAACAAAAAAACAAAAAAACAACCTCTTTAAAAAATAGGTAAAGGACCTGAATTGACACGTCTCCAAAAAGGACATATAGATGGCCAAATAGACAAATGAAAAGATGCTCAACATCACTAATCAGCTAAATACAAATTAAAATCACAAGGAAATATCACCTCACACCTGTCAGAATGGCTATCTATACTAATAAAAGGATAATATGCAAATTGGTTGGGATGCCCTCACAGTAACAACTTAACAGCAGGCTGCATGGGGCGACCAGGCCTGCAGGGGCAGTTAGTAAGGGATGACCAGGCCAGTGTGGGGAGGGCAGTTGGGGCTGACCAGGTTGGCAGTGGAGGGCAATTAGGGGCAACCAGGCCAGCAGGGGGGGTAGTTAGGATTGATCGGGCTGACAGGGGGGCAGTTAGGGGAGATCAGGTAGGTAGGAAGGTGAGTAGTTAAGAGCCGGTGGTCCTGGATTGTGAGAGGGATGTCCCAGGGATCGGGCCTAAACCAGCAGTCAGACATTCCCTGAGGGGTTCTGGATTGGAGAGGGTACTGAGGGAACCCCCCAACTCCCATGCACAAATTTCATGCACTGGGCCTCTAGTCATCAATAAAACTACAAATCTTGGCAAGGACCTGGAGAAAAGGGAACCCTTGTGCATTGTTGGTGGGAATGCATATTGGTGCAGCCACTATGGGAAACAGAATGAAGGGCCCTCAATAAATTACAAGTAGAACTGTTTTATGGCCCAGTGATTCTACTTCTGGGTATGTATCTGAAGAAACCCAAAACATGAATTTGAAAGAATATACATACTTCTATGTTCGTTACAGCATTATCTACAGTAGCCATGGTATGGAAGCAACTTAAGGGGCTATTAACAGATAAGTAGATAAAAAAGTCGTGGTATATATATTAAAATGGAATATTACTTGGCCATAGAAAAAAATGAAATCTTATCATTTGTGATAGCATGGATGGACCTAGAGGATCTGACGCCAAGTGAAAGAAGTCTGTCAGAAAAAGACAAATACTATGTGATTTCACTTGTATGTGGAATCTAATGTACAAATAAAAGAATAAATAAAACAGAAACAGACTCATAGATACAGAGAACAGACAGATGGGTGCCAGAGGGTGTTGTGTTGGGGGCTGGGTGAAAAGGGGGAAGGTATTGAGAAGTACATATTGGTACTTACAAAACAGTCACAGGGATGCGAAGTACAGCATAGGAAAGCTAGTCAGTAAAATTATAATAACTATGTCTGGTGCCAGGTGGGTACTGGGAATAGCCGAAGAACACTCTGTAAACTACTGTCTAAACACTATGCCGTGCACCTGAAACTAACACAAAACAATATTGAATGTGACTGTGCTTGAAAAACAAACAAATAAATAAATACTTTTTAGAAGTTTTCTAGTTACAGAAAAGTTGCACAGATAGTACAGAAAGTTTCCATATACCCCACACCCAGTTTCTCCTATGATTAACATTTTAAATCAGGCCGGTACTTTTGTTACAATGAATAGACCAATACTGATACATAATTTATGACTTAAATCCACTGTTTATTCAGATCCATAGTCCTTTTTTCCTAATATCCTATCTCTTCCCAGAAGCCACCCAGGATTCTGTGTAACATTTAGTCCTCACGTCTCCATAGGCCCCTCTGGGCTGTGACAATTTCTCAGACTTTCCTGGTGTTGGCTACTTTGACAGTTTTGAGGAGGACAGGTTCGGGATTTTGTAGAATATCCCTTGATTGGGGGTTTGTCTGATATTTTTCTCATGATGAGACCAAGGTGATGGGTTCTGAGAGGAAGACCCCACAGTGAAGGGCCCTTCTTATCCCATCATATCCAGGGTCATGTGTCAGCAAGACTTATCACTGCTGCCCTAGCCTGTTTGGCTCAGTGGATAGAGTGTGGACCTGCAACTGAAGGGTCCCCGGTTCGATTCCAGTCAAGGGCACATGCCTGGGTTACAGGCTCAATCCCTAGTAGGGGGCATGCGGGCGGTAGCCAATCAATGACTCTCATCATTGATGTTTCTACCTCTCTCTCCCTCACCCTTCCTCTCCAAAATCGATATATATATCGATTTTTTTTTTTAAAGACTTAGCCAGCCAAAACCGGTTTGGCTCAATGGATAGAGCGCTGGCCTGGGGACTGAAAGGTCCCAGGTTCGATTCCGGTCAGGGGCATGTATCCTGTCTCCCAAGGGCAAAGCATCTACATACATTATTTGGAATTTTTCTGTGTAGATAAGTTGTCTCTTCTCCCCTATAGTTATTTATTCCATCATTTCTTTAGACCAATAGTGGGCAAACTTATTAGTCAACAGAGCCAAATATCAACAGCACAACGATTGAAATTTCTTTTGAGAGCCAAATTTTTTAAACTTAAACTTCTTCTAACACCACTTCTTCAAAATAGACTCGCCCAGGCCGTGGTATTTTGTGGAAGAGTCACACTCAAGGGACCAAAGAGCCGCATGTGGCTCTCGAGCTGCAGTTTGCTGACCACTGCTTTAAACCCATGTGGTCTCATGGACATTTTATTTTACACTTTGGCTTACAATCCAAATAATTGTCCCAGTGTTGGCTGTGGAGAGCCCTTTCAGTGGACTGCTATGTCCATTGGATAACTTCTTGCTGCATCTGAACTCTGCAGTCACCCACTGAAGAATGTTGCTTATATCCCAGAGAGTGTAAAACTGTGTGACCCCGCTCGAGACCCTCCCACTCTGGCGGCTTTGGCTTTCCCTAATGGAAAGACAATATACATTATGTTCTCTGCAGGGAGCCCTCAGGCACTGGGGCTCTCTGGTTCTCTGTGCTGATGCGCAGATGCATTTTGTGCCAACAATTCCCAGAGCTAAAAGGGTGCTGTTGTTGTTGTTGTCTGAACTCCATGCTCCGGTTGCGGATTTTCGGTGCCCGGTGATGGATTCCCCCCTGGCTGGGTTCACAGGCCACTCCGGGAAGAGACGGGGATGGACGCGCTTGGCAGCCCAGCAGAAGACACATCCTGTGAGTTTCCACACATGCAGAATGGGGTGCTCTGCCCAAGATTGTAGAAATGTCCAAGGCTGTCCTGGCTGGTTTGGCTCCGTGGATGGAGCGTCGGCCTGCGGACTGAGGGATCCAGGGTTCCATTCCGGTCAAGGGCATGTACCTTGGTTGCAGGCACATCCCCAGTGGGAGGTGTGCAGGGGGCAGCTGATCGATGTTTCTCTCCCTTCGATGTTTCTGACTCTCTATCCCTGTCTCTTTCTCTCTGTAAAAAAATCAATAAAATACAGTGGTACCTCAAGATACGAGTTTAATTCATTCCGTAACCTTGAGGCATGGGAAACTATGAGATGCTTGAGTCACGGTAAACTGGTGGGTCGTGTGCAGCTGGCCGATCTGCAAGATTACTCCTATCTCAAATGTTGCTTGTATTTCAAAGCAAAAATCGCTCGCTCGACGGCTCGTATCTCAAAAATCTCGTATGTTTAGGGCACTCGTATCTCGAGGTACCACTGTATATTTTTAAAAAGAAAGAAAGAGAGAAAGAAATGTCCAAGACTATGACTCCTGAGTGGTTGTAAGGAAAGGGGGTTGTTCTTCTCTGAGGCCTGCCAGGAAAGCAGCTGTGGTGGACGAGAGACACGTGGGCACCGTCATGAAGTCGGCACAGTGGTTTTGCTGAGTGTCCTTGAGCTGGTTCCTCAACCTCTCTGTGCTTTCAGCTTCTCATTTACTAAGTATGGGTAGTGAGCCTCCCACACAACCGGGTGCAGCTCCCACCAGGTCAGGAAGTGGAGAGGAGGAAAAAGAAAGAAAAAGCCCCTGTTTTGTTTTGTTTCTGTTTTCCTGTTTCCCCACAGCCCCTCCCAACACGCTGAACTTCAACGGAGCCCACCGCAAGCGAAAGACACTGGTCGCCCCAGAGATCAACATCTCCCTGGACCAGAGCGAGGGTTCCCTGCTGTCAGACGACTTCTTGGACACCCCCGATGACCTGGACATCAACGTGGATGACATCGAGACCCCCGATGAGACAGACTCCCTGGAGTTCCTGGGGAATGGCAATGAGCTGGAGTGGGAAGGTGAGTGAGCTCGAGGTTGGCTCATGGCACCTACCTGGCCCCACCTCCCACTCTGCAGCCCTACCCGCTTCTGGGGCCAGCTCAGTAGAACAATTCCTCCATTCCTCCAGGCTCAGGGAGGCAGGTACCCCAACTCAGGGCTCAGGGTATACCCCCAAATCCACCTGCCCCCGCAATGCCATGCATGTTTTCCTTGTAAACCTGGGTTTTTCAGGGAGACATTGTTCTCAAAGCTGACCGAGACCAAAAGAAAGTGTCTCCAACTGACCCCACGCGTGTTTGTGGGGCATTTGCTCAGGAGCAGCTCTCAACTGCCACGTGGGGTGTGGAGGGAATACGGCAGGAAGAGAAGGTGCCCGCTGCACGCACGTTCGTCAGAGACAGACGTTGGGTAATTAAAGAAAGGAGCATGAGGTCCTAGCAGCTGGCCATCAGTGCTATGAGCAACTCAGGGAAGGTGAAGGCCTAGGGCAGAGTATCACCTGAGGGGTGATTCTGCCCCCCAAAGAATACTTGGCAATGTCTGGTGACATTTATGGGTTGTCACAACTGGAGGTGGAGACCAGGGGTGCTGCTCAACACCCCATAGTGCCCAGGACAGCCCCCCAGAGAATGATCCAGGCCCAAATCTCCTAAGTGCTCAGGCTGAGACCTCTTGAGCTGGGGTAACTGGGTGTGGGGGACTCCTCTGGAAGGTGGTCTTGCTGGGGAAGTGTTCGTTGATCTGACATTTCAAGACAAAAGCACAGGTCAGGGCAGAAAGATGCAGGTGGTGGCCGTGGGGATGGAATGAGAGCCAGCCTCTGGGTGGGTGTGGAATATAAAGGGAGGAAGGAGCCAGCGGTGATGCCTGGGGGTGGTGGGGGCCTGAGCTGCTGGGAATAGGGCTGAGTCACTTCCTGAGGCAGGAAGCCTGCAGGGCAAAAGGTGGGAAAGAGGTGGATGTTTTCAGAGTGGGCTGATGCCCAGAGAGGGGAGAAGGCATGCAAGGTCACCCAGCAAGGTGTTCACGGACATGAGCTCTCGCCAGGTTGGCTGCCTGACACCCACCCTGGGCACGTTTCTGTATGCCGCGGCATGAAAAAAATTCTGTGGGTGTGACTTTCTGACTCCAGGTCCCTCATTCCCTCCCCCACCCCCACTCCCCCCACAGCCTAGGCTAACACTTTGGTGAGCGAAGTAGAGGATGCGAAGTAGAGGATGCGTGTTTGGCCTGTGGCCTGGGGAAAGAGGTGGGGGCTCTGCGGCCATGGGCAGCAGAGGGAGCTGGGAGAGGCCAGGACGAGGCATCCAACTCAGGCATCCCTTCCAGATGACACCCCCGTGGCCGCTGCCAAGAACATGCCCGGGGCCAGCGCCGATCTGTTTGGGGACGGGGCGGCGGAGGATGGCAGTGCCGCCAACGGGCGCCTGTGGCGGACAGTGATCATCGGAGAACAAGAGCATCGAATTGACCTGCACATGATCCGGCCCTACATGAGGGTGGTGACCCACGGAGGTGAGGCCACACCCCTGGGGCCCCCTCCTGACGCCAGCTGGGCACCTGGAGTCAGTGGCCCTCTCTGAACCCCTGTCTCTTCGCCACGGGGAAGCTGGGCTCTCATCTCTGGGGGGTAGGGGTGAAACTTGCATAAGGATGAGACCTGGGTGCGGGGTGCACATGGGGGTGCCTAGGAGGATGGATGGTGTTCCCTACCAAAGGCAGAGACAGGTCGGGGGCATGGGGCGGCTTAGAGCTTGGCGCTCAGCGAGGGCTCTGCCCATCTCTGCCTGGGCCACTCACTGGCTGCCCCTCCCCCCCTCCCCCAGGGTACTATGGCGAAGGTCTCAGTGCCATCATCGTCTTTGCTGCCTGCTTCCTCCCAGACAGCAGCTCTCCCGACTACCACTACCTCATGGAGCACCTCTTCCTGTAAGTGGCTGCCGGCTGCACCCCAGCCACCAGCATTCCTGAGGGTCCCGGCAGTGGGCGGGACCAGGCTGCCAGAGCCACGTTGGGAGGGGGCTGGGCCACCAGCAGACCTGGATCTGAGTTCCCTGCTCGCCCACTGGGCCTCATGGGTGCCATCATGATGGTCATCGTCACTGTCATGTATTGAGGACTCACTAAGTGGCAGCCATGAGGCTGCATGCTGCATGCGTGATAGCGCATCCATCCTCACATAACCCTGCGGGTAGGTGCCTCCCATTCGACAGGGGCGAAGTCTGAGGCACAGACAGTAAGTCATTTGCCCAAGGACACACAGGTACTGTTCCATTATGACGGAGACAGATAATACATGTAAAGCATCGGGCAGATGACAGGCAGAGCTCAGTAAGCCAAGATCACTCACTATCGTTATTAGGAAGATTTCTTTCTTACACAGCGGGACTTGGGTGCCAGGTGGGGCCAGAGGATGGGGAGGTACCTGTGGAAGATCAGAATGGGAAGTGGCCTGAGAGACCAGGGAACCCAGTCCCCCAATTACAGAAGGGAAAGGAGAGGCTGAGAGAGAGGAAAGGATTTTTCTGAAATCCCTGAGAGAGAGATAGAGCCAGCAGGGACCCCAAGTCCTTAACATCTGGTGCCATGAACTACCCACTGTGGGTTCCTGTTCCTCAGCTATATCTGGGGCTATTGAGACCCATCCCCAGAATTAGTGGAGATAGTAAGTGAAGTCCTGCATATAAAGCATGGCACATAGTAAGTGCTCAATTAAATAGTAACTACTATGCTCATTATACTCACTGATACAAATTTGGGGTGTGCTAGTGCTAATCATGTCCACCCCACCTGGAGTGGCTGGCACAGCTGGGGTAGGGGGTAGCAAAGGGAACACGTGCCACAGGACCTGGGGCTTTCTAACTCAGGTTCACTCTCACTGGGTTGTCTGTCCTCCGTGTCCCACGTTTAGGTACGTCATCAGCAGTCTGGAACTCCTGGTGGCAGAGGATTATATGATCGTGTACCTGAATGGTGCCACCCCCCGGCGGAGGATGCCCGGCATCAGCTGGCTGAAGAAGTGTTACCAGATGATCGATAGAAGGTGAAGGGGAGGGGTAGGGCCCGCCTCTGGTGCCAGGGGACAGGAGCAGGGCTGGTTCGAGAGGGAGAATCTGGGGCCCTGAGGGAAAATCTGCTCCATGCTCCCCCAGCTTCTAGTGGTCCCTGGCAATCCTTGGTGCCCCTTGCTTTGTAGATGCCTCACCCCAATTTCTACCTTCATCTCCACATGGCATCTCCCCGAGTGTGCGTCTGTGTCTTAAATGTCCTCTTTTTACAAGGACACCACTAATCATGTATTAGAGGCCCACCCTGCTCTGGTCTGACCTCCCCTGAAATCATTCCATCTGCAAAGACCCTGTTTTCCAAATAGTGTCCCATTCTCAGGACCTAGGGGTTATGAATTTGGTGGGGAGGGAAGGAGGATGCAGTTCAACATGACAAGTTAAAATTGCTCGACTTTAATTTAGGGGGGGACAGCTCTGCCACTTGCAAACTTCTCCAAGGGGCTTAGCTTTACCGAGACTCTGCCTTAAAGTGGTGGCACCTCCAGGGAGTACGGAGGAGGCGGCCCCTCCCTCCCCAGGGTTTGCCCCAGGAGCCCAACTTGTTTCTTCTGCTTCCCACGCAGATTACGGAAAAACCTGAAGTCCTTAATCATCGTCCACCCGTCCTGGTTCATTCGCACTGTGCTGGCCATCTCCCGCCCTTTCATCAGGTGAGATTTGTCACCTATGTCCAGGTACCGGCGTGCATTGTCTTTTATTTTTAACCTGCGTTTCCTGGCTTCTCTATGCTAAGTCCGTATTATTAATTTACACGCTTTTCAATCACAGGCATTGTTATTAAGCGACAAACACGGAGGAAAATAATAATCAGCTCTCCCATATTGAATGTTGGATACCTTTTATCATTTAACCCTGGGACGCTGGTGTAGTCATGTACATTTCATTGGTGGAGAAACTGAGGCTCAGAAAGGTCAAGGAACTCACTCAGAGTCACATAGCAAGGTCACGAGCCCTCCACACTCCTCCAGAAGGGAGCCCAGCTTCATTCACTCCAGAATTTGTGGGGGAGCCATTAGGATGCCAAGAGGGTCTGACCTACTCCTGGCTAATAATTCAGTGAACCAACACGTAATTAGGGGAGATAGTAAGTGAAGTCATGCATATAACTTCATTTGGCATCGATGATTTACCAAAAGGACTTGCAGGACTCAGAAAGTGTTATACCCATGGTTCCGGTTTATTACTACGAAAGGATGAAGATTAAAATTGGCAAAGGAAACGGGTGCATATGGGAGTCTAGGAGAAACTGGAAATGACTTCCAGTTAGCCCCTCCCAGTTGTGCCAAAAGCCTTTATTCTCCCAGCAAGCACATGTGACAATTAGGAAGCTCGCCTTGGTGTCCAGGGTTTTTCCGGGGTTGAGCCACATGGGAACAGAGCACCAGGTGGCTGAACTTACTGGGTCTTTAGCAACTCCAGAGGTCAAATTGACATTACATGGCTCAAGGCCTCCGCCATAATCCACACCCTTAGCAGAGACTACACGGCAGGATTTGAGGCCTCAGGAATCTAAGATACTCTTACCAGGCAGGACAAGTCTGAGCTTATAGCTGATCTCCCACAAGTACCAAGAGCCAGTTCTTTCTTTGCAATGTGCAGGGTTGGGGTTCTCCAGGCCTGCTGGGCTTGCCCTCAGCTGCACAATATAGAAGCACCTGAAAAAACAGAGCAAGGAAAACCAAATTTGGCGTGTTACATGCCCTAGTCAATCATACACAAACTGAATGTACATTTCACTTAATATCATGCCAAACAGTGAACTGAGGCATTTCCACATTCCCAACTCAGAATCTGTGGTGCGTTTAAGAGTCGGGCCCAGCCCGGCCAGCGTGGCTCAGTGGTTGAGCGTGGGCCTAAGAACTAGGTGTTCACGGTTTAGTTCCTAGTTAGTGCATATGCCCAGATTATCAGCTCCATCCCCAGTGTGGGGTGTGCAGGAGGCAGCCAATCCATGATTCCCTCTCATCATGTCTGTCTCTCTCTCTCTCTCTCTCTCTCTCTCTCTCTCTCTCTCTCTCTCTTCCTCTCCTTATTTTTTTTCTTTTAGATAATTTTTAAAAAATAGATTTCTTTATTGATTTTGGAGAGGAAGGGAGAAGGAGAGAGAGATAGAAACATCCATGATGAGAGAGAATCATTGGTTGGCTGCCTCCTGCACACACCACTGGGGATCGAGCCCGCAACCCAGGCATGTGCCCCTGGGCGGAAGTGAACCTAGGACCCTTCAGTCCACAGGCCGACGCTCTATCCACTGAGCCAAGCCGGCTAGGGCTCTTCCTCTCCTTTCCTCTCTGAAATTAAAAAAAAAAAAAAGAGTCAGGCCCATACTTTGCCTTAAAGGATTTGCAAGGAGGCAACTTCAGGCTCTCTGTGCTCAAGGACTTGTAATAGTGAAAGCAGGTGAATAATACACTAACTATGGATCATTTGTGCTAATGATGAACAGAACTGCATTCTGGCCTCAATATCCCATCATCCAAGGCAGATCATTCATTCACTCTTGGTTACTATTCCCATGGCAAATTTTGAGGATCTTGTTTTGAGTTTTCAAAGAAAAAAGAGGGGAGAGGGGAGAAAATGAACTCCTCCTTTTAAAAACTGAGGAAAGTGGCTCTGGCCAGTGTGGACCAGTTGGTTGAACATGATCTGGGGCACTAAAAGGTTGCAAGCTTGGTTCCTGGTCAGGGCCCTGGTTTCAGGCTGGATCCCCAGAAGGGCATGCAGGAGGCAGCCAATCTATACTCTCACATCAGTGTTTCTCTCTCCCTCTTCCTTCCTCTCTCTAAAAGTCAATTTTAAAAATCTATAACAGACCGAGACTAGAATCACATCTTGACAGCTATTGTCCCGATGTGCTAGAGTTCTCGGAGAGAATATCCTGGTCTTGATTCACTGGCGAGGGCAGCAAGTGCCCTCGGTAGTGCCCAGATCAGAAACATAGGTTTCCCAGCTCCTAGATGGGATGGGTTGTTTGTCACCTTTCCTCATACCCATTAGGGAGTTGGTACCTGCCATAGTGTGTTATAACCCTTTTCTCTATTCTAAAAAAAGATAAAAGAAAAAAAAAAGAAAAAAAAACTATAACAGAAAAGCTGAGGAAAATGGAGACCAATTCTGACCTGCAATCCCACCCTGAGGTTCTGTGATTGTATCTCCAAGAAAACCTCTGCGTGTTCCATGCTAATCGAAGGCTGGGGATGTGCTGCCACTGAACTGGAATTCTCCCCATGACAGCGCTCTCCCCACCACCGCCCCCACCACCCCCACCCCCGCCCCAACCTGAAACAGAAAGCTCAGCTCAGAGTCAGAGTCACAGCAGAGATGCTGCGGAGATGCGGGTATCTGTTTCCAGTGACGGGCATGGTGGGTGGGACCACACCCTCATGATGTAAGTGTTGCCTCTATTTATAGACCAGCACTCAGAGGAGCAGGTGTTGGCTCTGAGCACCACAAAGAAATCCTTCCTAACAAATCCAATCAGTCCGCCCTGAGCCTGTGAAACGTGGGCATACTCAGGCACTGAGCAGACAACCCCTGTGAGACAGGTGGGGACACAATTCCTGCCCGGGTCTGAGATTCACTCTCTACCTATTACCCTTTACCCTTCTGTCATACCAACTGGAGGGAGGCCTTGTGCTGTGAGAATAATTTTTTTAGTAAAGAAATGCATTTGAACTGCACGAAAACAGTTGGCATTGTTCATTCCAGTACATAAAGCTGCTTTGTGACTCCCCATGGGAAAACCCTGTCTTTCCCAATCAGTTACCATTGGCCTCTGCGAAGAAACTGCTTTATTTTTCCCTTATGGGCCCTGTGAGCTGCATAACTCACCACTGAATGCCAGAAAGCTTGAGCTGAATTTCTGTCTACTCTCTAAAAATAGGTATAAATCTTGATACTCTTGTAGACCTTTCCCTGTATCTTTTTAATTATTTTCTTGTTTTTTTATTTTTAAATTCATTATTTTTTTATTTAGCAAACTTTTTAAAAATATTTTTTATTGATTTCAGCAAGAAAGGGAGAAAGAGAAACCTCAATGATGAAAGAGAATCTTGATTGGCTGCCTCCTGCACACCCCCCACCGGGGATCAAGCCCACAACCCTTGACCAGAATCCAACCTGGGACCCTTCAGTCAGCAGGCTGACACTCCATCCACTGAGCCAAACTAGCTGGGGCTGTTTTCTTCTTCATTGTATTGTTGTATTCTCTTGGCCTTACATTTCTCATTGTTAAAATTTTTTCTTTTCCCTTGGAAAAAGTGTACTTTACGTATCGCCAAAACTAGATTTCAGTTGGAAAAATATTTTTTAATAACCGTGAGTTCAAAGCAGCGTGCTGATGACAAAGCACAGCCTGGTCCAGACAGCCTGAGTCCGGGTTTGGACAGGATGAAGCCATTCATCCCGAAAGAATGGAGGGTGAATCAGCAGTCCCATGTGTGCCTTTCTGTGCCCAAATGACAACTGGTATTGTCCCCAGCAGGAATGAGGGTGCCAGGAAAGCATTCTTGGGAAAATGAACGCAGAGGAGCAATTCTTAGGGTGCATGAAGAGAGCACTTAGTCTATTAGAACCTCTTGCCTCTTTGCTTCCTTTAAACAAGTGCCTCAGTGAAGTGGGGGTCAGGACCCTTCTCCTCTTGCCAGGGAAACCCCGGGCCTTGCTCTGTCCACCGCACTAGGGGTAGAGGGTAGAGACTGGCATTGGGTGGGGAGGGAGATTTGAGCGTAGATGCTTAGGGCATCCTCGAATTGGGTTATGCGTGCCACCCTGTCTGCCGTCGCTCCTTCTGGCTCTGGGTAACCACATCTCCTCCTTCTGGCAGCGTCAAATTCATCAACAAGATTCAGTATGTGCACAGCTTGGAAGAGCTGGAGCAACTCATCCCCATGGAACATGTGCAGATCCCAGACTGCGTGCTACAGTAAGTGTCCCCATGCCCTGTGAGTGCCCCCACCCGCATCCTCAAAACCCTCAGGTTCCTCAGGTTCCCACTCAGCTGCCCAAGAACCAGGCGTGAGCAGGAGAGCAGCAGGATAGAGGGAATCAGTGAAACAGACATGTGTGAAATTAGGAAGTACAGTGGGCCTGGGGACCTAGGGCGGGGCAGGGCCAGCAAGCCACAGCCCACAGCTTGTTTTTATAAATAAAGTTTTATTGGCACACAGCCACACCCATTTATTAACAGGTGGCTTAAGGCTGTTTCCAAGCTACAACTGAGTTGAGTTGGTGCAACCAAGACTGGCCTGCAAAGCTGAAAATAGTTACTCTCTGGCCCTTTACAGAAGTATTTTGCCCTCATGGAGGGGTGTGTAGACCAACACAGTGAGTGTGTTGCTTTATCACGGCACTGTTCAATCACTGGGTCAGGCCAAATGTCTGCTGAGTTGCATAGATACCAGATGCTGGGATACAGCAACAATGCAGATACTCCCTGCCCTGGGGGGCTCGCAAAGCAGCTGCAGGAAACATGGAAAGGCAGCAGGCTGTCAGCTGCGGCTGTACTTTCTGCTCCGAAGCCTGGTTTATGTTCAGAACTCCCTGGGCAGTGTGTGGACAGGGAAGGAGGGCTGTGTCTGACAGGCTGCTCCTCCTCTCTTCCAGGTATGAAGAGGAAAGGCTCAAGGCCAGGAGAGAAAGGTCTGTGCAGAGTGGCCCTGTCCGGGCTGGGTGAGGGCTGGCTGAGGGCTGGCACTGGGCCGGGCCTGCATGTGGGGAGCAGTCAATGACTTTGGCTCTGCAGGGATCAAGGTCACACTAGAGGCCCTGCACTTCTCATGAGAACTTGGAGTCAGACCCGCAAGGAGCAATTCTTAGGGTGAATGAAGAGAGTACTTAGTCTATTAGAACCTCTTGCCTCTTTGCTTCCTTTAAACAAGTGCCTCAGTTAAGTGGGGATCAGGGTTAGGACCCTTCTCCTCTTGCCAGGAGAGGAGCAATTCTTAGGGTGGATGAAGAGAGTACTTAGTCTATTAGAACCAAATCCACATTTCCCTACTGAGTCACAAAATGACATTAGGCAAATAAAAAGCTCACAGTCACCTTGGGGGATACAGTGAAAAATCAGAAGCAATGTAGCTCACTTGCAAACGTGGTGGGCTCATGCTAATCTACACTAATAAAAGAGTGACATGCTAATTGACCGTACCTTTGTGGCACCCACCAGCCAATTAGGAGTGAGTTTGCAAATTAACCCAACCAAGATGGTGGGTTAATTTGCATATGCAGGCACGACAAAGCAAGTGTCCTGCCCGCCCCTCAGCAGCTCCCGGCCTCTGGGCAGTGTGGGAAGGTGGAAAGGAGGCTCCAGATAGAACGAAGGCAGTGCTGGCAGCCAGGGGAAGGAAGGCGCATTCTTGCACAAATCTTCGTGCATCGGGCCTCTAGTGTGGGGCTTGTGTTTACAGAGGAAACACAAGCCCCACACTCACCACAACAGACCCAGACATGCCTATTTAATACCTTATTGGCTCATTTTTTTCCTTAATAAGATCCAATATGTCACAGACCTTCAAGACTATTCTGGTCCCACCCAATTATAGAGCCCTTATTTAGCCCATCGCCTGGATACTTTCACATCCCTTGCCCCTCAAAAGCCAGGCAGGTCCAGGATACTAACAGCATCTTACAGCCTGGGTATATGGGGCTCAGAGAGGGCCAGGTACCTGCTCATGGCCACACAGCAAATCTGTGAGAGTTGGGACTTTCAGCAGGTGGAAAGCATGTATCATTGCCTGGCTCTGTGCTAGAATCCAGGGACACAGAGGCAACTAAGAGAGATTCCTGGCCCTGAAGTTTCTTTAAATGGCAAAAGGAGGGATACCTCATCCAGTGAGGAAAGCAGGTCCTGGGGACAGGGGAGGGTGATGTTGGCAGATGAGACACGTCATGAGCAAAAGTATGCCGGCTTCACACAGCATCATTTAATAATGACAGAGGAGGCGAGGCTGGGGAGCGGTGGGGCTCAGCATCCCTTGCCATCCGGGGATTTTTCCTCACTCCTCTCCTAGCTCTTCTCTCCTTCCTTCCTTCCTCCTCCCCTTTCTTCATTCATCCTGTCACTTTTTAAAAACATTTTTACTGGTAGTAAAACTCACATAATGTAAAATTCATCATTTTAACCATTTTTAAGAGTGCCCCTCAGGGGCACTAAGTACATTCACATTGCTATGCAAACATAACCACCATCCATCTCCCAAATTTTATCTTCCAAACTGAAACTCTGTCCCCATTAACTTCTCCCCCATTATCTACTTTGTCTCCATGGATCTGACTCCTCTGGGGACCTCACACAGGGGAGTCATACTGCTTCCCACACGGGTTGCACCATTTACGTTCCCACCAGCAGTGCACAGAGTTCCAGTTCACATCCTTGTCATGACTTGTTGCTTTCTGTTTTTATGAGAATAAACATCTTAATGGCATAAAGTGGTAATATCTTTCCTTTTTCTTTTTCTTTCCTCCTCCCTTCCGCCCTCCCTCTCCCTTCCTCTCTCCCTTCCTCTCTCTTTCCTCCTCCTCCTCTTCCTCCTCCTCCTCTTCCTTCTTCTTCATTTCTCTCTCTCTATCTCTCTATCTCTATCTCTATCTCTATCTCTATCTCTATCTCTATCTCTATCTCTCGAGTTATACTCCTCCTACCTGCCAAGCTTTAGCCATGAGCAGGAATAGACTAACACGAACAGGACACCCACCTTCTGGCATCATAGCACAGGGGAGCCAACATCCATGGAGCACACGCATAGATGCCTCTGGGGGATACGCTGAGATAAATGCTCAGAAGGAATGGTTCAGGGTCTTTCCCCCTCCCTTGTCCCCCTTTCCTCACAGCTGCCTCATCTTCATTAACACCTGGATGACCACTTCTCACCACCCTCCCAGGCCCCGAATTTCCTAGGGGCAGCAAAAACCTCACTGCTCTCAGGCCACAGTGGGCCCAGGTCAGGGAGGCCAATGGGAGCCGCCATCCCCCTTCATCCACACCACCTCGTCATCCCTAGTCACCTCTCTGTGTCCCCAGCGCAAGGCCGCAGCCGGAGCTGGTCCTGCCCAGGTTGGAAGAGAAGCCAGAGGCGGCACCTGCGGAGCACAGGTAAATAGGCCGGTGACCCCAGATGAGAGCTGATACCCACCGGGCCTGCGGGCCCCACCAGAACGTCCGATAAAAGTGATCCCCATGTTGCCAGGATGATGAAACACAAACATGGGTATGAACCAGCCAGCATGATGCTTACCCCACCATAATGCTCCATGTTGGGGTCACTTTTCCCTCCACCCTGAGCTATCCCATCTGGGGCCACTTGCAGAGGCCACTATTTACATTTAAACGAATTAACAGTAAATAACATTTAGAAGTTCGCTCCTCAGTCTCACTGGCCACGTGCCAGGGCTCAGGGCTCCTGTGCTGGACAACGTGGAAACAGAACATGTTACTGGTTGGTGTAAGGTCTATGGCCAGTGTGCCTCCAGGCCCTTCCCTTCTTCTGGGTTCTCCTCACTCGTTTGTTTTTAATTGAGGTGAAATGCACATAGCATCCAATGGACCATTTTAAAGTATACCATTTAACCGGGCCTGTGTAGCTCAGTGGTTGAGCATCGACCTATGAGCCAGGAGGTCACGAGTTGGTTCCCAGTCAGGGCACATGTCCAGGGTTGTGGGCTTGATCCCCAGTGGGGGGCATGCAGGAGGCAGCTGATCAGTGGTTCTCTCTCATTATTGATGTTTCTTTCTCCTTCTCCCTCTCCCTCTCTGAAATCAATAAAAATACATTTTTGAAAAATAAAAATAAAATAAAGTATATCATTTAGTGCATTCAGACCCTTAAGCAGTTACTCCATTTACCTCCCTTCCCCTTCTTATTTTAAAATCCACAGAATATTAACTGAACGTCCTTTAGCACCTCGCCCTGGGATATGTTGACAAATGGCCTGGCCCCGGCCCCTCCCTCACCTCTGGAAGTCCTTCCCATGTTTCCTGTCTCTGTCAGGTCTGCCTCCTGCATGTGACCCTTGTGAAACCCTCCTTCTCTTGCCCTTGAGCTCCCCAAGGGCAGTGGGTCTATCTTGGGACCAGTCCCTCCTCTTCCCGGTATTCAGCACAAGCCAAGCACAGGGACCACGGGCAGCTGATGCCACCGAGAGACTGAGTTTGGCTCTCAGAGGAAGGTCCCAGTAGGGGTGGCCTTTGTGCCAGTCTCTGTGGCTGTGCTTGGCGTCTCCAGACCTGGTGGGTCCCGAGCAACATTAGTGGCTTAGCTTTGTATTAGTGAAGCCTCAGCACGTTTCCTTGTGACTGCCCATCCTGGCTCACTTGTCACGCAGCAGATACACACTGACACTTACTTTGTACCAGACAAAGCTGAAGTTGGGTCAGCCCTCATGGGGCCCATAGACAAATGCCCAGGTTTCCCAAAATAGACAAATAATGCTGATTCCTTCCTTCTTCCATAGGTCTGCTCCGGTCACAGAAGATCAAGAAACAAGGTGGGTAGGAAGCAGGGTAATCTTGGAGCCTTTTTTTTTTTAATGTTCTGAGTGAAGCCCACCCCAGCCAAAGGGTGCACCGTCTGCCCACAGTCTGTCTCAGTGTCCCTGCTTGGTTCTGGATGCCAGGAAAGTCTTCTCGGGTGTCAGGGTCCTGAAGACCACCCTCGAGTTCAGTAATTTGCGGGAATGACTCAGAACTCAGCAAAGCTGCTATGCTCAAGGTGGCAGCTTATTACAGTGAAAGGATGGATGGAGTCAGGTGAAAATCAGTAATAGGACAGCCCTTAATTCTCCCAGTAAAAATGTGGGCAGCACACAGGAAATGTTACCAACCAGGGACACGCATTTGATCCATGGGGTCCAGGGTGTTTCCCGGGATCAGTCACATGCACAGATGACTGTCCTTCTCCAGCCCCTCCAGAGGTCAAGCTGACACCTCCCACCCTAAATCCCATTGTTAGCATAGACTACCTGACAGGAGCCAAGGTCCCAGGTAAACAAAGTCACTCCTTTCAGGCAGGACATTCCCAGGACTCAGAGGTAGCCTCCTAGGAGCCAGGCAAGAGCCACACTTTTCCTTGGAATGTGCGGAGTTAATCCTCGACCACACATTCTCCTACATCTATAACATGGCCTGGACACTTGCCCTAATAACTACCCAGGTGGCACAAGAAGCCCCAACCTAAGAAATAAACACCAAAAACAATCTTAGACCAGTACTGCTGAAGGGATACTAAGTGGATGCAAGTTCTCAATGCATTTTTTAAAAGACCATCTCATTCCATGCCTTCTGGAGATGAGTTCACAGTCACAGACATAAAATACACAAGGAAATCATCCACCATGAGAGTAAGTCGGCAGGTACAATAATCAACAGAATTAGACCCGCTCCTGGGTATCCTCAGGTAGAAACGATTAAAGACATAAAAGAAGGGATTATACAGAGTGACAGATAGATGAATGGACAGATGGGTGGTTGAATAGATGGGTATGTGGAGGGATGGATGAGTGAATAGATGGAAGAATGGGTGGGTAGGGAGCTGGGGGGTGGATGGATGGATAAATGGATGAATGGATGGATGTGGAACAGGGTTGGGGATAGATGGGTTGAAGTTTCCCTCCATCTGATTGGAGGCACCAGCTCTGAGGTCTGTTCTGCCAGGGCACCAAGAAAGAGATTTCCTTCGGAACCACATCTGGAAGGTGGGCAGCAGAAGGTAGACCTTTTTTTTTTTAAATATATTTTATTGATTTTTTTACGGAGAGGAAGGGAGAGAGAAACATCGACGAGAGAGAGACATCGATCAGCTGCCTCCTGCACGCCCCCTACTGGTGATGTGCCCGCAACCAAGATACATGCCCTTGCCCGGAATCAGACCTAGGACCTTTCAGTCCGCAGGCTGATGCTCTATCCACTGAGCCAAATCGGTTTCGGCAGAAGGTAGACTTTGAAGGGCAGGTGCCACTCTTGCTGCTGAGGGTGTGCCAAAGCCAGATTAGACCATTCTTTTGGATTCCAAGTACATAGGACAGTATTTCCACTTTCTTTAAAAATAATAATAGAGAGCATTTGAGAGTGTGCTTCCCAGCATATGTCTCAATTGGGCTCAAATAAACTCTTATAAAAATTCAAATAACATTAAAATAATAATAACGTGGCCTGTGTTTTTCCCTCTCCAGCATGTCCTGAGGTGATAAGAGAACAGAGAAGAACACAAAAGAAAATACCAGATGCCAAGAAACCTCTGTCTGATGCCCTCTGGCTCTGGATCTCATCCCACCTCATCCCGAATCCCAGTCCTCAGAGGATGCCTGTCTCCTTCACCCATCTCTGAAACCCAGCATCCTTTTTAGCTGCTTGAAAACATTTTTTTTTAATGATGCAATAGAAATGCATTCTGGGAAAGAATCCGGTTCTCAGCCCTCCACCTTTCCAGACTCATGAGCTCACAGCCAAGAAGAGAGAGAAGCACAGGGCATGGCCCATGTGTCTTCTGGCCACAGAGCCCCAGCCCACCCCACAAAGTCCTGGTTTAAGACCCTTCTCCTGGTTTAAGGCCCAGGCTGGAGCCATAGATGCCGCCCGGCTCCCTGGCCAGATCTGGAATTCGTTCTTGTGCCTTTCCTCCCAGAATGGCTCCTGCAATCCTGGGCATCTGGCCAGGAAGCTCAGCCCCCCAACAGAGCTGTGCCCTGAGCACCTTCAACCTCATGGCTTTTTGTTTGACTGGCCCCCTTTTTCTCCTATGACATCGACGTGGGAGCATTGGGGCCCACAGCACAAGTAAAGCTGCCACTGGTCATCCTTGTGACAAAATCACACACCCTCTCCATCTAGAACTTTCTCAAGCCCCTTTAATGCAGATGCCATGCCACAGGGCAATTGATCAGTCCCTCCAAAGGGAATGCACTGTCCCCACTTCTCCAATCCCCCAACACGGAATTGGGGTGTGCCAATTGGGGTGTGCCTTGGATACCCACCAAGAGCTGAGGCCGAGAAGCCGACTCTGAAACAGCCTCATCCTGGAAACACAGACCAAGAAGGAAGAAACAGGGTATTGGTGTTTGTTTTGAAGGTCACTTGGGGACTGGATGCTACACAGCCACCTGCATTCAAAGGAAACAGACTTCTCCATTATGGTCCAAACACCAGTCAGGTGGCCTTTAGCGGTAGTGAGTTCCCCATCTCTGGAGGTATTTAAGAAAAAGCTGGACTATGCTTGCAGAAAATGGTCCTCTGTGCCCCCTCCAATACTAAGATTCTATTTCTATGAATCTGAGGCAAAAGTTGAGCAGGCACATACCCCGGGCCCCTTTCTGGTTCTGAAGCTGTCTTCTTAGCTGGTTGTCATCAAGGTTCAGTTGAACCACCCCAATTTCCGAGTCTGAGGTTCTTGGCCTCAGTAGAAATGTCTGATGTTTCTCAACCTGGCATGGCAGGGGGCAGCATTTAGAGTTATCCCAACAACAAGAGGGAGCTAGTGGCATTTAGTACTAAGAAAAGGGATGCCCAGCACTTTGCCACATCAAGGAATTGCCCCAACGCCAGCAGCTCCTGCCTTGAAAAATGCCAGGTTTCTGAGCTGCTTTGGGCTTACATGTTCTGGGACCCAGCATTGCCCGCAAGAGGCCAGGACGCGTGGGAGCCCAGTGGGTTTTTTAAATTTGTAGTTCTGCTCTCTTTCCCGAATGTCAAAGAACAGGGACCTTGTTCTGGGCCCAGGTGCATCACCTGGAGCTGAGGCAGCAGAGGTTGGTGGATGGGCCTCTCTAGGCTGCCCTGCGAAGGCCCCTCTATCCCAGGCCCTAAGCTCCAGGTTCAGGTGGCCAGCCTTGCTCATCTGAGACCGACATGGTCCTGAAAGGTCCAAACTCCCACCCCAGTGAATGCAGTAACTCCTGGAAGGCCGGTACCTTGCTGCAAGGGGGAAAGGAGCCAGGGAGAGCAAGCAATTCATTCTACCCAAACCCAGGATTAGTAAATGCCTGCAGAGGCTATAGACTGACCAAGGTGCTGACCCCATTCAGCCCTCAAGGACCCTGCAGGCTAAAGATTCTGGCCACACACAATTCCAACAGGTTCGCCGTGGTCTACCACCCTCCTCCGGATCAGCAGCACCACAGACAACCATTGGGCAAGCAGAACCAAGCACCCCAACTCCGCCACGGCAGTCCTTCCTGAACAAAGAGAGACCCCTGAGGAGGCCTTCTCCCGGCCAGCCTCCTGTCACAGGTGTGAGACGTTCTGCAGCACAGTTCCATGCAAACGGCCACCAGGTCCAGCCAGGCTGCCACCCCCACCCTCTGAAACTGGCTTTGGGAAAGATTTGTATCTCTGGGGCAATTTGGGCCCAAATGCAAAGGACCTGGATCCCTTGTCATAAAGGAACAATGAGTGGACTCTCCTCTTGTGACACATGGGGGCACCCTAAGTTCTGCCCCAAAGTCAAAGTTCACATGCCCATCCTTCCCATGGCAAGTTTTGGTGTTTTTAAAGACAAAAAAAGCAATTCATTATGATTACTGTTGTGATGTGAGAACATCATTTCCATAAATTTGGGGGGATTTTTATGTGAAATAAACTATAACTGAGAACAGAAGTTTCTAAGTTTTGCCTATTTTCAAGGGCTGTGGCCCTTGCCAGTCTTAGGTGAGTTTCAGAGGAGAAAATTTCAACAGCTCCATGCCTTGGGTGACTTGGGGGACCTTGAGCCATTATCTGTCCTATCTGGCTTCCAGCTGTCATCTGTAGAGGGGGGGCCTATTCCCAATGTCCCTCTGACTCTACCTCTCTGTGATTCAAGTTCATTTCCTGACCCTAATCCTTTCTGGAACCAAACCCAGTCAGCAGTTAAGAGTAATAATAATATTAATAATAATATATTAATGATTATATATGCATGTATAATTATACATTCTATTACTATAGCATTATTATCATTATTATTACTACTACTGAATGGGAAAACTATTTCCACTCTACCCTCAACACCAACCCTCTGAAATGAGAGGTGGGGGCTTTTTCCCATACCAAGCAATTCTCCAGTTCTTGGCAGATACCAGTTGAATGTCCTATAATTTAGCTTAATTCTAACACTGCCCAGAGTTAGTGCAGACCCCACAATTGTCCCATCAGAAGCCGGTCAAAAGTAGTGGGTGCCCAGGTTACCCATACTTCTGTCCCACTTGGCTACAAATCTGGGTTCCCATACATTCCCCCACTGCGGGTTTGACAATTTGCTATAGCTGTTCACAGAACTCAGGAAAACAGCTGACTTGCTAGATGCGCAGTTTTTATAAGGACAAAAGCTCAGGAACAGCCAGATGGAAGAGATGCACAGAGCAAGATTTGGAGAAGGGGCTGCCTCTCCAGGCACCACCTCCCAGCATGTGGATGTGCTCACCCACCTGGAAGCACCCTGAGCCTCTTCATTTAGGGTTTTTGTGGCAGCTTCATCACACAGGGGTGGTTGATTAAATTGCTGGTCTTTAGTGATTGACTCAATCCCTAGCCCCTCTCCCCTGAAAACTCCATCCTCTTCCACACCCTGGTTCCCCTGTCCATCAGCCCCCATCCTGCAGTTCCAGGGCCTTCCCAAGGCCACAGCCTCAGCATAAACTCAGGGGTGGTGGAAAGGACTTGTTACAAATACCAAAAGACGCCTCTTTCATCTTTATCGTTCATTCTGAAGCTATTTCAGGAATCAAAGACAAAAGTCCAAATATTATAACAAAAGATACTCCCTCTTCTCACTTAGCAAATTTACAAGGGTCTCAGGAACTGTGTGCTGGGACTAAGACCAAATATCTATTCAATATAAATCACAATAATAATAAAATAATAATAACAGCCTGTGCCCCACTAATGTAGTCCTCGTGTTACTGGGGGGGGGGGGACACTGAGCACAGAGAGAGGACATGGCTCACCCAAGGTCACGCAGGACAGTTGGGGGGCTGGAACCTTCACAGGGTGGGTAGAACTTTCAGTCCAGATGGGCATCCCAGCGCCATCAGTAAGCAGCTGTTTGAACTTGGGCAAGGGTGTCCCTCAGCTTCCAGGGGTACCGAGCGCCTTGCTGCAAGGTCATGCTCCACCCACCCCATCCCCAGGCTGCTGAGAGGCCTGAGGCCAAACCCAGTGACTCCTCCAGGCCTCACATGATCCCTGGATGAACGGCCGGTATCACGCTGAGAGTTTCTGATGGGGCCCAGGTCACCAGAGCACAACTATCTTGGCACTGGCCATTCTGGACCTTAAGCCCATCCTGGCGCAGCCTCCTTGGAAAGGGAAGTTCCCACCGCAGGGGGGTTTGGGATGCGGTGCTGGCACTGCTGCTGCAGCTGGTGAGGGAGTGGGGGCGGGGGTCCCCTTTCCTCAGGGCCACCAGAACGGGTCTTAATGTCAGGGTCAGGCCAGAGGACACGCTGGGCAGGATATTTTTAGGAAGGGAAGATGTGTGGCGCCTTATCTGCCACAAGGGGCGGGCGGTCTGGCTAGGAGGGGGGAGAGGAGAGGAGAGAGCGGGAGGAGGGAAGAGGCAGCCGGGGTGACATCCACCCGCACCCCCTCCCGCCCAGCTGGCCCATGACTAATTTAGGCAAAAGGCAACGTGGAGCTATTTCCATCCAGTGGGAACAGGTGCGGGGAGGGGGGCGGGGTGCCTGCTCCCACCCCGTGGGCCACGCTGCCAACTGGCCGCGTGTGGCCTCCCTCGTGGCGGCCTCGGGGCTGCCCGGGCCTATAAAGGGGCCAGGTTTTTCTCAATGAAGCCGGGACGCAGCGCAGCGTCGGACCCAGCCGAGTGCCCGGGATTCAGCAGGCCGAGCGCGATCCCCGCCGCCCCTCCGCGTGGAAATGAAGTGCATCGTGGGCATCGGAGGGTGAGCGGCCCGGGCGCCGGTGGGCGGCCCCGGGGGCAGAGGCGGCGAGGCGCACGGGGAGGCGGCGGGTGGGTGGGGGGCTGCCTGGGGTCCCAGGTCTGAGAGGTGGGGCCTGCGCGCTTGGTGGCCCGGGCGCCCGCCGGGCTGGGGCGCGAGGCCCAATGTTACATTTCCAAACGGAAATTACTTTCCCCGCTCTCCTCGGCGTACAACCAAAAACCAGCGGGGAGAGAAGTCTCTAGGAAGCCCAGACAGACCCTCCCAACAGGCGGGGCCCCCTTGGCGGGAAGGCGGGGAGACACCCTACCTGGAGGCAGACACACAGGCAGGTGGCATTCCCCTGTGATCGCTGTCAGCATCTGGCAGTCAGGGGCCTCGCTTCCCAGGGGTATTTAAAGTCTCCATTTTGCCCCGCTTGTGGGGAGGGGGGGTAAGGGGGGGCTCAGTGGTTGACCTATGAACCAGGAGGTCACAGTTCAATTCTGGGTCAGGGCACATGCCCGGGTTTCCGGCTCCATCCCCAGTGTGGGGCATGCAGAAGGCAGCCCATCAATGATTCTCTCTCATCATTGATGTTTCTAGCTCTCTCTCCTCCTCCCTTTCTCTCTGAAATGAATAAAAATATATATGAAAAATGAAATAAAACATAAATCTCCATTTTATTACCAATGGTCAGGCCTTTTAAGATGATGCTAGGGAATCATTTCGCCTAAGCAGGGGCTTAGGGACAGAAAGTCCTACCCGGGGAGTTGCCCTGGCCCCAATCCCTCACTTGGTTTAGACTTTTTTTTTTTTAATTAAATTTTAAAGAGAGGAAGGAGAGAGAGAGAGAGAGATTTGTTGTTCCACTTATTTATGCATTAGTTGGTTGGTTGTTGCATGTGTCCTGATGCGGTGTGCGTGGGGCGGGAGGGGTTGTGATTGAACCCATAACCTTGGTGTATCCAACTATACTCTAACCAGTTGAGCTACCCAGACAAGGCCCTCCCCCACTTGCTCTACTATCGCCCAGTTTAAAATCCTAATACGTTTGAAGGAGGGCCTCTATATTTCATTTTGTTCCAGGCCCTGCAAATTCTGTAGCCACCATGAGTGCTAGGTGTGTCCTTTAGTAAGGACCCAAACTAATGTCAGGGATGTTCTAAACTGCTCTCCCTTAACGTCCCAGGGTCCCCATTCCTGTCAGCCCCTTGTAATCAGCTGCAGTTTTCCCCTGTCCCACACCTGGATCTCTGCCTCTGATTCCTAGAGTAAAGACATAAGGTCAAAGGGACACTGATTTCCAGAAAGGTCTTTCAGTTACCCTTCTATGTCCTTTGTCAGCTCCAGGAGTCCTGAGTCTTGCTCCCTCTGCCACAGGGTGACCCCTCTCCCCCGTCCTGGTTTTCCTGGCACTGAAGGGTCCCCAGGATTCGGGACTTTCAGTGCTAAAAACAGAGACATCCTTGGCAAAGCAGGACAAGTTGGTCACCCTGCTTATACAATTGCTTTTTTTTTTCTTTTCCTGTTCATAAAGTTGAGTGTCTCTTTTAGTTTTGCAGTGAACTACTTGTTTCTCTATTGCAAATATTTTTTTCTCCACCAGTTTGCACTTGTTTTACATTTTGACCCTTTAAACAAACAAACAAACAAAAAAGAAAAACCTATTAAGGCTAAATCATGCTTGGATCTCAGTTGCTCCATCTCCTGGGTTTGCAAAGACGCTGACATGAGTTCTGTGCTCAAGATGGTCCTATGCCCGCCAAGACTGTGTTAGCTATTTGTTTTCATGCTTTCTGCTCCTTTTCACTGCTTAGAAGGCCTCCTGTGATTCTAGGCAAATAACAGTATCCTCTTAGCTCTCAGGTTTCACAGTTGTGTTTATATTTGAGTTTGATTTGCAGGGGGGTGGGGGAGGGAAAGGGGCTCAGACCCCAGCAGGCGGCCTCACCCTTATGATGTCTCCACAGCATGACCAACGGCGGCAAGACCACCCTGACCAACAACCTGCTCAAGGTGCTGCCCAACTGCTGTGTGATCCACCAGGATGACTTTTTCAAGGTGGCTGCCCTCCCCTGGGGTCAGAAGAAGTCATGCAGGCTTCCCTGTCCTCTGCTGCCCACAGGGGGCTGGGCACAGACCCCTCCCCAGTCAGGAGAGCAAGGGATGGGTGTTCTCACTTACTGAGCAGCTACTATGCACCTGGCACATTAACCTGGCATTAGACTGATGGCGACACTGCGGTTCCCAAAGGGGCTGTGCCACCAGACCAGTGCCACCATGGCCTTCCAGGCCCTTTCTCCCTCTGCACCTCCACTTTCCCGTCTGCAAAATGGGCTGAGCCCACCCTCTATGCTTTCTGGAGGGTGAGGGGTAATGAGGTGATGGATATGAAGTCTCCTCCCTCCTGGTCCCAAGAGTCATGAGGTGGGGGTGGGGGGGAGTGTCCCAGTGCCAGCCTGAACCCCACCCGGCACCTCAGAGCCCGTAAGCATCAACTGCAGAGGGTCAAGGCAGGCAGCCCCGCCAGGCCCTGGGCCACTCACTGTGGGCTCTCTAGAAGCCAAGGGGCCCACCAAGATCCTGTCAGCCCAGGGTGGTGGCGAGGCGGGAAGGCGGGCACTGAGCCCGGGGTTCGGGCTCCTCTGTTTCAGCCCCAAGACCAAATCGCAGTTGGGGAGGACGGCTTCAAGCAGTGGGATGGTAAGGATGGCTGGTGGCCCCGCGCCCCTTGCCTGCACCGTCCCCCCTTTCCCCAACTCTGCCAACGCCGCTCTCCCTGCCCCCAGTTCTGGAGTCCCTGGACATGGAGGCCATGCTGAGCACCGTGCAGGCCTGGGTGAACAACCCTCGGAAGTTCGCTCGTGCCCACGGGGTCAGCGTCCAGCCGGATGCCTCGGACACCCACATCCTCATTCTGGAAGGCTTCCTGCTGTACAGCTACAAGTGAGTGCTGGCAGGTTCCCCCCAGACACTGCGCCCTCCCAGGGGCGGGGCTCAGCGCAGAGGTCTGGGGCAAAACCCCCACTCCTTGGGGAAACTGAGTCCTTCCTCTTGAACTCAGCCCTCTCGGGCAGAGCAGGGGGTTGGCTAGACCCCTGGCCTCCCTGTGTGACCCTGGCCAAGGCATAGCACCTCTCTCGGCCCATCCAAATTGGGGGCTGCTCTGGGGATGTTCCTGGGCCTAGCGGGAGCCTGGCCAATGCCGGTCCCCTCCCTGACCCCTACACTAGCAGCCCAGCCCCCACCCCACCCCAGCCCCCATTACCCAGGAAAGTCCCCGGGGGCCGAGGCTGTGGGGATGTGTACCTCTGACCCCCATGAAGCAAGGCCCATAGCGCTGACCATGTCCTCCACCCCTGCCAGGCCGCTGGTGGACTTATACAGCCGACGGTACTTCCTCACTGTCCCCTACGAAGAGTGCAAGTGGAGGAGAAGGTGAGCTGGGAGGCCCTGTCTGGATTCCTGGGGGGACCAGGAAACCACCGATGCCCACTGGACACAGGTCACCCTGAAACCACTTTGGCAGCCAGCAGGCACTCAGCTGCCCATGCTCTGTTCCAGAAGCCCCAGTCAGGGACCTGGAGGCATGGCCCACCTCTGCATCTCTCACCTCTGCACCTAGGCATCTCTCAGGCTCAGGGGGTGAAAATGGCAGAAGCTGGAGCATCCAGACCCAGCCATGGCCCCTGACTCAGTGGTACTAACCCTGAACAAGTTCACATCCCCCAGGCTCTGCTCATGGGACCACCTGGGGCCACATGAGCATCACTCATTCTGGCCAATCTCTCTCCCCAGTACTCGAAGCTACCAGGTCCCCGATCCCCCTGGCCTCTTTGATGGCCACGTGTGGCCCATGTACCTGAAGTATAAGCAAGAGATGGAGGCCAATGGCGTCGAAGTAGGTAAGGCCCTGAGGATGAGGCCTAGCCCTGGGGAGACCCTGAGCCCAGCCCCTCCCCACGGGGACCACTTGGGAAACGTAGAAGTCCCTCCTCAAGTCTCACGGCCAATCCCTTCAGCTTTGGACCCGGGAGGTTATTCTAGTCCAGCAGCCTGGGTGCAGGTCAGCTTCCCCCCGGCCCAGTCTGCCCGGCTCCCTGTGCGCTGGCCGCCTCCTCCTGGCAGCAGCCCTGGTGGCCCAGCAGTTTCGGCCCTGACCATGGCCTTTCTGATTTCAGTGTACCTGGATGGCACGAAGTCCCGTGAGGAGCTCTTCCACCAGGTCCTGGAGGAAATTCAGAACTCGCTCCTGAACCACTCCTAGTGTGGCTGGAGGAGGAGGGGCCCGACCCCGGACTGGAAACACACATACAATTCCGGCCACAGTACGGCCAGGCTGGCGGCGTCCCAGCAAGATACTGCACGACCATTATCCTTTGTGGATGTCTGTACATATGAGAGTGGAGGCCCCACTCGCAGCCCAGCATCTCAGGGCCCTGGGATCCCGCCCTGAGATGCCTCTGTAACCTCACAGCAGCTTAAGTATTAAACCTGATCCTATTTTTTTAACTGTTGGAGTCCAGCCTGTTGTATTGGAGGTGCCAAAGAGAACCAACCCTCCTGTCCCTTCTCCTTGCTTCATTGGTGGCCTCTGGGAGGAAGGGGGACATTGAGAGCTCAGAGTAGTTAGTCTCTACCTATTGGACCCATATCAACATGACCCCAGGGGCTGCTTGGGGTTACCTGTGGCTTCAGTATCCCCAGAGGGGAAATTTTCTATCAACTTTCTTAAAAAAAAAAAAATGGCCCTAGCCAGTTTGGCTAAGTGGATAGAGCACCAGCCTGCAGACTTGAAGAGTCTCAGGTTTGATTCTGGTGGTTTCAGGCTCAATCCCCAGCAGGGGGCATTCAGGAAGCAGCTGATCAATGATTCTCTCATCATTGATGTTTCTGTCTCTCTCTCCCTCTCCCTTCCTCTTTGAAATCAATAAAAATATACTTAAAAAAAAAAGACCCCAAATAGCTACAGCAATCTTGAAAAAAAAGAACAAAGTTGGAGGAATCACAATACCAGATTTCAAGCTATGCTACAAAATCACCAATCAAAACAGCCTGGTACTGACACAAGAACAGGCATACAGATCAATGGATCAAAACAAAGACCCAGAAATCGATCTAACCTATTATGCTCAATTAATATTTGACAAAGGAGGCAAGAGCATACAATGGAGTCAAGACAATTCCTTCAATAAATGGTGCTAGAAAAATTAGACAGATACATGGAAAAAAATGAAACTAGACCACCAACTAATACTGCACACAAAAATAAACTCAAAATAAAAATCTTCTGCACAGCAAAGAAAACCATCAACAAACAAAAAGGGAGCCCATTGTATAGAAGAACATATTTGGCAATTATACATCTGGTAAAGGGTTAATATTTAAAATATATAAAGAAAAAGAACTCATAAAACTTAAAAGGAAAACAAACAATCCAATTTAAAAATGGGCAAAGAGGGGACATGCAGGAGGCAACCGATTAATGGTTCTCTCTCATCATTGATGTTTATCTCTCTCCCTCTCCTTTCCTCTCTGAAATCAATAAAATATATATTTTAAAAAGTGGGCAAATAGCCCTCACTAGTTTGGCTTAGTGGATAGAGCATCAGCCAGCACACTAAAGAGTCCTGGGTTTTATTCCAGTCAAGGGCACATGAATAGGTTGTGGGCTCGATACCCAGGAGGGAGCATGCAGGAGTCGGCCAATCAATGATTCTCTCTCATCATTGATGTTTCTATTTGTCTCTCCCTCTCCCTTCCTCTCTGAAATCAATAAAAATATAATAAATAAATAAATGGCAAAGGACCTAAATAGATACTTCTCCAAAGTGGACATACTGATGGCCAAGAGACATATGAAAAAATGCTCAAAGGCACTGATCGTCAGAGAGATGCAAATTAAAACTACCATGAGATATCACCTCACACCAGAATGGCTACCATCAACAAATTAACAAATGACAAGTGCTGGTGAGGATTTGGAGAAAAGGGAACCCTAGTACACTGCTGGTGGGAATGCAGACTGATGCAATCATCATGGAAAACAGTATGGTGTTTCCTCAAAAAATTAAATATGGAACTGCCATTTAATGCAGTGATCCCACTTCTGGGAATATATCCTAAGAAAACCAAAACACCAATCAAAAAGAATGTATGCACTCGTATGTCCGTAGCAGCACAATTTACAAAAGCTAAGATCTGGAAACATCCCTAAGTGCCTATCAGGAGATGAGTGGATAAAAAAGCTGCCCTATCTGGTTTGATTCAGTGGACAGAGCATCTGCCTGTGGACTAAAGGATCCTGGATTCCATTCTGGTCAAGGGCACACGCCTGGGTTGTGGGCTCAGTCCCCAGTCGGGGGCATGCAAGATGCAGCCAATCAATGATTCTCTCTCATCATTTATGTTTCTTTCTCTCTATCCCTCTCCCTTCTTCTCTGAAATCAACAAAAAATACTTTTTTTAAAAAAAAGCTGTAGCACATTTATACACCATGAAATACTATGCAGCAGTAAAAAAGAATTTCTTATCCTTTGAGACAGCATGGAGGGACCTGAAGAGTATCGAGCTAAGTGAAATAAGTCAGTCAGAGAAAGACAAGTATCACATAATCTTGCTCATATGTGAAACCTAAGTAACAAAATAAACTGATGAACGAAGTGGATCCAGGACACAGAAGCATGGAAAAGAGTGTGGAATCTCAGAGAGAAGGCAGGGGAGGGTGAGTGGGTGGAAAGTAATCAACCAAGTACCTTGTATGCAAATATGCATGGCTCATGGCCACAGACAATGGAGCAGTGAGGGCTTGGGGAAGGGAGTAGGGGTAGGCTGGAGGGAGTTAATGGAGGAAAAGGGGGACATATTTAATACTTTCAACAATAAAGAATTATTTTTAAAAAATAAGAATGTGACTGTATCTGGAAGTGATTTAAGGGTGATTAAGTTAAAATGGGGTCCTGAGCCCTAGCTGGTTTGGCTCAGTGGATAGAGCGTCAGTCAGCGTAGACTGAAGAGTCTTGGGTTCCATTCTGATCAAGGGCACATGCCTAGGTTTTGGGCTCAGTCCCCAGTGGGGGGGGGTGCAGGAGGCAACCAGTCAATGACTCTCATAATTGTTGTTTCTGTCTCTCTCTCCCTCTTCCTTCCTCTCTGAAATCAATAAAAATATAAAAATATAAATATAAAAATATAAAAATATAAATAAATAAATAAATAAGTTGAGCGTCAACCCATGAGCCAAGTGGTCCCCAGTTCAATTCCCAGTCAGGGCACATGCCCAGGTCGAGGGCTTGATTCCCAGTGGAAGTGTGCAGGAGATAGCCAATAGATGTCTCTCTCTTATCAATGTTTCTATCTCTCTATCCCTCTCCCTTCCTCTCTCTCTAAAATTAATAAAAATGGTCTTAGCCAGTTTGATTCAGTGGATAGAGTGTCAGCCTGTGGACGAAAGTGTTCTGGTCGAGGGCACATGCCAGGATTTTGGGCTCAATCCCCAGTAGAGGGAATGCAGGAGGCAACTGATCCATGATCCTCTCTCACCATTAATGTTTCTATCTATCCTTCCTTCCTCTCTGAAATTAATTTAAAAAAATATATTGTTAAACGTTCATTGGATATGTAGTATATGGATTGACAAACTATGGTCCATGGGCCAAATCCAGCCTACTGCCTGTTTTTGTACAGCCCTTGAAATAAGAATGACTTCACATTTTTAAATGATAGGGGGTGATTAAATTTCACTAGAGGCCCGATGCACGAAATTCATGCAAGGGGCTCAGCCCTCGCAGCCCCTCACAGACCCAGCCGGCCCTCGAAGCCCTGGCTTTGTCCAGAAGGTTGTCTGGATGGTGGTTCTGCTGTTTGGTCTAATTAGCATATTAGCACTTTATTATAGAGGATGACATTCAAACAATATGAAATTCAAATAGCAGTGTCTATAAATAAAGTTTTATTGGCACAAAGCCACACCCATATGGTAGCTTTCAAAGTACGAAGGCAGAGCTGAGTAGATGTGACAGAGATCCTCTAGTCCCCAAGGCCAAAAATGATTACTTTCTGCCCCCTGGCAGAAAATGTCTGCTCTCTGGGGGTGCATGCAAGGTCTGGAGTAGAGAGCCATGGAGAAAGACAGCCTCAGGGACAGGCTGTGACCGAGGTCACTGTGTCCTGGAGAACAGGTGGGAGCTGGAGCAGGACCAGGAGGAAGCACCTGGTGGGCCTGCCAAGGCTTGCCCCTTGCACAGGCACGGAGGAGATCTGCCTGTCACTGGGCCCAAAATAGTGCGGATGAGACAAGGACAAGGGAGAGGTGGTTCTGGGGCAGCCAGAGCCCTGCCTGGCCACCCAGACAGTAGCAATAGGGTGACCAACTCAAAAAATCAGAAGACAGGTATCAGGAAGGATCTGGAGAAATTTGGACCCCTCATTCTCTGCTGATGGGGATAAAAAATGGGGGTAACTGCTATGGAAAAGAATTTGGAGGTTTCTCAAAAAATAAAATATAGGATTACCATTCGACCCAACAATTCCACTTCTGGATGGAATTAGAACAATTAAAGGTCTCAAACAGATATTTGCACACCCTCTTCAACAGCATTATTCACAATAGCCTAGAGGTAGAAACACCCAATACCCATCAACAGATGAATGGATAAACACAATGTGGTCCATCCAGATAATAAAATCTTATTCAGCCTTAAAAAGGAAGAAAATTCTGTGAACATTGGAGGTTTGTAAGAAAAATGTTAGCCCTGACTGATTTTGCTCAGTGGATAGAGCGTCAGCCTGCGGACTGAAGGGTCCCAGGTTCGATTCCGGTCAGGGGCATGTACCTTGGTTTCGGGCACATCTGCAGTAGGAGGTGTGCAGGAAGCAGCTGATCAATGTTTCTAACTTTCTATCCCTCTCCCTTCCTCTCTGTAAAAAAATCAATAAAATATATTTTAAAAATAATAATAATAAAAAAATTAAAATGTTAAAAAGAAGTTATATAAATGATACACCAGGACAAATGTGCAATAGGGAAACAGATAGTTAAACAGCAGTTTGCTGCCATCTAGAAAATCTAGATGCCAAGCAGTGCGCAGCCATCTAGTAAATCCTATTTTTCCCAAATCAGGGACACTTAAAAGTAAACGATTTGCACTCCTCCTCCCCAGAGGGTAAATAGCTTAAATCAGCAGTCACCAATCTTTCAGACCTCACAGACCACCAGTGATCCGATGACCATCGGTTGGTGACCACTGGCTTAAATCACCCTACTCATGGAGACAGATCGCAGAAATATAGTGTCATTTGCTAACCACGCCCAAGGACAAATGAACTTAAGAGAACAAACCTGCCGAAACCGGTTTGGCTCAGTGGATAGAGCATCAGCCTGCGGACTGAAGGGTCCTGGGTTTGATTCCGTCAGGGGCATGTACCTTGGTTGCAGGCACATCCCCAGGGGGTGGTGTGCAGGAGGCAGCGGATAGATGTTTCTCTCTCATCGATGTTTCTAACTCCCTATCTCTCTCCCTTTCTCTCTCTAAGAAAATCAATAAAATAATTTTTTTTAAAAAAAAGGGAGAACAAACCTCATTTGGTATATCAGCATAAAGCTGATGAATTGTACTGAGATCCTCCCCTAAACGCCCAGTCTTTAAGACCCCTCAAAAAGAAGGCCCAGCATACCCTCACCTGAATAATAAATTTAATTAAATGTATTCTTTTTTTTAAAAAATATATTTTATTGACTTTTTACAGAGAGGAAGGGAGAGAGATAGAAAGTCAGAAACATCGATGAGAGAGAGACATCGATCAGCAGCCTCCTGCACGCCCCACAGTGTAGATGTGCCCGCAAGCAAGGTACATGCCCCTGACCAGAATCGAACCTGGGACCCTTCAGTCCGCAAGCCAACGCTCTATCCACTGAGCCAAACTGGTCTCGGCAAAATGCATTCTATATAATAAAGAGCTAACATACTAATTAGAACGGATGGATGGACAGATGGAATGACCTTCCAGAACGACCAGTGGGCAGGGGGCGCGTCTGTGGGGTGTGAGGTAGATGGGGTCAAAGGGCAGCTGGGGCCATGAGGACTGAGGCAGCCCAGGGCTCCAGGGCCTACTCTTGCTTGAATTTTGTGCATTAGGCCTCTAGTTTAAAGAAAAAAATAAACTAATAAAGCCCAGCTGGTGTGGCTCAGTGGTTGAGCATCAAACCATGAACCAGAAGGTCACAGTTCAATTCCCAGTCAGGGCACAACCGGGTTGTGGGCTTGATCCCTAGTGTGGGGCATGCAGGGAGTAGCTGATCAGTGATTCTCTCTCATCATTGATCTTTCTATCTCTCTCTCTCCCTCTCCCTTCCTCTCTGAAATAAATAAAAATATTTTTAAATATACTTTATTGATTTTTTACAGATAGGAAGGGAGAGGGATAAAGAGTTAGAAACATCAATGAGAGAGAAACATCAATCAGTTGCCTCCTGCACACTCCCCACTGGGCATGAGCTGCAACCAAGGTACATGCCCTTGACCGGAATCGAACCTTAAATCTGCAGGTCGATGCTCTATCTACAGAGCCAAACTGGTCAGGGCAATAAAAATATTTTTAATACGGGAACATTTAAAGAGTTAAGTAGGAGGAGAAAAGAAGATGGCAGTATAGGTGAACACCTAAACTGCTGCCTTGCACAACAATTTCAAAACTACAACTAAAAGACAGAGCCAGTATCATCCAAACCACAGGAAAGCTGGCTGAGTGGAAATTTTATAACTAGAAGGAAAGAGGGGTTCACAGAGACTCAAAAGAGCTGCAAGAAGCTGAGGTACGGAGACACATGCATGGAGAGGATGGGCGGCGAAGTGCCTGGCTGGTTTCCTCTAGCACAGTGGTTCTCAACCTGTGGGTCACGACCCCTTTGGGGGTCGAACGACCCTTTCACAGGGGTCGCCTAAGACTATTGGAAAACACCTATTTCCCATGGTCTTGGAACCAACACACCGCTCCTTGGTGTAGCAAAATGTAGCAATGTAGTTTATTGTTGTCATATTAAGACTGTTACCCATGCTACACCACGATTCAAGACAAAATTTCATTTATTTGTAATTAGAAATAAATATTTCACAATATATAATTACTTATTGTTTTTTGTGATTAATCACTATGCTTTAATTATGTTCAATTTGTAACAATGAAAATATATCCTGCATATCAGATATTTACATTACAGTTCATAACAGTAGCAAAATTACAGTTATGAAGTAGCAATGGAAATAATTTTATTGTTGGGGGTCACCACCACATGAGGAGCTGTCTTAAAGGGTCGAGGCATTAGGAAGGTTGAGAACCACTGCTTTAGCAGGAGGGAGACTGAAACTCCCAATTGCACTGACCCCAGTTCCGGGCGAGACTCATACAGGGGGAGTCTTGACTGTCATGAAAAGGGAGGAGTGCACGGAAACTTAGGAGAGCCGTGAAAAGGTAGAGGTCTGGAGGCACGTGAACACGAGGGCGCACACAGAGGGTTGACTGCTCATTGTGCTGCTGGCTTTCTCTAATGGGAGGGAGACAGAACCTTCCAACTGTGCTGAAATCCACTTCCAACTGCACTGAACCCCAGTTTTGGGTGAGACCCTGGGGACCCAGACTCATACGGGTCCCCAGAGCACACGGAAACTCAGGGGAGCCAGAAAGGCAAAGGTCTAGAGGCACGCGCATGTGCACACAGAGAGGGCTGCAGCATTTACCGAGGGACACTGAGTCCCAGGGGCCGAGTAGGGCAGGGCTGATGGGAAGCCAAGGCTGTCTCTGCTCAGCCCTGAGACTCCGCCCCATCCAAGCTGAGCACAGAGGCTTTTGCAATTTTGCAAGTTTTGTATCATAAGGCTGACTCCAGCATAAAAATTCTTCCGGCAGCATAGACACAGCTGATCCTCACAACCAATTGGCTTGGAGGTCAATTCCTCCCAGTGATATCAACAACAATCAAGACTTAACTACAACAAGACTGTACACACAGTCTACAAAGGGGTACACCAAGAGAGTCCACCTGGGGAGGCAGAGCTACTGGGCCATATAGGACACCTAGCACACAAAGCTACTCTACTAACTCAGGGAAGCAGCGAAAATGCAGAGACAAAGGAACAGATCACAAACGAAAGAAATGGAGGAAAACAAACGACTGGATATAGAGTTCAAAACCATGGTTATAAGGTTTTTCAAGAATTTCCTAGAAAAGCTGAAACCGGTTTGGCTCAGTGGATAGAGCGTCGGCCTGCGGACTGAAAGGTCCCAGGTTTGATTCCAGTCAAGGGCACGTACATTGGCTGTGGGCACATCCCCAGTAGGGGGCGTGCAGGAGGCGGCTGATCGATGTCTCTGTCTCATCGATGTTTCTAACTTTCTATCCCTCTCCCTTCCTCTCTGTGCAAAATCAATAAAATATATATATTTTTTAAAAAGAATTTCCTAGCTGAGACCAGTTTGGCTCAGTGGATAGAGCGTGGGCTTGTGGACTGAAAGGTCCCAGGTTCGATTCCAGTTGGGGGCATGTACCTTGCTTCTGGGCACATCTCCACTGTGGGGTGTGCAGGAGGCGATGTCTCTCTCTCATCGATGTTTCTGACTTTCTATCTCTCTCCTTTCCTCTCTGTAAAAAATCAATAAAATATATTTTTAAAAAAAAGAATTTCCTAGAAAAGATGAATAAATTTAGCAAGACTCCAAGAAGAGATGAAAAAGGACCAACTAAAAATTAAACATACACTGACTGAAATAAAAAATATACAGAGACCTAACAGCAGACTAGAGGAAGGTAAGAATCAAGTCAAAGATTTGAAATACAAAGAAGCAAAAAAAAAAAAAATACTCCACTGGAAAAGAAAAAAGAATAAAAAAATGTGAAGATAGTGTAAGGAGCCTCTGGGACAACTTCAAGCATATCAACATCAGAATTATGGGGGTGCCAGAAGAAGAGAGAGAGAGCAAGATACTGAAAACTTATTTGAAGAAATGATGACTGAAAACTTCCCCCACCTGGTGAAAGAAATAGACTTACATGTCCAGGAAGTGCACAGAACCCCAAACAAAAGGAATCCAAAGAGGACCACACCAAGACACATCATAATTAAAATGCCAAGAGCAAAAGACAAAGAGAGAATATTAAAAGCAGCAAGAGAAAAAACAGTTCATTACTTACAAGGGAGCACCCATATGACTGTCAGCTAATTTCTCAACAGAAACTATGCAGGCCAGATGGGAGTGACAAGAAATATTCTACGTGATGAATAGCAAGAACCTACAACCAAGATTACTCTACCCAGCAAAGCTATCATTCAGAATTGAAGGGCAGATAAAGAGCTTCACAGATAAGAAAAAACCAAAGGAGTTCATCAACACCAAACCAGTATTATATGAAATGCTGAAAGATACTCTTTAAGAAGAGGAAGAAGAAAAAGGTAAAGATAAAAATTATGAACAACAAATACATATCTATCAACAAGAGAATCTAAAAATCAAGTGAATAAAAAATCTGATGAACAGAATAAACTGGTGAATATAATAGAATCAGGGGCATTGAAAGGAAGTGGACTGATAATTCTCAGAGGGAAAGGGATGAGGAGGGTGCAGGGAGAGACTGGACAAAAATCGTACACCTATGAATGAGGACATGCAGAGGGAGGTAAGGGTAGAGGAAGGGGTGGGAGCCAGGTGGAGGGGAGCTATAGGGAGGAAAAAAAAGAAACAAATGTAATAATCTGAACAATAAATATCTATAAGCATATATACATATTTAAAATATATTTTATTGATTTTTTACAGAGAGGAAGGAAGAGGGATAGAGAGTTAGAGACATCGATGAGAGAGAAACATTGATCAGCTGCCTCTTGCACACCCCCTACTGGGGATGTGCTGCAACCCAGGCACATGCCCTTGACCAAAATTGAACCCGGGACCTTTCAGTTCGTAGGCCGACGCTCTATCCACTGAGTCAAACCGGTTTCGGCAACATATATTTTTTTAATAAATAAAAATAAATTTAACAAAAGCAACCAGTCACAACTGACATCAGGACCAGCTGTATTGAATTGTGGCCCCCTGCCCTGGTGCTGGCCAATCATTCAGCTGAGACCACAACCCTGAAAGGACACACCTAGAAAATGGCTGAATATTAAGATCTTCCCCTGGGACTCCCTAAAATTTCCACCCTTAACACCCCTAGGATAGTGGACCCAGTGTGCGAGCTCCCTCCTGGGAATACACCCATGCTTTCCCCTTTTCCTTTCCCTTCCCCTTCCCTCTCCCCACCCCAGGCACGTTACCATTAGCTTCCTCACTCCCCAGCTCCAAAGGGCCTTTCCTCTACCTCCATAACTTGTTTCCTAAGCCCATTTCTTCTGGGACGTACTCCTACTTCTGTGATTTCCAAAAAAAAATTGTCTCTTACAAAAAAGAAAAAACGAAGAAGAAGGAGGAGGAAGAGGAGGAGGAGGAGGAGGAGAAGAAGGAAGAGGAGGAAGAGAAGGAGAAAGAGGAGAAAGAGGAGGAGGAGGAGAAGGAGGAGGAAAAAATTCTGACCTGCTACAATGTGAAATATGCCAGACACAAAAGGACAAATACTATGTGAGTCCCTGTAGGAGGTCCGTAGAGGAGTCAGATCCCTAGAGACAGAAAGCAGGGGCTGGGAAAGAGGAGTTAAGTGTTTAATGCGACAGAGTGTCGGCTGGGGAAGAGGAGAAAATTATGGAGATGGATGGTTGGGATGGTTGTACAACACTGTGAATGTGCTGACTGATCCTGGACTGGACACGCAGAAATGGTTAAGATGGTAAATGTTATGTTGTTTGTATTTTACCACAATTAAAAAGAACGAGACCAGGATAACCCCCTGATCCTAGTTTGCCCAGAACTGCCTCAGGTCTAGCTCTGAAAGTTCCCCGTCCTGAGAAATTCCAGTCCCAGGCAAACTGGGACAGTTGGTCACCCTGCTCAGAGCCAGCCCGGAGAAGTCAGACTTCCTATGACCTGTCTCTCTAGGACTCAGAGAGGGAAATCAACCTGCAAAGCTGAGATTTAAACTCAAGTCTGTCCAACGCTGATCCCATGGCTAAGCTGCTCACCCTCACCCCATCTGGCCTTCCACCTCCTCCCACCCATATCCCAAAGAGTTCTCTCCTTCCCTCCCAGAACCACCTGAGGGGCCCCGAGGACCCAGCTACAATGCTGGTGGCTCTGGGCACAGTGGAGTCAAACCCAATGCTCCCCGTCTGGTTCCCATCAAGTACCCCCAAGGGTATAACCTCAGTCAGCTCTCCCCAGGCCCCAGGATACTCGGAGAGTAGGCAGCCCCGAGCAGGAGTGGGCGGCTCCACAATCCTGCTGCCTCAGCCACTGTCCGGAGCAGTGGTTCTCAACCTTCCTAATGCCGCAACCCTTTAGTACAATTCTTTATGTTGTGGTGACCCCCAACCACAAAATTATTTTTGTCGCTCCTTCATAACTGTAATTTGCTACTGTTATGAATCTTAATGTAAATATCTGTGTTTTCTGATGGTCTTAGGAGACCCTGCTAGCTGTTCGCGACCCACAGGTTGAGAACCGCTGGTCCAGAGTGATGTAATGTGCCGCCTCCATCACTGTTTCCTCACCTCCGCGCTCCGCGCTAAATGTGCTCATCACGGCGGCGCCCTCCGCCTAGGCCGGCCCTGTGGGCATGGGATGGGGTGGTGCATTGGCACCTGCTGGACACCCGTCAGGTGATGAAGAAGGCCTGGAGTTCTCTCCACCGCTCTGGGTCACAGGTACAACTTATTACGTTTTGCCAACGACAAAACCGAGGCTACGCACAAAGGTGGAGACAGGGCTCCAGGCCAGGTTGGGGTGCCTGGGAACCCAGGCTGTGTCCACCGTGGTCCTTCAGAAGTCCCTTTTGAAGCCACTCCTCCTCCTCCTGCCCTCACGAGACAAGGAAACCGGGCCAGAGCTGTCCAAATGACTACACTAGCTTTCATTCGTTTTTCCTTACAACTCTTGCTTACTACATTGGTTTTTAACTAAATGCCTTTGCGGAGGAAATGTTATGGCAGCATTGGTGTTGGCGGGGAAGCCTGTTTCCTGATAAGCGTTAGAGGGAAGCACCTAACTACTCAAGTTACGTCTTTGCAATTATCACCTAAAACCAGCCCCAGGAATGCCCAGCTCTCAGCACCTGAGACCTTTAAGGCCAAAAACAACCTCAGGGCAGAGCTTCTCAGCTCACCGTAACCCTGCTCCCTGGGGACACTGAACACAGTGTGGGGACATCTGGGTTTGTCGTGCCTGGGGGTGCTCCTGGCATCACGAGGGGGCCGGACAGGGATGCTACCTCACACCCCACAGTGCCCAGGACAGACCCCACAGAGAATGACCCAGCCCCAATGTCCAAGAGCAGAGGGGAGACCAGGGCAGGGGGTTGGCTCGCACCCCAGTCACCTGGAGGTGCCCGGGTAGTGTGACTCACTATGCAGAGAAGGCCCGGAAAGGGGCTGAAATCCCAGGACAGGGACAGACCCTGACACACAAACCCATGTGCCTGTCATCCCGTGGCTGACACCTTCTGGGCCAAGTCCTCTCCTTCCCTGAGGAACTTGCCAGCAGCCCCCCTTCCTTGGTCCTGCAGGGCGCTGGGGTGCCAGTGACCTCACCACATGGAAAGGTGCCTCTGCCTCAGGGTTGCTGGTCGGACAGGAACCCACTGGGCTCTTCACTGGAAACTGCCCCCCACCCCCCGCTGCGGCTCCTTCAGTTACAAAGCCCCAACCCAGCCACCACAGACAGACATACGGACAGGACACCTTCCATTCAAAGTGCCCCAACTGGCAACCTCCAGGCCCAGGATGCTCACCCCCCAGCACTCTGTCCTGGGCCCTGCCCCTAATGTCCTAAAGCTGTGAAGGGAAAACACTGAAATCCAGGCACCGATGGAGGCAGGGGCCCCAGGAGGTGGAGGGCCAGGCTGCAGTGCCCAGATCCCCAACCGCCTTGCTCTCACTCTATTTCAGGACCCCACCCCCACCCCAGCATTTGCCACTCACATCAAGTATCACTCAGCCAGCCCTCTTAATCAGCAGTTACTCTGCTGGCAGCCTGCCCTCCACATATGTCCCAACAGAGCCAGAGCAGTCACCTCCGAAGGCCATCCTTACTGCCCATCCTTCTAGCTGCCAGGGCCCTGAGGGGGTGTCCCTGGGGCCAACTGTGGGAGGGTCTGCCAGTGCCTGGGAGAGGAGTGGACGATGAGGACAGACAGGAGGGGCTGACGGCCTCCACCATCACCAGGAGCTCCCCAAGTCCACCTAGCACATTCTGGTGCTCCGGGGGGTACCTAAGAATGACCTACTGCCTCCTGTTCCCTTGAAGTTTCTCTGGCATTCAAGGTCACCAAACAACTGAGTCTCTGGGCGGGAAGGAGGTGGCAGGGAGTGGGGCAGCTCACAGAGAAGTTTCTTAGAGGGTTCGGTAGATGCAAACAGAGTTCATTCTGCATGGGCCTGGAAAGGGACCTTCAAAATATAAAATCCCAAGGGGTGCGGACACACCAGGATGTCTGGGGACCCGGGAGTGAGGGAGCCCCAACCTCAGCCCCTGCCGTCACTCCCCAAGGAGTGCCAGCACTGTGGCCACATCCCCGCAAGACACATGCATTCTGCAGTCACCTGTCCCAGGGCAGGGGGTTCCTGGCTCTGTCCCCTCTAGGACACAGAGACTAGGTGAGGAGGAGGCCCAGCCCCCTGCCTCCTCTTCGTCCTCCTCGCTGCCCTCTTCCCCACTGGGATGGGCCCCCAAACCGCCTGGGACAGTTAAGTGCCACCAAGGCTGTGTTTCAGACATCCTTTGCGGGGGTATGTAGTTTCACCACTGTTCTGTGTCTCACTTTTCAGGCCACCGAGTGGGGTCGGGCAGAGGGATAGGGGAGATGGTTTACTTACTTTTCTTTTTCTCTCACAACAGGGAGGGGGTAAAGGTCTCAAGGGCTGAAGGAGCCGCTGGGGCTGGCAGACCTGGTTTTATAGGAGCCACATCCCCATTCTGCCTCTGTGGTTATTAATAGCGACCACAGATTCTTGCTCAAATATGGTCAGAAGCATGACAGCTGCGAGCCTGGCTGGCACCTGCTGGTGGCCACTGGGCCTGGGGAAGATGGCACAGGACTGCCCTCTGACCTACGAGAGAGGGGCAGCACTCTGATGAACCCAGTGTGATGTGGTAAGTCCTACAGCCTAGGCCTACTCCCCCTCCCCCCCATCCCCGCAAATCTAACAAGACTCATGCTTGGGACACCCAATCTGTGCTGGACCCTATGCACCCTTTCCTTCCACTCTCCCCTTCACCCTAGGAGACAAATAGAAGCAGTCACTGGGAGAAGGTAAGACTGGCACACAGAGAGATAGTGTCTATTGCAAGAGCAGGAGGCCAATCAGGCTGTTTGAACCCAGGACTGTCTGACTCATCTCGTAGGTAGTGGGTGAAAAAACACAAGCTGTGATGTAAGGCCTAAAATTAGGGCTCCTCTGGCCTCCCCACTGCACCTTCTGAGGAGGAGGTCTGCTTGCCCAACGTTCTCCTGATCAAGAGACAGGGACAGGGCACAGGGGCTGCTGATCCCCAAGTATCGGGTTTCATATCCCTGCAAGCCTGAGGAATCATTCGCATCAGTGATTGTGATCAAGGTGCCTTCCCCTACCACCCCATATCTTTCTCTATGCTGATGGCCGTTTGGAGGACTTGACCTCCTCAGGAATGCCAGCTTTGGTGTTCTCTGAGTTTGGTCCAGCACTGAGACTCTGATTGGATTGGCTGTACCGTCAACATGTATGCAGCACTTGACAGTTATAAAACCCCTCTACAAATTTCCTCTTAATCCTCATGGCATCTTAGACAGGGAAAGGAGGAATTACTACCATTTTGCATCTAAGAACATGGAGGCCAGAGCAGGCTGCTGCCAGAGATCACACTGCAATATAGGAGGAGGGCCAGCTGTGGGAGTTGGGCCTCCCTCCCTCGCCCTGCTGGGCATGATCTTTGTTTTGAGATCAATACCATCCAAAGAGCTTCACACACACTGCAGCCAAATCCTAAGCCAACATAGGGGTAGACTCCTGACAGCGGGAGGAATGGAATTCAAGAATCCCACAGTTCCTGCCTCCAAACCATCTTAAGAAGCAGGCAATGTGCTCGCTTCGGCAGCACATACTAATATACTAAAATTGGAATGATACAGAGAAGATTAGCATGGTACTTGCGAAAGGGTGACATGCAAATTCATGATGTGTTCCTTATTTTAAAAGAAGCAGAAAAAAAATGAAAAAAAAAATAAAAGAAGGAGCAGGAACCCTAACCCGTTTGCCTCAGTGAATAGAGTGTCAGCCTGAGACTGAAGGGTCCCAGGTTCGACTCCGGTCAAGGGCATGTACCTTGGTTGAAGGCACATCCTCAGTAGGGAGTGTACAGGAGGCAGCTGATTGATGTTTCACTCTCCTCAATGTTTCTAACTCTCTATCCCTATCCCTTCCTCTCTGTAAAAAAAAATTAATAAAATATATTTTTTTAAAAAGGAGTCAGTAATAAGAGAAAAACCAGATAACAGGGAGCCCTCACTCCATTGATTTGCTGGGTGGTTCACTCTCCCAAAGCAGAAGGAAGATGATGGCCCAATGCTAACATGTACCCCCAATCACAATCCCAGAAACAAAAGGGAACAAAGGCACAGCAAACAGACCAGGGGCTAAAAGAGGGGAAATAAGCAGAAGTTGAATAGTTCAGTAAATTGGCAAGTGGTTCAGTGTGCTTTTATCAGTGTACTAGGGACCCAGTGCACGAATTCATGCACCTTGAAAGAAACTGTGGGCCACAAGACTGTGGTGGGGAAAAAAAAAAAAGACTGTGGTCGGCACAAAGGCAGGTCTTGGCTGATCTTCTTCGCCCCTGCCTGGCCCCTTCTGCTGCAGCCCCCAGTCCTGTATGCCAGCAGCCCGACTCCTGCCACCTCTGCTCCCACACTCTGACAGTGTGATTGGGGCCAGCACCAGCAGTGGGTATGAGCAGCAGCTGCTGCCCTGATCACCCCTCAGGAGCAGAGGGAGATGGATAAGCCCCTCAGGGACCATCAGGGCTGGCAGCTGCTGGTCACACCTGCTGACAGCAATCGGGACCAGCACTGGGCAGCAGCATCAGATGTGAGCGGCAGCTCCGGAGCAGGCAGTGGTGCAAGCAGGGCCAGCACCAGGAGCAGGTGCAAGCACCAGGCAGTACTGTGGCATGCGGGAGCAAAGTTTTATCAGTAACCACCAGAGGTTCACCCTGATGACAGTGATCAGCACCCCGCTTTGGTCTGGCACCCCCGCTCACCTGCTCTACTATCCCACCTTGGTGGATGCCCACCATGCTCTTCAAGTGCTTGTGTGGGCTACACACTCTAGGGAGTTGCACATCATAGCATGTTGTTCAATTGGTTGTTCCACAGTTCAGTCCTTTTGTATATTAGGGTTTTATATATATAGATTAGTCAGCTACTACTGCAGAACCACTGCAAACAGTGGCTTAAAATGTGTGGTATCAGGGGGCAATGGGAAGATATGTACACATGTAATACATTTAATTATTAAAAATTGGGGGGGGATGTATGTTATCTTCATTTCTATGGAACTGGGGCATGGCTTACCTAGGCCTTCTGCAAGGTCTCTCTGGGGGCTGCAATCCAGGTGTTGACCAGAGCTGTATTTCATCTTAAAGCTCAAATGGGTAGGGATCCACATTTTTTTAATTTTTAATTAATTTATTTATTTTAACACCAATGCAACCTACATGGTTGCTTTTTCCACATTTTTTTTTAAATAAGAAAATACCAAGGCTTTATTTTGTTTCCTCACAAAGATAACCCTGCCTGTTGGCTAAGTAGAAAGGATGTACACAGTTCTTATGAGCAAACAAGATTTACCTGTTTCAGAATGCATACCATAATGCCAAAGAAGTGATATAAAGCTGGTAATGGCGTAATGCTCTCATCTTCATAGCAATAAAATGCAAAATAAAACAAAAAGTAAATGAACTATGCCCTATCTGGTCTGGTTCAGTGGATAGAGCATTGGAATCAAACTGGAGGGTTCCAGGTTTGATTCCAACCAATAACACATGCTTGGGTTGCAGGCTCAATCCCCAGTAGGTGTTGTTCCGGAGGTAGTCAATCAATGATTCTCTCTCAATATTGATGTTTCTAGCGTTCTCTTCCTCTCCCTTCTTCTCTGAAATCAATAAAAAATATATTTTTTAAAAAGTAAATGAGCTAAATTAGTGCTGGACATTCCCTCAGGGAAAAGGCAAGAGGATTTTAAGTCAATCAGTAGTATTTTTTGTATATGATAAAAAGAATTCCATGAGGCTGAGCAACCTTCACTCCTGTCTCCAGCTCTCCCCACGTGAGGCAAACCAGTCTCGAACCCACAGAGCTGGTAGTCAGGAGCTTTTGCTTTAGAATCCATGAGATAAGGGGAAAAATCTTGGAGGAAGAGAAAGCCTGGCTTTGGTGAGGCACCTATGTGCATCAGTGTCACATGTGAAAATTGACAAAATACTCAGCAATAGACTTCTGCACAGACATAGCAAAGGACTCAAGAGTGAAAGGCAACAAGGTGTCATGCTGTGTGGTTGATGGGGTGGCCCCATAAGCCTGCCTGGATCTGGAACCTGAACCTACGGGCATAGAACCTAGTAGGGTGATCGCCACAAGTCTTGGGCTGCTCCATGACTCATACCCATTTGTCACTGTAGCTGAAGAAAGAAATTAAGGTAGGGCTACTACTATGAGACTGGGCACTGGTGGGGAGCTGACCCAGCAGTCAGCAGACTGCCTCGGTGTGCCCTCCATTTACAATAGTGTCTTTAAAACCGGCGCTGGATCTGCCTTGGAAAATTGTTGCTGGAAGCTGAGCAGGGAAACTGAACTTCACTATGCAGGTAGTGTTACGGGAAAGATTCCAAATGTTCTCAAAGAGCTCCAAAGCTCCTCTGAAGTATTCTCAAACACAGCGATGCCTGCGATGAATCTGTGGTTACTACATCCTCACCAGTGTGCTTAATAAACAGATGGTCTTTATTCAGAGCTATATTTTCAACATGTGCAGCTGACCTCTACCACCTCTGCCGAATCCTGTTGATTAGAACCTGCCACTAGGCCAGCCTACTCCTGGAGAGTGATTGGCAAGAACCAGGGGTCCTTGGAGTACATCTCAGAGTCTGCCTGCTGCAGTCATGATGAGTAACAGCATACTAGCTCAGCAGGCTTTGCAATGGATAGTGCTTTTGGTAAGTGCTTGTGTGGGCTACACACTCTGGGGAGGTGCCTTATGGCCCCAAAGTGGCTCCCCATGCCCTCAACTGACAGATTGAGTAAACTGAGGCTGCACTGAGCTGAGGTACTTAAGATAACCCAGGGCAGGAGAGCGGGGCAGAAATCATGTCTAGAGCAAGAACACTTGCCCATCACCCCCTGAAAGATGCTGCAGATTTACCCCTGCAGCATGGTGGACCTTGCATCCTGAAAGGGTAGGTGTGAGTCCAAATGAATTTCAGATTCTATCTAGTTTTTGGTTGTTCTTTTCTTTTCTTTTTAATATATTTTTACTAATCTCAGAGAGTAGAGGGAGATAGAAACATCAATGATGAGAGAGAATCATTGATCAGCTGCCTCCTGCACACCCCCTACTGGGGAATGAGCCCACAACCTGGGCATGTGCCACTGACTGGAATTGAACCTTGGGTCCCTTCAGTCTGCAGGCCAACGCTCTATCCACTGAGCCAAATCAGCCAGAGTATCTACCTAGTCTTTTTTAAATATATATTTTTATTGATTTCAGAGAGGAAGGGAGAGGAATAGAAACACCAATGATGAGAGAATCATTAATCAACTGCCTCCTGCACACCCCCTACTGGGGATCAAGCCTGCAACCAGGGCACCAGGCGACCCAAGCTGGCTGCCCAACTTGGCCCAAGCACAGACAATGGCTGAATGTCAGAATTGGAGCTTTATTTCCTTTTGGCTCACAGCAGACACGTTTGCAGAGGTGTTATATGCATTGCAATGGAGCTCATGGAGAGGGTGCGGGAGGTCCCACCTCCTCCACCAGACCCTACAGCCAGGTCTTAAGATCCTGCCTCAGCCCTGGTAGTGTCCTGGTAGCAGAAGCCTTGGTCAGCAGCCTCGGCAGGAATACAAGCCCCACCTGCCTGGTTCTTCCCTGCACTTGGCCAGGCTGGGGGTGAAGGGTCTACACAGGTGTCCCTCACTTAATCCAACCTGCAGCAGAGATTTCTGAGCTGAGTGGCCACTGGCTAGGGACCCATATTTTGTTCAAGCCTGGACCTTAAAGAACTTTCTTAGGAGGTACGTATAAGATCCTGCTCAAGGGCAGCACCTAGTGGCACATGACAGCACTGCCGACTGCAACCCCTCTTCAACCCCACTAGTCCAGGGCAGTGCTCCTGAGGGTTCCTAGCCAGATGCACTTGGAAACCAGCAGGGGCAGTCAAATGGGCTTCTCCTTACACAGAACAGCACAGTCTGAGTGGAGGAGTGGGGGCAGGGAGGATGCTAAGGAGTCAGGGCTCTCTGGGGAAAGGGATGCTGAGCCCATGAGTCTTTTGCGACTACTCCATGTGGTACCTACTAAGGGAAACTGGCCTGGAACCCTAACAGTTCAAAAGGCAGCACTGGAGAAAGGAACGAGGCAGGGGCTGGTAATGAAAGGCCAGGATTCCACTGGTGGCATTGGCACTTCAGGAACTGTGTCATGAGAAACTTGCTCCTGGCATTATGAAGAGGAGATGGCTCCACACCGGGGAGGGCTACAGAGTATAGAACCTAGTAGGGTGATCGCCACAAGTCTTTACTCCTGTCCCCAGCTATTTGACCCCCAAGACCTGCCTCACCCAGGGACTTCCTTGGCCTCAAGAAAAAACACTTAGCTTTTGCAGATGTTTCCTTTACTGCATCTTGGCAATATGCTTAGCCACAATGCCCTCCTACTCCCCATACTACCTCCAGACTGACACTTCCTCAAGGGCTGGGTCATCTCCTCAGCTCTGGCCATGGTGCCCAGTTCAGGGTCCAGAGTGCCCAGCAAGGGACTGGGGAGAACAGTGCTCAGAGGCCCCCTCCACCACTGACCCTGGAGGAGCCACCTCCCATCTCTAGAAGGGGATTGAGCTTGCAACCCAGGCACCAGGTGACTCAAAGCTGGCTGCCCAACCTGGCCCAAGCACAGACAACGGCTGAATGTCAGAATCCAGGCTTTATTTCCTTTCAGCTCGCAGGAGAGGCCCATATCCAGCAGAGGCCCCTCCAATTCCGAGCCCTGGGGCATGTAGGGGCCCTTAGAAACCTACCCTGAGGCTTGGTGTGCTTGAATGGGCAGGGAAGGCCTGAAGATGGTGACCAGGCCCTGCTCCATGTACTCTGACTGCCCTGCAGCCCCTAACCTGAGACATAAAGGCTGACACCCTGCCACTGGGCCAGGCATGAAGCATCTGTGTCCACCATGGCCAGTTCATCTTGGAGGTATCAACCTCTTGCAGAGAATTCAGAGTTCCAGAGATGACATTACTGTACTCCAAAAGCGCCACCACCACCCCATCTCGTCACCATTATTGTGAGAAAAGGAGAGAGAGAGAGAGAGAGGTGGGGGGGGGGGGGGGATTGGGAAAGCTAAGCCAGAGGGAGACAGGCTGTGCAGAGGAGGCCTAGAACAGCATAGTCTTCCTGGGGCAGAGCCGGCCAAGCCCCTCCTCTCAGCAGTGAATTCTGGGCCCATGAAGCACATCCCACCCAACCTCATCCCATCCAGCCTGGGAACTCTCTAGAGTCAAATAATGAGAGAGGGGCTTGGCTCCAGGGCTGTGAACGGGACATTCCCCACCAGAACCCTCTGGGCCCACCCCCCACATGTGGCCCTAGCGGAGGCCACATTCCACCTCCTGTTGCTTCTCCTGCTCCATGGCGCGTACAAGATCCTGCACAAACCGCATCTCGGAGGCCACCTGCTTGGCCAGAGCCTCGTAGCGGTTCTCAAGGCGGCTGAAGCGGCGCTTGAGCCCGCTGGCCCCTAGCAGGGCACCCTTGGCCTCCTCCTGGGCCTGCCGTTGGAGGGCCTCAGTCTTGTGTAGCTCTTGCCGCAGCCGTCGGAGGTCCTGACCAATGCTCTCGTTCTCCTCCCTGTACCAGGCCTCCTTCTCTTCATAGATGGCTGTCAGTGCCTCGATGTCCTCATGGAAGAGCCGCCGGCTGTGTTCCAGCCCACGCAGGCCCTCCTCAGCCGCTGCCACCTCCTCCAGTACCTTGGAAAAGCGCTCGAAGTTGATGTAGGTGTTGTTGGGGGGCATGCTCGAATGTGACTTGATAGTGTACTCCTTCAGGCGGGCTGTCTTCAGGCGCCGTCGCTCCGGTTTCCGCCCACTGTCTTCCCTCCGCACATTCCGCCGCCTGATCGCCTGCAGGGGGAGAGAGAACACAGCCTGAAACAGGGGGCAGGTGGCTGACCACCAAGGGCCACATCCAACCCTCTGCTTACTTTTGTAAATAAAGTTTTATTGGCACACAGACATGCATATGGTCATGGTACTTTCCTGATATGAAGGCAGAGCTGAATACTGATGCCAGGGAACACAGAGCAAAAAATATAGTGATTGGCCCTTTACAGAAGGCTGCCAACTTTGGCCTAGAGGTGACCCTTCTGAAAGTTTCTGTGGGAGGAAGCCTTGCTGCGTGCAGAGAGGGACAAGAATGCCAGCAGATGCCGTGGTGAGGCGGCTCTGACACCATTTCAGGGAGCACCTCATCTCCCACTGCCCAGGCCCACCACTCGGGGGACCTTCCCTGGATGCTGAGGGTTTGTCACAACTACCATCCCTCAGTGGGAGCAGCCCCCACCTCACCTTGATCCAGGAATGCTCCAGGCTCTGGGAGATAGTCATTCTCCTCCTGGAAAAGCACCCCCCCGCCCCCCGCAACCCTGGTTAGTCATACGTGTGCCATCTGCACCATCCTCCCCCCATGGAGCAGCGAGCAGGGAAGGGGTTTTCCAGGCTCTCCCTGCCTCAGTTCTGTTCTCAGCAACCCGTCAAGGGCTGGCTCAGACACCTGTCCCTGAGGACCCCCACCCCTAAATTCACCTTCCAGCCTGGCAGCAAGTCCCTGAAATGACCTTGAAATTATACACATAATCCAGAACACCCACTCTGCTATGCCAACCACAAGAAACCTGTCAAGGCACCTTTGGGGGCATAGGCTCTAGGTTCTCAGTATTCCCTGAAGGATTAACAGGGTCGAGACCCAATGCTGGGATCAAACAAACAACTCACAACGCAAGAACCCACAGGAGGGGTGGGGAAGGCAACAAGAATGGGCAGAATACACAGGGAGGGCTGCAACAACTGAGAGCACCTCCCTGTGAATGGAGGCTCTGTGCTGCCAGGCCTTTGAGATGGTTTTTCTAAAAAAATGTAGCAACGTGGAATTTCATGTGAAACCCCCATTTTAAAGTTGGCAATGAATTAAAGCTTTTAAGACACAACGTGGGCCAACCTAAGCCATCCATTGCTATCTCCAGCCCAAAGCAGAAGCCAGTTACAAAGACATGGTGACTTGAAGATGTCTTCTCGGCCACAACACCCATGCTAGGGAGACTCGTTTGGCCTTCCCTACAGGGCTGCTCCCTGACCCCTCTGCCTGGCTTGTGCTTACTTGGGGTCCTTGACAAGCAGCCGGCGAATGAAGTCCTTGGCCAGCTCGCTGGTGTTGCTAAAGTACTCCTCATCAAAGTCATAGTTCACGGCTGAGATATTGGTCAGGGTCTCCTGCTTGGTCTCACCCAGGAATGGGGATGCACCACTCAAACTGGAAGGCAAATATGGGGCTCAGTGTCCCCTGCGTTTGTCCCATCACCAGGCTGCTGCCCAGGCTACCACCAAACTCTGTGAAGTGCTCACGAAGGGGCCAACAGAGAAAGGTGGACCTTGAGCCCTAACCATCCCACACATGCATTCCCCTAGACCTTCCAACCAGTCCCCCACCCCAGCTGCCAACCAGAAGGCAGTAAGAGGTCAACACCCAGCTAAAATCTAAATCTCAGCAACCCGTTAAGGACAGTAAGAGGTCAACACCCATACTAAAATCTGTGAGTGGAAATCCTTGTGGAAGCTCAAAGTATCTATGTAGATACACAATCTCAAAGAATCTGCCCCAGAACATTTAGCGATTCCAGTGGAAAAAACAGTCACTTTCCAAGAGAATCTTGGCTGATGCTACCTACCTAGCACACGGCCAAGGGAGGCATCACTGGTGATGACACAGGTGTCACCTGCCTTCCTGCACTGCGTGGGCCACACCACCCCCACACACACACCACCCCCCCCCATGGGGCTCTGGGCAAGTGACACTGATTTATGGTAGAAAACATATATTTGGTCTTCCACCTGGTTCTTGGTTACATGGCTCCCATAATCCTTGGAATTTCCTAATACATAATGATGGGGGGAGCAGCAGGAAGTGTCAGGCGGGTACTCACAGGATATAGGTGATGACGCCAATGCTCCTAGAAGAGGACACATGAGAAAAGAAAGGTCAGCTTAGCTGTGGGGTGCAGAACCCTGACACCCAGAGTTTCTACAGGGCAGGGGGCCCAGAGCCCACATGGGGATGCTATAAGCCCAAGGCTCTTGGGCCAGCTGGGCAGCAGGTCTGCCAGCCCACAGGTCTGTCAGCCCTGCTCCCCTTCTCCTGTCCTGGGGTCTCAAAACTGGCTATTTAAACATCTTTGGCCACACCTTCCTGTCAAGGTTCAAAAGGGCCACAGTGAAGGCAGGGCAAATGGCACCATGGCGCACAGTTCCTACAGATCTGGGACCCAGTATACGGCCAGCAGGATCGGCAAACCATTTTTTGTGATGTTTTTTTATAGAAAAGCAAGCAATAATGTATTGACCACAACAAACACACACTTAGGACAGTGAAACAAAGACCATTTCCCCCTTTGTTGTAAAGTTCATGGGGTCCTTTAGAGACTATGCGATACGTGCCTGGGGGAAAGGAGAAGGGAATGGCAAAGGTATGCTCCTTGAGGAAGAACATGCTGGGCATTTAAGGGAGGTGTTAGGGGAGAATCAATAGACTATTCATCAGCTTTATGCTGATGTACCAAAATGAGATTTATTCCCTTAATTTGTCTACCCTTTGGTTGTGGTTGGCAAATGGCGCTAATTGGATTTCTGTTATCTGTCTCCCTGAATAGGATGATTTAAAGATATTTACCCTCTGGTTGGGGAGAAGAAGTGCAAACAATTTACTCCTTTTTAAAAAAAAATATATTTTATTGATTTCTTACAGAGAGGAAGGGAGAGGGATAGAGGATTAGAAACATCAATGAGAGAGAAACATCAGTCAGCTGCATCCTGCACACTCCCCACTGGGAATGTGCCTGCAACCAAGGTACATGCATGCCCTTGACCAGAATTGAACCTGGGACCTTTCAGTCCCCGGGCTAATGCTCTATCCACTGAGCCAAACTGGTTAGGGCCATTTACTCTTAAGTATCTTTGTTTTAAGGAAGGTAGGATTTACTAGGTGGCTGCAAACTGCTGTTGATCTGTCTTAGTTTCCATATTCCGCCTATCCTGGAATTGTCCTAGCTTCTTACTATTCTATAACATCTTTACATGCTCTTCCTTCTGTATCCTAATCTTCTTTTCTTATAAGAACACCAGTCATAATGGTTAGGGCCTACACTAACGACTTCATTTTATTTCTCTACAGACATTATCCCCAAAGACGAGATACTGAAGGTAGAATTTCAACATATGAATTTTGGAGGAATACAATTCAACCTGTAACAGTCACTGAAAACAAGGAAAGCCTAAAAAATTGTTACAACCAAGACAAAACTAAAGACACATGACAACTTAATTTCATATGGTATCCTAAATGGGATCCTAGGACACAAAAACACTGGGTTAAAAATTAGGAAATATGAGTAAACATAGACTTTAGTTAATAATAATGTATCAATATTGTGTCCATTAATAATGTATCCATTAATTGTATGACAAATAAATCATACTAATGCACGTTAGTAACTGGAGAAACTGTGTGTGTTAATGGGGATTTGGGGTGATTATTTGGGAATTCTATACTACTGCTTAATTTTTCTGTAAATCAAAATCTGCTCTATCCCAGATGGTGTGCTCAGTGGTTGAGCATCAACCTATGAATCAGGAGGTGCGAGTGTGATTCCCGGTCAGGACATATGCCCAGGTTGCAGTCTCAATCCCCAGTGCGGTTGTGCAGGAAGCAGCCAATCAATGCTTCTCTCTCATCACTGATGTTTTTATTTCTCTCTACCTCTATGAAATCAATAAAAATATATTTTTAAAAAAAAACTATTCTAAAAAATAAAGCCTCTTAGTTTTAAAAAAATTAAATATAGTCTCAAGAACATCTTAAAAGAACTGACTTACTGTTACTTTCATTATAGCCCCAGGATGCTTTACAAAGTAGTCACACAAATGAGTTCTTAGATAGTATTCTGGTTTGTTTTTATTGCTTTTGCCTTCCTGCACTCCAATCAGAAATTCCAAGTTATTTTAATCTTTTATGAAATAACCACCAACAATCAAAATTTGTCAATTGCCCATGATGATGTTCAAATGAAAATAATATCCAACACTGGATAATACAACCAAAACATTGGGTACCGCCTCTTTCACTAGTGAAACTTAACACATAATGTCCATCACTAGACAAAACAAAAAAAATACAAACTAAGGAAGCTAATTACAATTAACAGAATGCATTTGCCCTTGGCTATGCCTGCATAGTCAGAGCTGCACAGTGCAAAAGGTCCAGGTCTGAGTCCTCCTCCTCCTCTGCCCCCGCTTCCCACAGTGGGTTCAGACAGCGCATGTGCAGTGCTTAACAGCAAGTCAGGAGCCCAAGAATTAGTCCCTTCTCATCTTAGAAGAAAACTCTCCTAGTTAAGAGAAATGGGTCATGAGCATACTCTTTCATGAAGAGGGCTGGCTTAACACACCAAGTCAGGCAGACATTGGGGCTTTAGGGGATGAGGTTCCAGCAGTAGCACCACGCAGCATAAGCAGCCTACATGTTTGTTTTTTTTAATTTAATAAAACTTTATTGTTCAGATTATTACAATTGTTCCTCTTTTTTCCCCCCATAGCTTCCTTCCATCCCATTCCCACCCTACCCTCTGCTCTTACCCTCCCCCATCCTCATCCATAGGTGTACGATTTTTGTCCATTCAGCAGTTTATTCTGTTCATCAGATTTTTTTATTCACTTTATTTTTAGATTCACTTGTTGACAGACATGTATTGGTTGTTTATAATTTTTATCTTTACCTTTTTCTTCTTCTGCCTCTTCTTAAAGAATACTTTTCCGCATTTCATATAATATTGGTTTGGTGTTGATGAACTCCTTTAGTTTTTTCTTATCTGTGAAGCTCTTTATCTGCCCTTCAATTCTGAATGATAGCTATGCTGGGTAGAGTAATCTTGGTTGTAGGTTCTTGCTATTCATCATGTGGAATATTTCTTGCCATTCTCATCTGGCCTGCATAGTTTCTGTTGAGAAATCAGCTGACAATCGTATGGGTGCTCCCATGTAGGTAATTTAACTGTTTTTCTCTTGCTGCTTTTCTTTTTTAAATACATTTTATTCATCTTTTACAGAGAGGAAGGGAGAGGGATAGAGAGCTAGAAACATCAATGAGAGATATCGATCAACCGCCTCCTGCATGCCCCCTACTGGGAATGTGCCCACAACCAAGATACATGCCCTTGACCGGAATCGAACCTAGGACCTTTCAGTCTGCAGGTCAATGCTCTATCCACCAAGCCAAACCGGTTTTGGCTCTCTTGCTGCTTTTAATATTCTCTCTTTTGCTCTTGGCATTTTAATTCTGATGTGTCTTGCTGTGGCCCTCTTTGATTTCCTTTTGTTTGGGGTTCTGTCTGCTTCCTGGACTTGTAAGCCTATTTTTTTTCACTAAGTAAGGGAAGTTTTCCGCCATTACTTCTTCAAATAGGTTTTCAGTATCTTGCTGCTCTCTCTCTTCTTCTGGCACCCCCATAACTCTGTTGATCCGCTTGAAGTTGTCCCAGAGGCTCCTTACACTATCTTCACATTTTTTTATTCTTTTTTTCTTTTTGCTTTCCCAGTGGAGTGTTTTTTGCTTCTTTGTATTTAAAATCTTTACCTTGATTCTTGCAATCCTTTAGTCTGCTGTTAGGACTCTCTGTAATATTTTTTATTTCAGTCATTGTATGTTTAATTTCTAGTTGGTCCTTTTTCATCTCCTCTTGGATCTCACTACATTTACCCATTTTTTCTAGGAAATTCTTGTTTTTTTTTTAAGCAGGCTTAAATCACTTTATTTTCTTGTATAAAATTATGTGGTGGCCACAGCTGGAGCTTGGGTCCTCTGCACAGAAACTCTGGTGTGGGTCTTTACAAGATGGTCAGTGATAGAGAGACTTGGTGAACACAGTCTCCTTCCAGAGATCTGGGGTGAGATAGCTGTAGGTCTTAGAGATGGCATCAAAGGTGGCCTTGGCGAAGTTGCCCAGGGTGGCAGTGCAGCCCCTGGCCAAGGTGTAGCAGTCATCAATACCAGCCATCATCAGCAACTTCTTAGGCACAGGGGCTGAGACAATGCCCGTACCCCTGGGGGCAGGGATGAGACGCACCAGTACAGAGCCACAGCGGCCAGTCACCTTGCAAGAAACCGTGTAGGGTTTACCAATCTTATTTCCCCAGTAGCCTCGCTGCATGGGCACAATAGAGAGCTTGGCCAGGATAATGGCTCCACAGATGGCAGTGGCTACTTCCTTTGAGCACTTAACACCCAGACCAACATGTCCATTGTAGTCCCCAATGGCGACAAATGCCTTGAACCTGGTCCTCTGGCCTGCACATGTCTGCTTTTCCACAGGCATGATCTTTAACACTTCATCCTTGAAGGATGCCGCCAAGAAAAAGTCAATGATCTCAGATTCCTTGATGGGCAAGGAGAATAGATAGATTTCTTCTAGGGATTTGATCTTCATGTCCTTGACTAGGCGGCTCAGCTTGGTGACAGGGATCCACTCCTTGTCCTCGGCCTTGCCTCCACGAGCTCCGCGGCCTCAGCCTCAGCCCCAGCCCCGACCCCGGCCGAGACCCCGGCCATGGATGCCACTGCCAAATCCTCCATGGAAGCCACCGCGACCTCCTATTCTGGGGCCCCCGGGGCCTCGGGGCCCTCCCGCAGCACCGATGTCATCCGCCATTTGGTGTTTCATCGGAAAAGAAGCTCTAGGAAATTCTTAAAAAACCTTATAACCGTGGTTTTAAACTCTATATCCAGGCGTTTGTTTTCCTCTTTTTCTTTCATTTGTGAACTACTCTTGTCTCCACATATTTCGCTGCTTCCCTGAGTTGGTAGAGTAGCTTTGTGTGCTAGCTGTCCTATGTGGCCCAGTAGCTCTGCCTCCCCATTACCTGAGGTGGACACTCTTAGTGTACCCCTTTGTGGACTGTGTGTACAGTCTTGTTGTAGTTAAGTCTTGATTATTGTTGGTAATACAGGGGGGAATTGACCTACAAGCCAATTGGTTGTGAGGATCAGCTGTGTCTGCGCATGCACGCTTGCCTCCAGACCACTGCCTTTCACGCATGTGATCTTCGGGAACTCTGCCTTTCCAGTTCCCCTGCGTTTCCATGCGCTCTAGGGGCCCGTATGAGTCTGGGTCCCCAGGGTCTCGCCCGAAACTGGGGTTCAGTGCAATTGGACCTGGATTTCAGTGCTATTGTGAGGTTCTGTTTTCCTCCCGCTAGAGAAAGCCAGGGGCACAATCAGCAGTCACTGCTCTGTGTGCCCACTTTCACTAGCATCCCCAGACTTCTGTCTTTCGCAGCTCCCCTAAGTTGCCGTGCACTCTTTCCTTTTCACAACAGTCCAGACTCCCCCTTATGAGTCTCGCCTGGAGCTGGGGTTCGGTGCAGTCAGGATTTTCCTTCTCCCTCCCGCTAGAGTAAGCCAGCCAGACCCTCCTCCGCCCGTCCTCTCCATGAGCATGTCTCCATACCTCAGCTTTTTGCAGCTCCTCTGAGTCTTCATGAGTCCCTCTCTTTACTTCTAGTTGTAGAATTGCCACTCAGCCAGCTTTCCTGTGGTTCTGGATGGTGTCCGTTCTATCTTTTAGTTGTAATTTTGAAATTGTTGTGCAAGGCAGCAGCGTAGGTGTTCACCTATGCCACCATCTTGGTTTCTCCAGCCTACATGTTTTAAATTACACTACCTTTGCCACAGAATCCAAGAAGGTTGTATCGCCCTGGCCAGTCCCCATATGTAATTGTTTTCCACCACTTACTCACTGTGGATACGGAACACAGTTGCCACCACCATTCCTGTAATGCCTCTCCAACCCTTTCCCAAACTGTTTATATAGAGGGTCAGACAGTGAGCATTTCAGGGCACTGTGAATATTTATCGGCCATTAATGGTCTGTTGCACATCTGTCTGCTTTTTTTTATCCTCACCCGAGGACGAGGACATTTTCCATTGATTTTTAGGGAGAGAGGGAAAGACAGAGAAATATCGATGTGAAAGAAACACATCGATTGGTTGATTCCTGTACAAGCCCTGACCAGGGCCCAGCCAGGGAGGAGCCTACAACTGAGGTACGTACCCTGATCGGAATCGAACCCAGGACCCTTCAGTCCGCAGGCCAACACTCTATCCCTGAGCCAAACCAGCTAGGGCTCTGTTTTTAATGTCCTTTTTAAAAACAAAGAACTGAAACCACCACCGGAGCTTCTAGGCATGTTCTGGCCATTGGGCTGCATTTTCCTGAACCCTATTCTAAGGCAACGGTCCATCCTGCCTATGCCCCACAGCACCAAGATCATGGAATGGGCAATGCCCCAGTCTGTAGCTCCTGGGAATGAGGAGGGGGAGATTCCACAAGGAGCAGTCCCAGGTGTGTATGTTGGACTCAGCACTGGGCAGCTCTGGGTCCCTAAAGCTACCCCTCACTCACCACATGTCCGCCTCCAGACCTAGGGGTTCATAGTTGACAATCTCAGGAGCTGCAGCAACAGGGAAACAGAAGGCACAGGGTCAGGAACTGGTTGCATCTAAGGCCACACTGGACACATAGCCAGGGGAAGTGGTACAGTTCCCCCCAACCCTGAAGTGGTCACGCGGGAAAGCACCCACAAATACACAGGCAAGGCCAGCTCTGAAGCAGGAAGGTTGGGACAGTGACAACACCAACCCAAGGTCTTTTTGTTATTGTTAATCCTCATCTGAGGATATATTGTTAGAGAGAGTGGAAAGAAAGGAGGAAGGTAGGAGGGGAAAGAGAGAGAGAGAGAGAGAGAGAGAGAGAAATATGGATTGGTTGCCTCCCTCAAAAGCCCCACCTGGGCCAGGGGATTGAATCTACAACCCAGGAATGTGCCCTTGATCAGGAATCGAACCTGCAACCCTTTGGTGCCTGGGTGAATGCTCTAAACACTGAGGTCTTGAGCTTCCCCTTGCCCAATGCCAGGGCACCTGAGGGCAGTGAGTCAGACATCCAGGGACCAGGCCCAACTCACCCTACACTGCTGGAAATCCTTGAATATACCTTCTCAAGCCCCAGCTCCTGTTGCACCAGGCAATGCCTTACCAACAAATTCTGGGGTGCCAAAGATGTTTTTGAACTCATTCCCAGCTTCAATCTTGTGAGCGATGCCAAAGTCAATAAGCTTGATTCGTGGATTGGGCACGTTCTTGTCTAGGAGCATGATGTTTTCAGGCTGGGTAGGGAAAGGGAGAGAAGGGCAGTGGGAGGAGGATCTGCTGCTTCTGCTGGCCTGGCATCCTTGGGAACAGCACCTGGAATTTCCCTAGGCACCCAACTCTCAGCCCGTGGGGTTTGGGAAGGCTGATGCCACCCTGAGGGTCCAGGCCTGAGCAGGTCCCTCTCCTCAACTTCCAGAGCATCACAAGTCCAGGAGGTGTGATGAAAGTAGAACCCACTCTTGAGCCCCCATCCTCACCTGCACCAGCCAGCCAGGCTGGTCCAGAACTTTCCAGTGGGTCTTACCTTGAGGTCAAAATGGGCGATGCGCTTGGAGTGTAGGTAGTGAACGCCATCCAGGATCTGCTTAAGGAACTGAGTGGCCTCGTCCTCTGTCAACGACTCCTTCTCGGCCAAGAAATCAAAGAGCTCCCCACCAGAAACCAACTCCAGGATGAGCACCACATCAGTCTTATTCTCAAAGATGTCATGTAGTGTGATGATGTTGGGGTGCCGAATCTCCCGTAGGATGTTCACCTCCCGCTCGATTTCCTCCCGGCTGACCCCCCGCCGGCTAGATGACAGGCGGCGTTTCTTGATGAACTTGGCTGCATACTCCTTCCCAGTGCCCTTCTGCCGGCATTTCCGCACAATGGCAAACTGGCCGCTGCAGGGACAGAAGGACAAGGGAGGTGATCAGAGCATCAAGAGGGACCTAGGGCCACCACCATCTCCTGGGGCACCATGTAGACACAAGTCCCCACTGCGTCCAAGACATACTCAGTAGGTATGCTGCTCTGTGAGTGCAAAGCGCACAAGACACAATGGCTGCCTGGCATTTTTTGCAATAGTGAAAAAAATAAAAACAGCTCAATGTTTACCAAGAAAGAACTGAAACCCATCATGGAAATAAATCCAGTGGAATTTTACACCATCATGAAAAATAATGAAAGCAACTCTTTAAGCTCAGTGAAAAAAAGCCACCTGCAAAATGAAACATAGAATGAGATCTTTTTGTTTAAAAATGGTATATACTGTATCCATACATACAGATATATTTATGTAAGTATAAGTAGAAAATAAGGTCTGAAAGACACACACCAAGCTGTTAACAATAGCCATCTCTGAGGACTGGGATGGAGAAAATAAGGGCAGCAAAGAGGGTTTCTTATTTATTTGATACAATTCCATACGGATTCAACTTTTTATAGTATATTTCATTATTTAAAAAACCTAAGAAAAAAGTAAAAGCCAATGCCTTCAAGAGAGCCAATTGAAAGAAATGCACACATTTTCTTGTATCTTAATTGTTGATTTTATAGAGAGAGGGGAAAGGAGAGACTGATTTGCTGTTCTACTTATTTATTCATTCTTTGATTGATTCTTGTATGTTCCCTGACTGGGGATCCTATTTGCAACCTTGGAGTATTGGGATGACACTAACCAACTGACCTACCTGGCCAGGGTCAAAAAATGCACACAACTTTCTTTTTTTTTTGAAATACCCACTTTGGACCAGGTGGTCAGGGAGGGCTTCTTTTTTCTTTTCTTTTTTTAATATATTTTATTGATTTTTCACAGAGAGGAAGGGAAAGGGATAGAAAGCCAGAAACATCGATGAGAGAGAGACATTGATTAGCTGCCTCCTGCACGCCCCCTACTGGGGATGTGCCCGCAACCAATGTACATGCCCTTGACCAGAATCGAACCTGGGACCTTTCAGTCCCCAGGCCTACGCTCTATCCACTGAGCCAAACCGGTTTCGGCATGCACACAACTTTCAAAACAAGAGAAGAGTGAGGATGTGGAGAAATTAGAATGGTCACACACAGCTGGTGGGAATGCAAAATGGGCAGCTGCTGTGGAAAAGTCTGGTGGTTCCTCAAATGGTTAATATAGCATTACCATGTGACCTAGCAATTCCATTCCCAGGTATGTATCTAAGAGAAATGAAAATGTGTCCACACAAAAACCTGCACACAAATGTTCATAGCAGCATGATTCCCAACAGCCAAAAGATGGAAACAACACATGTTTCTGTCCATCAACACATGAACAGATGTGATCCAGCCACACAGGGGAACATTACCTATGTGACCACGAAAAGGAGTGAAGCACTGACACTTGCTACAATGTAGATGGACCTTAAAATCGTGACACTCAGTGAGAGAAGCCAGACACAAAAGGCCACACAGTGTAGGATTCTATTTATGTAAAATGTGAACAAGCAAATTCACAGAGACAGAACTGGGATAGTGGTTGTCAGGGACTGGGGAAAGGGGGTGGGGTGACTGGTAATGGGGAGATTAAATGTCCTAAAAATAGTTGTGATGGTTGCAGAACACTCTGAATATACTGAAGATCATGAAATTATGCATTTTAAATGAGCAAACTATATTCTATGTTAATTATATCTGAAGAGTATACTTTTCCATTGATTTTTAGAGAGTGGAAGAGAGGGGAAGAGAGAGACACATCAATTGATTGACTCCACACACACCCCGACCAGGGCCGGGGATCGAGCCTGCAACCAAGGTACATATCCTTGACCAGAATCAAACCTGGGACTCTTCAATCCACACTAATGCTTTATCCACTGAACCAAATTAGCTAGAGCAAGATAGCTATTATTTATGAGAGAGAGAAATTCTATGTACTGCACTCTAGAGAGCTATCCAATGTCCAAACTATTGTTTTAAAATATATTTTAATTGAGAGGGAGGAAGGAGAGATAGAACATCAATGATAAGAATCATTGCTCAGCTGCCTCCTGCTCAGACTGATGCTCTATCCACTGAGCCAAACCGGCAAGGGTCAACGTCCAAACTATTTTGCTACCTAGAAACTTAGTTACATTAACTTGCTTAACTCAGAAGTTGACTAAAAAAGGGCAAACAGTAAATATATTAAGCTGTATGGGCCACATACACAATTGTGGTCTCTGTCACAATCTTTCTATGCTCTTATAACCCTTTAAAAAAATAAAAAAGCACCCTGGCTGGTGTTGCTCAGTAGTTAGATCATTAGGACATGTGCAGGAGGCAACCAGTCAATGTGTCTCACTCACATTGATGCTTCTCTCTCACCCTCCCTCCCTCCTTCCTACTCTAAAAACCAATGGAGCCCAGCTGGCATGGCTTAATTGGTGAGCACCTACCTATGAACCAGAAGGTCACAGTTCGATTCCTAGTCAGGGCACGATTCCAGGTTGTGGGCTTGTTCCCCAGTGGGGGGCATTGCAGGAGGCTGCCGATCAATGATTCTCTCTCATTATTGATGTTTCTATCACTCTCTCCCCCTCTCCTGTCCTCTCTGAAATCAATTAAAAAAAAAACAAAAAACTTCCGAAACCGGTTTGGCTCAGTGGATAGAGTGTTGACCTGAAGACTGAAAGGTCCCAGGTTCGATTCTGGTCAAGGGCGTGTATCCTGGTTGTGGGCGCATCCCCAGTAGGGGGCGCGCAGGAGGCGGCTGATCAATGTCTTTCATCGATGTTTCTAGCTCTCTATCCTTTTCCTTTCCTCTCTGTAAAAAATCAATAAAATATATTTAAAAAACACACAAAAAACTCAAGATGTCCAAAGGACATCTACAATTTATACAAGTTGCAACGTGGTATGCAGTGCCATGTGTTATTAATCCTTCACTTCATTTATTGCTGAGAATGTTCTGGACCATTACATACAGTGGTGCTGTCCAAGGTAGCAGCCACTGGCCACACAGCAGCTGTCAGGCCCATGGAAATTGAAATGTGCTGAGAGCATACAACACACACTAGATTTCAAAGGCTTCATATAAAAAAAAAGTGAGCCCAGCTGGTATGGCTTAGTGGTTGAGTGTCAACCTATGAACCAGGAGGTCATGGTTCGATTCCCAGTCAGGGCATATGCCTGGGTTGCTAGCTCAATCCCCAGTGGGGGATTTGCAGGAGGCAGCCGAACATTGACTCTCTCATCACTGATGTTTCTCTCTCTCTCTCCCTCTCCCTTCCTCTCTAAAATCAATAAAATATATATATTTTAAAGTGATAAAAGTTTTCACTAATGATTTTATAGCAATTACAAGCAAAATGACATTAGTTTGATCAATAGTTAAACAAAGTATGTCATTAAAATTATTAAAATAAATTTTTATGTATTTCTTTATTGATTTTAGAGAGGAAGGGAAAGGAAGAGAGATAAGAATATCAATGATGAATGTAATACTTTAAACAATAAAAAAAAACTGTAAAAAAAAAATCAATGACGAGAGAGAATCATTGATCGGCTGCCTCCTTTGCACCTACTACTGGGGATCAAGCTCACAACCCAGACATGTGCCCTTGACTGGAATCGAACCGGGACCCTTCAGTCCTCAGGCCGACACTCTATCCCCTGAGCAAAACAGGCTAGGGCATAAAATTATTAAAATTGACACAGCTTTAAAATTTTCTATTTAATTTCAATAAATTTCCTATGTGGCTCACATTATACAAGCTGCCTAGCTCTTTTGTTGTTTTTTTCATTGACTTTTAGAGAAAGGGGAATGGGGGGTGGAGGGGAGAGAGAGAGAGACATCAATGTGAGAAAGAAAAATCAATCATTTGCCTCCTACATACACCCCAACCAAGGCCAAGGAATGAACCTGAAACCTAGGTATGTGCCCTGACTGGGAACTGATTGTGAGACCTCTTGGTGTACGGGATGATGCTCCAACCAACTGAGCCACACTAACCAGGGCTGCCTGGCTCTTTTAATGGCTGCACAATATTCCACCCACCGATGAAGGGGCTGTGAGGACCACTACAGAGGCTTCCCAATTTTTGCTCATATAAAATCTTTATAGCAACTATTCCTGTTTCCAGGTCATTGGGCCATGCATGTATATATTCCCACTGAACTAATTCAGTGGAATCGGTGAGTTAAAGGGAATATACATATGACATTTTGCTGATTTTTGCCAAACAACCCTCAGCAGGAGATCCTCATACATTTTCAACAATGAAGTTTGAGATTGGGAGGCAGGGGGAGGGAGAGACTTCATTCCCTACCAGTCAAAACAGAGGAAATTCCTAAAGGAGAGACTTCAGAATCCCAAAGGAGCCTGCAAAGGCCTGATGCAGGGCTCAGTTATTTACATTCCCTTCTGGTGACATCATGGGGCTTGGCCAGCAGCAAACTCACCAAATAAGGTTTCAGGCTGGGGAAGGGAGGGGGCGGGTAATGCCTGGATGGTCTGGGGCGAGTGGGGGAGCAAGCTCCCAAGGGACGCTCCAAGGCCCAGCCAGGCAGGAAATCAGCTGCCTGGCTGGCAAGGGAAACCTCCTCTCTCTCCCATAAGAATGCTACACAACTGGCAGGAGATTGGGCCCAGGCAGGAGGCCTTCCCTGGCAATGCCAAGAGCTGAGAGACTCAAGAACTCTCCATAGGACAGGGATTAAAGAGAAGGACAGACCTCTACCAACTAAACCTGCTAATAGCTACATGTGTCAGGCACTGTGTTAGATGCTATATGTACTCAATGCACAAAGGATGTCAGAGCAAGGACTCTCAGCCAGGATGTCTGATTCCAAGGCCCAAACTCATTCCACCAGCACATGAACTTGACTCACTCCTTGGAGGGTAGGATACAGGACATAAGGGGCCATACTGTGCAGAAAACCCCAGAGTGCCTTTCTCCTACCCCTACCCCGGAGCCTTGTCAGAGGAGCCTGCTCACCTGCCCAGCTCCTCCCCCATCTCATAATGGTCTTCCACATCTTCCTGCCTGAATGTGGACATGACAGCCGGTCTGTCCTCCAGCGCCTTCCGCTCCAGTGAAAGCCCAGTCACTGCAGCCTGGGGGCAGGACCTCGGGAAGTCCCCTACCAAGTGACCCTGGAGGAGACAGGGTAATAGGGAAGAAAGAGTGAGATGCCAGCCGTAATTCCTGGCACACAGAGCAACCTGCTCACCAGCCGTAGGTTTCACGTCGCTCCAAACTGAAGGTCCACGGTTTCTAGGAAGGGCACTGGCAGGCAGGTGTCATCTCATTTTGACACCAAACAACCCAAAAGGTCTCGGAGTCCGTCAGCTCCCTGTGCCCCCTTGCCCCCATCATTCCCACCAGCCATATACCTCCTTACACACTGCCCTAGCCTTTCCCTGCCTCCCTCACACTCCTGGGCTTCTCCCAGAGCCTGAAAGTTCCCCCACACACGTTACAGCCCCAAACCCTGAACTCCCTCACTCCCTGCCCAGCTTCCTAGTTCTAGCCTCAACACGCTCCATCCTTCCTGCCCATCAGCAATCTCGGCTCCTCTTCGTCCTGACCCATTCCCCCCACACCTCAGCTCGTCTCCTAAGAACCTCCTCAGCGGTGTACTCCCCGAGTCTTGAATCCCCCCAGGAAATGGGCAGCGGCTTCCAAACTCTTGCAAGCCTCCTACCCCTGACTTTCTCCGTCCTAGCAAGACCACAACCTCTTCCCTCTCCTCAAAGGCCCCCCTCCTGGGGTTCAATGCCTCCACCCACCCCTGTCTCCTTCACCCCAAACGGGACCCGCAAACGATCCATCTGTCTTCTCCAATGTCCTTCGCCCCCAACCTACGCGTAAGCTCCAAGGGAGACCCTGCGAGCCCCCTTCACAGCTAGTAGCTCCAAGGGTCCCAACCCGTCATGTCTCTGTTCAAGCTACCCCGAGGCCGCCACGCCCTTCGCAGGCCCGGACCCAGACCCTTTACCGCTCTCCAGACGCCCCAGCCAGACCTCCCAAAGTGTTCTCCATACCCGCAGACCCCGAACAGAATCCGTCCTTCACCTCCCACAGCTCGGAGACCCGCCGTTCCCCTCGCCGCGCTGATCCCTGAAACGCTGACCCGCGCTGACGTCACCGCGCCTGCCAGTGCCGGGCTCTGGGAAAAGGAATCTCCCTCCTATTGGCCAGCGCTTCCGCCACTCGTGGCACCCCGCCCTCCGCTGCCTTCCAGGCCGAGGCTCTCTAGCGTCCGTCTAGCCACACCCGGATGCCGCCTCGCCATTGGCCTACCGGCTTGCCTTCATGCAGCTGATTGGCCGTAATGAACGCCGGTCAAACTTATGCTCTCCTCTGACTGGGGTTCTGAAGCTGGGAGGCGGGCTTCCTGCTTTTCCTGGGCCACCAGATTCGGGAATCCAAGGCCTAGTTCCGGCAATGGCAGTTGCTGGTGTGGACTCCGGTGCTGCTTTAGTCCCTGAATGGCAGTAAAATGTTACCCACATTCCAAATACATAAATAAAAATGCATATGAGGAGGTCAGTGGAATGTTGCCATTTATGCTTGAGGATCCTTCTGTGACTCCTGTCTCAAGATACATGATAAAAAAGACTAACGCGCCGAAATCGGTTTGGCTCGGTGGATAGAGCATCGGCCTGCGGACTTAAAGGGTCCCAGGTTCGATTCCGGTCAAGGGCATGTACCTTGGTTGCGGGCACATCCCCAGTAGGGGGCGTGCAGGGGGCAGCTGATGGATGTTTCTCATCGATGTTTCTGACTTCTATCCCTCTCCTTTCCTCTCGGTAAAAAAATCAATAAAATACATTTAAAAAAAAAAAAAGACTAACGCCCTAGCTGGTTTGGTTCCGTGGATAGAGCCACGACCTGCGGACTGAAGGGTCCCAGGTTAGATTCCGGTCAAGAGCACATGCCTGGGTTGCCGGCTTGATCCCCAGTGGGGGTCGTGCAGGAGGCAGCCAATCAATGATTCTCTCTCATCATTAATGTTTCTCTCTCTCTCCCCCTCTTCTTCTCTGAAATCAATAAAAATATATTTTTAAAAAGTATTTACTGAGCCTTAGTGTGTACCAATCAGCAAACTGAGTTAAAATATATAAAAATTTCTTCCTTTCTAGAGTTAGGGAAACTGACACCCAGAGAACTTAAGTAACCCAACCAAAAGGTAAATGGCATATATGAAATTCATTCCCAGATAGACCTTAATCCACAATCAATGCTGATCCACCTCAGATACCATCAAACACAAGCCCCTTTATCTTTTGGCCCTTGCTGACTGCCCTAACCTCTTGCCATTCTCCTCAACCCCATTTGCCTTCCTTCTGACCTCAAACATCTCATTCCTACCCTAGATCTTGGCACGAGCGGCTGCTTCTCCCCGGAGATTGCCTTCCTCCATTCTTGTATAACTCCTACGCACATTTCAGCACACAGCAAAAGCAGCACCTTCTCCCATACCCGGTTTTCCCCTACTATTACATCTTCCATGCATATAATACTTTTCTTACAACTAATAAACTAATCTTGATACATTTTTATTAAGCAAAGTCCATAGTTAATTCAGATTCTTGGTTTTCCCTGTCCTTTTTCTGGGCCCTGATCCCATGATTTAGTTGCCACATCTCCTTAGGCTCTTGGCTATGAGTTTTCTCACTTCCCTGATTTTTTTTTTTTTAATCCTCACCCAAGGATAATCTTTCCATTGAATTTTTTTTTTTAAGAGTGGGAGGGAAGGAAGTGAAGGGGACAGAGAGACATCAATGTGAGAAGTATCAATTGGTTACCTCCTGAACTCCCCCTGACTGGGTCTAGAGTAGAACCTGCAACCCAAGTATATGCTGTTGACTAGGAATCAAACCTGAGACCCTTTGGTGGGTGGGCAGACATTCTAACCAGTGAGCCAGAATGGCTATGACTCACTTCCGTCTTTGATGACTGAGTTTTGAGGATGGGTAAGGTATTTTGTAGCGTTTTCCTCAATTGCGACCTGTTTTTCTCAGTAAAGTGATCGGTTTTAAGACCAGATGTAAAGTGCCATTCTCATTACATCATATTCAGGGTCCATACTATCAACATAACTTATCACTGTTGATGTTGAACTTGGTCACCTGGCACTAGATGCCAGGTTTCTCTTAAAAGTTACTTCTTTTCCCACTTCTACACTGTATTCTTTGGGAAGCTACTAATGCATAACCCACACTTAATGAGGAGTTGGAACATCATTTTTAGTTGAAGAAAACTGACAAACTAGTAATTCAGACTTATTTGTCTGGCAGGCATTTCCTCCAAAAAAATGAGCAAATCAAGTCTGTCACTTCAAGGATAACAATTGACAGTATTAGTTGCCAATGAAAAAACTTGAGGTTTCAAGCAAAAAAATTAAAACTTTCAAAATCTGCTTGAGTTTCACTTTAACACTTTCCTGATGAAATTAATGTGATTTTTCAAGTGTTTTATGAAATATGTCAACACCTTTAAAGGTCCAAACTTGATTGACCAGTGTTTCAAAATAGTCAACACTTGATGTTAAAAAATCATGCATGGGGCCAAGACCAGTTTGGCTCAGTGGATACAGTGTTGGCCTGAGGACTGAAAGGTCCAGGGTTCGATCCTGGTCAAGGGTATGTACCTTGGTTGTGGGCACATCCCCAGTAGGGGGTGTGCAAGAGGCAGCTGATTGATGTTTCTCATCAATGTTTCTAGCTCTCTCTTCCCCCTTCTCTCTGTAAAAATCAATAAAATACATTTATGCATGGGAAAAAGACCCAAAGTGCAAGATAATCCAATGGATTTTAATGTAACAGTATAAAAAGCTCACTAATATGATTTCAGATATCACATTGTAATTAATCTTTAAGAAATTTATACTTGGGTTTTCTTGTTGCATCAATTATCTGAAAACAAGTATTAAGATGTTCCTCTTTTTTTTTAATTTTTATTGATTTTTTACAGAGAGGAAGGAAGAGGGATAGAGTTAGAAACATGGATGTGAGAGACATCCATCAGCCGCTTCCTGCACGCCCCCTACTGGGGATGTGCCTGAAACCAAGGTACATGCCCCGGACCGGAATCGAACCTGGGACCCCTCAGTCCTCAGGCCGACACTCTATCCACCAAACCAAACCGGTTTCAGCTCTCCTCTCTTTCTTAATTATGAGATGACTGAGGCTAGGTTATCTCCTTAAAATTCAACCAAAACAATGTATTGAAACAGACTTAATGCAGAAGCAGATGGGACTCCAGCTGTCTTCTATTAAGCCATAGATTGCAAAGACTTGCAAAAAATGTTACTACATTTTGTTTGGAAAACAAGTCCCCCCCCAAAAAAAAAAATAGGTTAACACAGTGGTCGACAAACTCATTAGTCAACAGAGCCAAATATCAACAGTACGACTGAAATTTCTTTTGAAAGCCAAATTTAAACTCCTTCTAACGTCACTTCTTCAAAATAGACTCACCCTGGCCATGGTATTTTGTGGAAGAGCCACACTCAAGGAGCCAAAGAGCCGCATGTGGCTCGCAAGCTGCAGTTTGCCGACCACAGGGTTAACATAATGGGTTTATCATTTTTAAATCAATTATTAAGGTTTCTCAGTTTTAATTTCTAAATATGGTAAATATCAGTAAATATACCCATTTTAACAAAAGCTCTTTGGGGTCCTCAATGTTTGATTATATAGAGGTCTTGACGCCAAAAAAGATTGGGAACTGCTGGCCTAATGCAACCACAAAAAAAACAAAATCAGCTAATCAAATGAAAACATAGAGCAATATACATGCACACATAAATACTTGAAACAAACCAATATTCAGGTGTTATTACAGATATAATGAAGTCATCAGGCATCAGCCCCTACAAAGAGAATCACTGTGAATATAACAGCTATAAAAACACATCAATATGAAGGGGCTCTATTAGCAAGGCATTTACAAGTGGCACTGCCATCAGTTAATTTAGAATTGGTTAAAATTTTTTAAAGTTAGCCCTAGCTGGTTTGGCTCAGTGGATAAGCATCAGTCTACAGATTGAAAGGTCTCAGGTTGATTCTGGCCAAAGGTACATGGCTGGGTTTGCGGGCTCAATCCCCAGTGGAGGGTGTGCAGGAGGCAACCAAGTAATGATTCTTATCATTGATGTTTCTATCTCTCCCTCTCCCTTCCTCTCTGAAATCAATCAACTATATATTTTAAAAAAATTTTTTTTTAAGTTAAACCAATGCAATTCCAACTTCTAGTCATATCCCTGGCAAAGCTAGGTACTAAAAATGTGCAAAATGGCCCTAGCTGGGTTGGCTCAGTGGATAGAGCATTAACCTGCAGACCAAAGGGTCCTGGATTCAATTCTGGTTAGGGGCACATACCTCAGTTGCAGGTTACTCCCCAGCCCAGGACCTGGTTGGGGGTATGCAAGAGGCAACTAATCAATGTGTTTCTCTCACATCAATGTTTCTGTCTTTACTTCTCTATTCCACTCTCTCTAAAAGATCAATGGGAAAATATCCTCGGGTGAGGATTAATAAAAAGCATTAAAAAAAACATGCAAAGTGAAATATAATGTGGTATCCTGGATTGGACCTGAAATAGAAAACTAGTGGAAAAGCCAAATAAACTGTCACCTAATTAATTGTATCATACAAATGTTTTCAGTTTGACAAATGTATAAGAGGTTATCTAACATCTTTGTAACTTCTTTGTAGGTATGAAATTACTAAAGTATATTTTATAGTGAAGTAATGATTGAGATAATGGCAAGAAATTCTCACAAAAATTTCTCAGCAACACAAATTATCTGGTGGGACTTCTTGATGCCAAGGGTCTGGAATCTATATATAGAGAACTTGTGTGGGAAGTGTGGTAATTTATGGCTTTCCCCCATTAGACTATGAACTCCACAAGCAGGGACAATTTAGTTGTCCATATCTGCACTAAGCATTATGGCAGCCCCAACACCTCAGACCATAAAAATGTAATGTTAAACTTTAATATTTCCTTGCCCTGGCTAGTGTAGCTCAGGTGGCTGGATTTTCTGCCTTGCACCAGGTTGCCAGATTGCTCATGGGATGTGTGGCAAGATGGGGCACAGCTGACCAATGTTTCTCTCCCCACCTTGTTATCTAAAAATGAACTTTAAGAAATCTTTAGATCTTTGTATAACCATCCACAAATATGAGATGAGCACTTTACTCTATGGGCTTGGTGATGGGGTGGGGGTAATAAAGAGGCTTCCAGAAAAAAAAAATCTTTAAAAAAAGTTCCTTGGCTACACTAACCCCATTTCTGTGGCTATCTAGCCACATGGAGATAGTGGCTGCCCCTCTGCATAGTTAAGACTGGTTCACCATCACAGCAAATTCCATTAAATGGCCGTTAGTCTTACATTCGAACTGACACTTCAACGACATTGAACTTTTTGAATGACAGTATAACCCACAGCCACACATACTGGCATAAGAAGTCTATTCTAGCCTGAATGAACTGAGAAGTAAGTCAACAGACAAAGATAATCACCACCATAATCAAATTTATTATTCCAATGGCACTAATACAGCTTTGAGGTGCTCATGGTGACATTGCACAAAATTTCCTGCCTTCTAGCTTCTGTCCAAACAGAAATGTCTACCTGTTTGTTCTTTCCCCCTTTCTGGAGGAAAATCCACTGTGGACCATTTACCCAAATAAACCTCTTAATGCGTTTTAATTTTTTTTTTTTTTTGGACATTTGTGTTTTCCTCAGAAATGGAAAGAAGTGTTGGGTATCCCATTCCACCTCCCCCACCAGCCAAATAAGTCCCTGTAGCTAGGGCATTTCCGTTGCCTCTGAAATCTTGAAATAAATATAGAAAGAAACAGCATCAAGTGTTCATGTTGAGCGATGGCACAGAGTGGCCCCAGAACCAGCCAGGCGAGCGGCACTGTGTCTGGACAGTCTCAAGATGTTGTGGAGAATGAGGGCTTGTTGTGGTCGATCATGAGCCGGTGAGGGGGGTGGCACCTGGGTGGCTGCAGGAAGGGCAACCTACAATTTGTCCAGGAAGTTGTCCAGAGCTGGGATACCTTCCTTGAGGCCTTTGCGCTTACGTGTTTCGGCCACCACCTGGCTGGGGCGGCTGGTGTTGTCAAAGGGGTCTCCAGGCAGGATCTGCCAGTGGTCAAACACACACTGCGGAAAAGCCTGCCCACCTGTGTTGGATCTCAAGTCGGCAGTGAAACCTGCGGGAGAAGCAGATACAGAGCTCTCTGGGCAGTCCAGACTTAGTACCCTGGCCAACCCCTGGAGGTGAGGATACTTATACCAGAGATCAGAAACTAGACAACCTGCATAAAATCAGACATTAAAACTCCTAACCCTGCCAAAACTGGTTTGGCTCAGTGGACAGAGCGTCGGCCTGGCGGACTGAAAGGTCCCAGGTTCGATTCTGGTCAAGGGCATGTATCTTGGTTTCAGGCACATCCCCAGTAGGGGGTGTGCAGGAGGCAGTTGATTGATATCTCACATCGATGTTTCTAACTCTCTATATCCCTCCTTCTTTCTTCCTCTCCGTAAAGAAAAAAAAATCAATTATATATATAAAAAAAAAATAACCCTCACCCCAGGCTTGCTCAGAGACCACTGCCAAACAAGCCAAGTAATGCTGGCCCACCTCAATCTCCAGCTGTTCACCCTGAGGGTGAGAGCCTGAGCTACATCTCTGCCAGATCTCACAAATGTACACACCTGAGTGATCACTTCCTCCCCAATTCAATTCAGAGTTCCATAAGAAGTGGGCCACCTTGCCCCCTACATAACAATGCTGCTTTTATGTCCCAAATGGATAGGCGAGTAGGGAGCAGTTTGCAGATTATATCCATGGTTCCCATTAGGCTGGCTCACTCTGGGCCTTGTGTAAGGGGCAAGTAACGTGTCTATCTTAAATCAGTCTGGCTGGAAGACAGTGGACTGTGGGCATTTGAGAGACACCAGCAAGCACTTACCAAAGGATTCATTGACAGGCAAGTAGGCCTTCACAACAAACATGGGGGTGCCAGCCACCTGGGTCTCCTCAAAGACATGGCCCCGCTTCCTGTTCAGGACTCCGTAGATACCACCAACCACTTGCTCTGGACACTGTCAGGCAATAAAATGCTATTTAGCAGTTGCTAGATAGGATGGGGACCAGTAACAGGACAATCAGGAATCCCTACCTGGATTTCCACAAGATAGATGGGCTCCATGAGTCGGGGCTGGGCAGTTAGCACACTGGCGTAGAGGCAGCGCCGGGCTGTAGGGATGATCTGGCCACCCCCTCGGTGTATAGCATCAGCATGCAATGTTACATCATGGACATCAAAGCGTACACCGCGCATGTTCTCCTCACATAGGGCTCCCTACAGAGGAAGGGGCCAAAATCACCATCAAGCTCCTGCCTCTACTGCAGCCCTAGAGGATAAGGCCAAATCACACAGCTCTGCCCATGCCAGCCTCCAGTCTGTAACTAGAGACCTCACATCTTTATCTCTCTTGCCTTGCTCACCCTCCTCCCTAGTGTACGTACCCTTTCAGAAGGTAGGACCACTGGCCCCACGTCACTTACAGAAATGAAAACAGATAACCCCAAGGATCCCATCCCCACCCAAAGTCTGCACAAGTGAGCCCGGGCCTGTGCCAAATCCCACTGATGGACTGATGCTGATTTTCCAGCTGGGTGACCAAGTGGCCCCTCACCTCTTTTGTGGCCCACTGGAAGCCAGCCACTACGCTGTCCTTGATCTCGTTGAGATACTGCACACCCTTGGTGATGTCAGTAAGGATATTGGGCCCAGTGCCATCAGGCCCAAAGCACCAGATCTTGCGTGCCTCAGCCACATCCCATTCATACTTCTCAGCCAGATATCGGGCTCGCTGCTTGAGCTCCTGGCGGGCAGACACTTCACCCTTGTCAATGTCCTCAGCCAGGCCATCAGGAAAGGGCCGCGCCTTCATGTACAGTCGATTGTGCTTATTGGGAGACTTGGACAGACAGAGCACATTCGATTCCTCACTAACTGTCTCACGATAAGAGACAACAGGATCGGATTTCTGCAAAAGGAACACAGAAGTCAGGCCTGCAGGAGGAAGTGACCGCCCAGGAGAGGGGTCTCCCAATGAGACTCAGGAAACAGACTGGCAATGGGTGCAAAAATCAGAATGACTAGTTTAATTTAGTAGCACAGAACCATCCATGTCTCACTTCTCACTTCTGCATAAATACGAAGTATGCAGCTCTTCCCTTGCAGGGGGCTACCCACTGCCAATAGGACAGGCTAAAGAATAATTTATCTTGTGAAATTCGATGCAGTTGTTATTGGAAAAAGAAGCAAAATGTAGGCACTAGCCTGATCCTATTTCGCCACATGGAAGACAAGATGAAAAAAGCAGTTAACTGGGGGGGCGGGGGAGGAATATTTGCATTTCTATAAGCAGAATGCAGTTTAAGGGACTTAACACAGATCTGAACTCAGTTCTTTGAAAAAGTAGAGATTGAAAAACAGGGCCAACAACTGAGCCTAAGGTTGACTACTAAATGTCTATGCTCTTCAGAAGCTTGTACTTTTGTGGAGATTTTGGAAAGCAGACTCCCCACACTCCAACCTCAAAGCTGTTGAAGATATGTATGAACTGCTAGTTTCACATGGCAAAGTCACCATATCTCCTAAGTGTTGAGTGGAAAGGAGGGAATTATCAGAGCCCAACCTGGACAAGGGCTCTGCCATCCCTACATGCCCATCCATCCCTACCCCTAGTAGAGATAGCATGCTTCACCTTGATGGGAATGCAGGCATGGTCCTCCTCCAGGTCTTTCAGACATATCTCCAGGTGCAGCTCACCCGCCCCAGCAATGATGTGCTCTCCCGACTCCTCAATGATGCACTGAAAAAGGCCATATGTTAATCCAAGAATCAAACCCAAAGAACTACTTGGAAAACCCAAGGAATTGGGGGTGGAGAATGACAGGCTCTAAGTATCCCTTCTAGTTGGTTTTTAGGGACATTTTCAGGGCCCATGGGGGAGAAGGGAGGAAGCAAGGGGTCATATGAGCCTTTGTTGGCTGGTTCTGTGTTGGCCTAAAAAAAAAAAAAAAAAAGACCCATCATCTATAGCTGGTCTATAGAGATCCAAGGCCTGGGTTCCTGGACAGTAAACTGACATTAAAAAGAGCAGCAGTGCCCTACCAGCATGGCTCAATGGTTGAGCATCAACCTATGAACCAGAGAGGTTACGGTTCGATTCCCAGCCTGGGCACATGTCAGTTGTATGTTCAATCCCCAGTGTGGTTGTACAGGAGGCAGCCAATCAATGATTCTCTCTCGCTCTCCCTTTCTGAAATGAACAAAAATATAATTTTTTTTTTAAAAAAGGACAACAGCTCTTTTGGGGAAGGTGTGCGTTTTAACACACGCTTGAATTTCCAGTTCCAATTGGAATTCCCTCCTTATATGAGAAACCACCCAATCTTTTCAGCTCAGACACCAACAAATTGACCCTGCAGGTAGTGGTGGTGCCTGCCAGGGTACCTGCCCACCTGCACCATAGGATCTGACTTGGCCAGCCGCTTTAAGCCCTCCACCAGCTTGGGCAGGTCAGCCGGGTTTTTGGCCTCCACAGCAACCCTGACCACAGGGCTCACGCTGAACTTCATCACCCGCATGTTGTGGGCATGCTCGAAGGTGGTGATGGTGCCTGTTTTCACAAGGAACTGGTCCACACCCACCAAGCCCACAATGTTCCCGCAAGGCACATCCTCGATGGGCTCCACATAACGGCCCATCATCAAGATTGTTCTGGGGGAGAGACAAAAGGTATCAATGCAACAACATTGTGGTGCCAGGTCTCAGAATGGCTGGAAGACAAAGCCCTTCCTTCTGGAGCCTGTGGTCACCCCTCCTGCATTGAGTGATGGTGCCACCCCTTAGGACACATCAAGCCTTGGCTCTCCACTGTAACCCAGGTGGACTGTCTCAGCAAAGTGCTGGCTCCAATGTACCAGGACAGAGCACTACCTGCCATTCCTACCCCCTCCCCCCTGCCCTGCAAGGCTCCATACACCTGACCCAGGGCTGAGAAAAGGCAGTGTGGTGTAGGCAACCAGTGAGAAGGGGATCCAAGTAATATCTTCCCACCTCCAATGCCTGGAGTAGGTTTAGGGGTAGGGCTAACAGAAGACTGGCATTACTGAGGTCAGCACCTGCTCTCTGGGTAGGTGACAAACTGTATTGCCACTGCTAGGAGATCAGGAACATCTGCCTCTAACTCAGGGAAGGGATTCTACCCTGATTAGATGGAGCGAGCCTCCTGCTGTACCTCATTCACACAAGCCTCTTTGAGGACAAAAGATGGCCAGAGGGCTCAATACTTCATGTAAAACCCCTCTGAACTCCTACTCCCCCTAGAACAGGGAGGGAGAGCTGGGACCAGCCTTGGGTTACAAATGACTAGCCAAGCACTTCACCTCTGGATTGGCTTCAGGTACAGGTCCTCCTTCTTCCCTGGTGTGTAGTTAGGACCCATGATCCTGACCTTCAGGCCGGTGGACACCAGCCCTGAGAAGACTCGACCAAAGGCATAGAACCGGCCTTTGTCAGAGGTCGGCACCATTTTGGAAATGTACATCATAAGGGGTCCTTTGGGGTCACAGCTTTTAATGCCTGGGGGGGAAAATCCATCAAAGAAAGCATGATTCTCTTAGGTTTGAGCCTTCCAGAATCCTGAGACCCTCAAGCTTGGCAATAAGCAGTCTTCTAACCACAGGCTGCTCTGCCCTCCCCTCCACCCCCCTAGCCTTCAGGTGAACCCCACATACCCATAGCTGCCTCATCATCGGGCGGGCCCTCATACAGGAGCTCACAGCGGTACTTCTGAGCTGTCACGGGGGAGGGCAGATGGATGGTGATCATCTGCAGCAGGGCATCGCCAGCGGGCAACCAGCGGCGCATCACAGCCTACACAGAAGGGTCAGGAGAGGCAATTCTGAGGAAAACCTTCAGCATCATGTGCTCACCAAGGTTACTTAAATGCATGGTTCCCTCTGGAAGAGCCATGCAAACACCTGAGATCTTCTGTCCACTCCTACTGGTAGCCATGCTGCAGCTGGGAATGCTTCCAACAGCAGTCAGAGCCCACCACTGGCAGGGAGCCCTGATGGAGAATCTTGTACAGCCCCCCTCATGCTCACCTTCAGAAGTGGTTTGCCTTCTTTGTCCTTATCTTCACTGTCCAACTTGATGTCCAGTTTTTCAATCAATTTTGCTGTCTCCTCTTTCTTAAAATTCATGATAGCATCAAATACCTAATTGGGGGGTTTGGGAACATATTAGGAAGCCTGCAGCTGCTTCCTACTGAGAAGCTTAAGGCCATGCACAGAGCAAAGAGATGCAAGGTTACAAAAATCCTCACCTTACCACAAAGAATTTGACCCAGACAGGGCAAGTCTTGGGAACATCTCCCAATAGGTAAAAAAAAAAAGTCTATTCTGACTTACAGACCATGAAAACATTTTAATTAACGAACACTTAAACCCCAGTGGCTGGCAAAGCAAAACCTAGACCTTCCTGTTTCAGTTGACCTAACCCATCCCAGTCAGAGATGCTAATGGCCCTAGGAATTTCACCCTTACTGATTTCACCCTTATTGATGCTATCTCACCAATATCCCAGCAGCCATCTTGAACCTGGCCCTGCCAGGAGCCACTAAACCCAAGGGCAGCCTAGGGAATGCACATCCATCAAGCACATGCAGCAGCTCACCTTGAAGATGGGGTCCAGGATAAGCTGGCAGAATGTCCGTGGCAGCTTTTTGCCATCAGGGCTTGTTGCAGACTTGCTGAATTTGCCATTGGCTGGATCAAAGTACCTGGTGAGGGCCCAATCCAATTAGGTTAGGGGGCCTAAATCAAGGTTAGACAAAGTACCTGGTGAGGGCCCAATCCAATTAGGTTAGGGGGCCTAAATCAAGGTTATTCAATTTCCAAAAAGCCATGAGGTGTTCCTAAGCCACATCATCACCTACAAGTCCCTGCCCACCTCATAGATTTGTTGCATAATGCCCTTCTCCCTGCAGCACTCACCGGTCACCCCACAGCTTCTTCATCATGTCCTCTACTTTCTTGGCCCGCTCAGCAGGCCCCAGCTGGCCCTCACCCTTGGCGGCAAATTTGGCCACATACATCTCTGCAAACTGCTTCAGAGTGAAGGCCCAACCGTGGAGACCAGATCCGAAGCCAACAGTCCCAAGGACAGGGTCAATCTAAGAGAACAAGAGAAAGCTGTGAATGGGGAAAAAAACAGAAACCCCAGCTACCAAGTCCCTGGCTGCCATGGGCTTCAGACATCAGATTTCATCAATTGCCATCAGGTCAAAGTGAAGAAATTTTAGTCATCATGTACAGGATATGCCCAACTTTGCCTTCATCTCCTCCACCAGCAAGGGTTAACAGTAACACAGAGGGGACTGCCTCGAGCCTGCTTCAGCAGGCAGGGTAACCCCTACCAAAAAGTCTCCCCAAAAATTCAAGTGTTAGATAAAGTCAGTACTAAAAACATTCTAGCAATTCTTTGTCACCCCAACATTCCTAGAAAAAACAACTTTCAGTCTAAGACCCAAGGGACTAGACTTGTGGTTCCCCCAAGACAGTCCCCACAGAGGGAGAGGGAGGTCACAGCCCTTTCCAGTCTGTGGGAAGAACACAGCCCACCCAATGGGAAGGATGGGAGGAATGCAATGGGGTAGACAGGAGGGATCCTGACTTCAGCTGGCAGGACACTTACCATGATGTTGCCCATGGGGCCACTCTCGCCCTCTCCATAGGTGGAGATGATGACATTGACGTTCTCCACAATGCGCTGGAAAGTCTGATAGAGCTCCTCAGGCTCCAGCTGCAGCTCAAGCAGAGCCCGGTCCATCTTGTTCATCATCAGCACAGGCTTGATGCGCTCTGCAATGGCCTGCCTCAGCACTGTCTCTGTCTGCACACACACACCTGGGGGTGGACAGATTTTTGTCAGCCAGAGAAGGGACACCCCCCAGGTCCCCAGCCAGGGGTGAGGAAACCTGCTGCTTACCAGACACACAGTCCACTACCACCAAGGCACCATCGGTGACACGGAGGGCAGCTGTCACCTCTGAGGAAAAGTCCACGTGCCCAGGAGAGTCAATGAGATTGATAAGGAAACCAGAACCATCCTTGCTCTGCTTGATGAAGTTCAAGTCATTCTCTGAGAGCTCGTAGAAGAGGGAGATGGCCCTAAGGAGATTGGCACAGGTTGGATGAACAAAAGGCACACCTGGTCCCATTCTATAGCTCTTCACTCTCCTCCCCAGAGGTCAGCCTAGAGTTCCTGCCCAAGGACAGTCAGGACAAATAATCCCTAAGCAAGACAGTAGTATGTGGTAGTAAGCCAGACCCACAGCCCTGAGTAGACACTGCACCACTTTCTCCACTGCATTACTCATCCCTAGAGACAGACTTCTTCAGATTTCCCACGAAAGAGTCTTTGCCCAACTCCCTAGTATCAGCTACAAAGGGAAGAGCCCACCACCTGCCCAGTCCCCAGCATGGGTCCTCCCTAGCTCAACATATCCGATTCCAAATAGCAACTACATGACCGGGGAAAACCCAAAAGCCCAGACTACTTTTCACCCATCCCTGTGCCCTTCAGCTCCAGCTGAAATGGCCTCAGAGAAAGAGCAGCTCACAAATCCCCAACTGAAAACAAACAGCAATTTCAGTCATTTTGCTTTGGGTTCTCACCCCACTGACATCTGGGATCAGGAATCTGACATTGGAGGGGGCACTCCCAGACACTGCCAAAAGGCCCTTCCCCCCTGGAATGAGGAATCACTGGGTTAAGCCCCTCTTCCTCTGCCAAGTCTCAATACCACTCCCATCACGGTCTTTCCCTGGCTGCACTATCGCACTATATTGAACCTCTCTCTCATAATTCAAAAATCCAGACTCCTTCCCAGAAGCCTCTCAGGAAAGTGACTGTGTCTGGGGTCTGCCTCCACACCAGCTCCAACTGAGCACCTCCCCTCCCCAGTCCAAAGAGCACCAGAGCTGGCTCACGTCGACTTGATGGTGATGCAACGCTCCTGCTCATCCTTCCGGGTGTCAGTGAAGCGGGTCTCCCCAGCCCGGGCAGAGGCGATGATACCGGCCTTACACACCAGGGAGTCCGTCAGCGTAGACTTGCCATGGTCCACGTGAGCGATCACGGACATGTTCCGTATATTGGCCTTCTTGTCCATGATGGCCCGGATCTGATCTACTGTGAAGTTCACCTAGGCCGCGGAGGGGGTTACAGGGGAGGCTCAGGCGGGTCCGGGAAACAGGCTTGGCACCAAGACCACAATCGATATACGGCCAGCACCATGGCCAGGAGTGGGCTGATCCTGGGACAACCCCACCTCCCACCCAAACCCCCCCGTCTCTGCTGATACCCCTTTTTAAAAGCGCCTCTTGTCCCATTTCTGAAAACCCAGACTCCTGGTTGTCACTTAGAAGTGACAGCTCAGAATCCGGAGCTGGGACTAATGCAACCCATTTCCTGTAATTTCCTGTAGACGGGGGGTGACGTGTGGGCAGTGAAAAAAATCATGGACGGTATAAAGGTCGCCCCAAACCCTCCCCACTACTGCCACTGGGATTTCTCACGCTTTCCCCCAACGAAACAGGTCCTTTAAAACCCAAGGTCACCCTCCGCCGGGGTTAAGACAGGGCCCTCCACCCCTGAAGATTCCTAAACATGCCGCCACCCCCCCAGCTGGTGAGAAGCTTGCGCGCTGCAAGCCTCCACCTCGTGGCTCCGGAGTCGGCTTCACAACCGGGCGGTACAAACACAGTGAAGGAGCCAGTCCCACATTAGAAAACGGCTTTTGGCGTTTGGCTTTCTTGGTTTTGCCGTTTCCCTGTTCCTCCGAGAGAGTCGAACTTAAACTCCCGGCCGCTGGGTTACATAAGGCGGCTCGCCCTCTCCCCGCTGCCTTGGCGGCGCCCGCCATTACAACATCTGCCACATCATCATCAACACCCAACCCCGCCTCCTCCACCCCAGCCCTAGCCGGGCCCGGAGTCCCGTGAGACGGCGGCGCCCTCGGAAGCGAGTAGCACGGCGCAGACATGGCGGCCGCCGCTTTCCCAGCCCCCAGGCCCGCCAACCCGGCCACCGCCATGTCTCCTTCCTGTCCAACCGGCCCCAACACTCCACACCCGGCAGCGCCGGCCCCGCAGAGGCTCCGCCACCGTGCTAGGCCCTCAGCTAGACGGTATTGCTTACCATGGTGGCGGATGGCGGTGGATTCTCCCAGGTAGATCCGAGAGAAGGGAATCGCGCCGAAGATGCGGCGACGCGGGCGGAAGAGAACGCTGACGTCAACACCCGACCTTTTATAGGCCAACGCCGGTTGGGCTGATCATCTGACTGCGCTGCGGGGGCGGGGCGAAGAGACGTCGTGCGCAGGCGTGTGGACGTGCTCTCGCAGGTAACCCTTTAGGTGCTGCTGTGGGATAAAGCATCTGCGTTCTGCATTTCCCTGGGGTCGGCCCCTTAGCTGCCGGCACGCCTCTGAGATGCTCAGGTTCATAAAGCAAAAAGTGCCGTTGTGGCTGAGAATATTAATCATAGCTTGCAAAATGCCAAACATGTTAAAAAGCACAGTGCAGTCCTGGCTGGGTGTCTCAGTTGGTTAGAGCATGGAGGGGATCACCAAGGTTGCAGGTTCCATCTCTGGTCAGCACACATACAAGAAGCAACCAACGGATGCATAAATAAGTACAACAACAAATCAATGCTTTTCTCTCTCTCTCTCTTTCTCCCTTCTCTCTCTCTCTCTCTCTCTCTCTCTCTCTCTCTCTCTCTCTCTCAAATCAATCAATAAAAATTTAAAATTAAGAAAGCACATTACATAAGGACAGGTCACATCATCACCACCAGGGAGGTGGGGCGCAGGGTCGGCCGCTAGGGGTAGGGATAAAGCAAAAAAAAAAGAGAGAGAGAGAAAATAAAAAATAAAGCACATTACAATAGATTGTACCAAAGTCAATTTTCTGGTTTTGATATTATGTAAATGATACCATTGGGAGAGGCTGAGGAAAGAGTACTTAAAATCTCTCTTTACTACTTTTGAAACTACCTGTCTATAATTATTTCAAATAAAAGTTTTTTTTAAAAAATCAGGTATTCATCACTCATTTCCACAAAGACAGATTGAGTATCCACCATGTATTAGGCATTGCTATTGGTGCATATAATATCTATGCTACATATGGATATACCAGTGAACAAAACACTGCTTTACTAGTATGTGTTCTTACACTAGTTACTTGAATTTCTATGTGCCTCAGTTCCTCATCTGCACAACAGGGGTACAAACAGGAAGCAGTGCTCCCTGTTTGGGGAGAGTAAATACACATAAAGCAATTAACTAAATACACATAAAGGGATTAACACCATGCCTGACTCAGTTCTCAATACCTATCAACTATTTAATTAGTTAGCCTTGCTATTAAGACATTTAGCCGAGACCGGTTTGCTCAGTGGATAGAGCGTCGGCCTGCGGACTGAAAGGTCCCGGGTTCGATTCCGGTCGGGGGCATGTACCTTGCTTGCGGGCACATCTCCAGTGTGGGGTGTGCAGGAGGCGGCTGATCGATGTCTCTCTCTCATCGATGTTTCTGACTTTCTATCCCTCTCCCTTCCTCTCTGTGAAAAATCAATAAAATATATTAAAAAAAAAAAGACATTTAAGGCCCTAGCCAGTTTGGCTCAGTGAGTAGAGCATCAGCCTGTGGATTGAAAGGTCCCAGGTTCAATTCTGGCCAAGGGCACATGGCTGGGTTGTGGGTTGGATCTTGCAGAAGGCAGCCAATCAGTGATTCTCCTCTCATCATTGATGTTTGTATCTCTCCATCCCTCTCCCTTGCTCTCTGAAGTCAATAAAAATATATATTTTTAAAAGACATTTAAGGTCCTAGCCAGGTAGTTCAGTTGGTTGGAGTATAATCCTGATACTCCAAGGTTTTGTGTTCGATCTCTGGTCAAGGCATATGCAAGAAATGACCAATGAATACATAAATAAGTGGAACAATAAATCAGTGTTTTTCTCTATCCCTTCCTCTCTCTCTCTGAAAAATCAATAAAGAAATTTTAAAACAAGACATTTAATTCAGGGACTGTTTTACAAAATCTCAGGACCAGGGTTAAGGACTTCCTTTCTTGGGCAACCTCACTCTCCATTTCACTTCCTCTCCAGAGGGAGGGCAAGAAAACTGTTTTGCATTTGTCCTAATCTAACCCTAAGGAATGGTTGTATTTTAGATCATTGGCTTTAAGGAACAAATTGGCATTCAGTTTTGTTATCTTTATTCTTTGTAAAGAGCCCAGCTCAATGCTTAGTACACAGTAGACACTCAGTATTTTTTACATCAATGAATGGTATTTTCATTATCACAAGTAAACCTCTTTCAGTGAATCTTCCTTTAAATGCACTCTGTCAAAAGGAGAGGGACTGATGTGATTTTCCTGAGCTGGGAAAAAAGGGAGACATGTGTCAGCAAAAAGAGATGTAAAAGCGAGTCTGGACTCTATAAAAAAACAACAACAAACAAACCTATGCACTCCTACTCCCCCACGCTCTGCTAATGCATCGCACATTTTGCTTGGTAAAGTGATGTCCCAACCCGGATTTCGTTTAAGCAAAGATGGCTATCACCGTCCTGCATTTAACCCATGATGAAACTGAAGCAGGTAGGAACTGCTCAATAAATATCTTTTTTTTTTTTTTTTTAGGCTCAAAGCTGCAGAGGGAGCGGCAGGCAGATGTCAATTCCATTTGCTCAAGCTGGGGTCTTTAAACACCTACACCTGTGTTCCTGACAGTTTTTATTTTTTTTGCTTTTTTACAGAGGGAGAGGGATAGAGTGTTAGAAACCTCTATGAGAGAGACATCGATCAGCCGCCTCCTGCACGCCCCCTACTGGGGATGTGCCCGCAACCAAGATACAGTACATGCCCTTGACCGGAATGGAACCTGGGACCCTTCAGTCCGCAGGCAGACGCTCTATCCTTTAAGCCAAACATGTTTCGGCTCCTGACAAGGTTTTATGTTAATTTTACAAGGCAAGTGCATGTGCCATTTGACCAGTTTTCAGCAATAGGTGTCCAGTTTCCCATTCTCAATAAACTTATGTTTAATCTTTAAAAAAAATGTTTATATCTTTAAATGCACTAAGCACCTACTGTGTGTGCTGGGCTCCATATTAGGCACTTCGCAGCACTTCCTTACAAATTGGGGCATTTCAGAGAAGAAAAACAAAAGTTTCCATTAAAAGGACGTAGAATTTGCTCTTGAATGAGTAAATTGCTTATTGAGAAATTTTAATTACTACAAGTTGCAGAAGCGGGGGAAAGTTTAGGGGGAATAGGTAAATGTAAGTCACTCCCCGTCCCCACTCAAACACTGTTAACCTTCATGGGGAGGGGTTCAACTGAAAGAAGGGGCCTAATGTTGGCGGGGGACCTCTCTCCCCACCGCCATGCTCAGACCCACATTTAGCAAAAGCCTGAGGAGGCGCTTCAGGAGTGAGCAAAAGTAACCATAGCCTCCTTCAGGGTCTGCAGTAATAAATACAAGGAGGGGACGCCGGCACGGGGGGAGGGGTGGAGAGAGGGCACGCGGAGGGAGGAATAACCACGCGAAAGAAGTGACCTCTGCAGGGAGACTCCACTACGCATGTGCTTCCTGCGGTGCATGGAGGGCCCAGAAGTGGCCAAAGCGGCCCCTGCTGATCAGAAGCAGTTACTGCAACCCCTTGGATTAAATGCTGCCCCCACTCTTTAAATCAGTTAATTCGCTTACTCCTCCCCACACAGTGGGGCCTTTGGAGGGATTATTTATGTAAGAGCAAACTGGGGCTCAGAGAAGTTTAGTTATGTGCTCAAAGCCACCCAGCTAGTAAGAGCCAAAGACCAGTGACTCAAAAAGGCATGGGTTAGAAGTATATAACTGGTACACATAATGGAATATTATTCAACCTTGAAAAGGAGAAATTCCGAAATATCACATGAATAAACTTTGACATTATGCTCAATGAAATAAGTTAGTCACAGTGATAGTGTTGTAATTTAACCTAGTTATGAATAACGAAAAGAGCAAAGGAAAAATCAAATAGTATAGGCATGCCATTTGTGCAGCTTTGCCAGGAAGCTACAATTTAGATGCATGCTCAGGGAAGTCTGGGTAAAATAGGAAAGGTACTTTCCTGTCAGTCACACCTGAGAACAGGTCACTGACCAGAGTAGGCATGGCCACTGCAAGTATAGGCAGATTTAAGATATTTAATCTTTACCCTAGCTAGGGCCTAGCCAGTTTGGATAGAGTGCCCGCCTGTGGACGGAAGGGTCTTAGGTTCAATTCCAGTCATGGACACATGTCCAGGTTGCAGGCTCCATCCTCAGTGAGGGGCATGCAGGAAGCAGCCCATCAATGATCCTCTCTCATCACTGATGTTTCTCTCTCTCTCCTTCTCTCTTCCTCTCTGAAATCAATAAAAATAAATATAAAAATAAAACATAAAAAGATATTTAATCTCCAAAACAAAGGAGTGTACTCTCTTTGTTTGCTCTTGCCACTTGCACTCCTGGCTGTGGGACTCTCATGCTCCTGCTCTCCTGCATTTTCCCATATGGCCCACCCACAATGGACTAATGGACTGCACCTAGCCTGATATTAAACTGGACCCAGCTCCCCCACGGAACAGAAACTTTGGACACTGGCTTTGCATTTAGCTCCACTGAATTCCCCAGCTGCACATCTTCCAGGACTGGATTAAGGGAAATGGGACTTTGGAAATCTAAGGATGAAATTCCATGCAAATAAAGCTTCCCACCATATATGCTTTCTTGGGGGCCTCTGGAAATGCTTATTCCAGTGGTACCCCTAGAGCCCCACATCCACTAGCAACAGAAAAAGACCATCTACACTTTTCTCCAATAACAACATAAGGACAAATATTGTGTGATCCCATTTATAAGAGGTCCCTAGAATAGTCAAATTCAGAGACAGAAAGTAGAATGGTGGGTGCTGGGGGAAGAGAAATGGGCAAGTTAGTCTTTAATGAGGACAAGTTTCAGTTTAGTAAGATGAGAAACTTCTGCAGATGGTTGCACAAAAATGTGAATGTGCTTAATAAACTAAAACTGTACAATGAAAATGGCAAATTGTAACCCTTGCCGGCTTGGCTCAGTGGATAGAGCATTGGTCTGTGGACTGAAGGGTCCCAGATTTGATTCTGGCCAAGGGCACATGCCCAGGTTGTGGGCTCAATCCCCAATAGGGGGGTGTGCAAGAGGCAGCTGATCAATGATTCTCTCTCATCATTGATGTTTCTATCTCTCTATCCCTCTCCCTTCCTCTCTAAAATCAATAAAGAAATATATTTAGAAAAAATAAAATGGTAAGTTGTACAAGCCCTCACCCTTTTACTGTCGGTGCATGTGCTCAGGGGTGGGAACGGCTAAGGAGAGGTCAATGGGGGGGAGGGGGAGGAGACATAGGTAATACTTTAAATGATAAAAAATTTAAATTAAAAAATAAAGTAGCCGAAACCGGTTTGGCTCAGTGGATAGAGCGTCCGGCTGGGGACTGAAAGGTCCCAGGTTCGATTCCGGTCAAGGGCATGTACCTTAGTTGCAGGCACATCCCCAGTGGGGGGCGTGCAGGAGGTGGCTGATCAATGTCTCTCCCTCATCGATGTTTCTGGCTTTCTATCCCTCTCCCTTCCTCTCTGTGAGAAATCAATAAAATATATTAAAAAAAAATAAAGTAAAAGGTAAATTATACATTATATATATTTTACCACAATAAAATCCACTGGTTTGGCTCAGTGGATAGATAATGTTGGCCTGTGAACTGAAAGGTCCTGGATTTTTTTTAAAATATATTTTATTGATTTTTTACAGATACGAAGAGAGAGGGATAGAAACTCAGAAACATCGATGAGAGAGAGACATAGATCAGCTGCTTCCTGCACGCCCTCTACTGGAGTTGTGCCTGCAAGCAAGGTACATGCCCCCAACCGGAATCAAACCTGGGACCTTTCAGTCTGCAGGCCGACGCTCTATCCACTGAGCCAAACCAGTCTCAGCCTGGATTTGATTCCAGTCAAGGCACATGCCCAGGTTGCAGGCTTGATCCCCAGGGTGGGACGTGAGGAGGCAACTTATCAGTGATTCTCCTCATTGATGTTTCTAATGTTTTTTATCTCTCTCTCCCTCTCCCTTCCTCTCTGAAAACAATAAAAAAAGGTGTGATTTAATCTGGGAGCAGCTCTGCCTCATTACTATTTTCCAGATGTATTTCTAATTTGGTTGACCCAAGTCAGACATCCTGAATTTAAATTCTAGTTCTGCTCTCACTGGCTGTGTGACCATGGGCAAATTACATAACCTTTCTGAACTTCAGATTCTGCATATAAAATATTCAAGAGGAAACCACAGGCCCAAAATGGTGTCACTCACACTAAAAGCCCATGATGCCAGGCTCTCCCTCCCTGCCTTTCCCTTCCCTTCCACTCCACCTCCCACAAGCCCCCAGGCATGTTACTATCAGTTTCCTCATTCCCGAGATCCACAGGCCCTTCCTTTAGCTCTATAACTTGTTTTCTAATCCCATTTCTTCTAAAGAATTACTTTTTTATCTCTGCAATGTACCTGTTCTGGGCTGCAAACATCATCTTCTGGGCTGAAAACATTGCACAGCCTCTCCGTTGCCCCTGGAGGCAGGGTGTGTTAAGACTGAGGAAGATGGAGTCGGTCACTGAACAATGGGTCGGTTGGAGTTTGGGGGGAGAGGGTGGTTCATGCTCCGGCCAAGCGTGCCCAGGTGTTGCACCTGTGCCCTGAGTTTCTTGGAAACGGCTGAAATAACTTTTGTAACCTTTAGATTGTCATCGTAAGAGTCCTAAGTCCCTCTCGTGGTTTCTGAGTATAAATTTGCTGTAACACCTCTGGTCTGCACTGCAGTTCAGCCTTTGCTGCGGTAAAGTGCTGCAACTGTAGTCGCTGGCCAGCTTAATAAAGGCTCATAAATTTTATCTCTGTCTCTGGTGGTCATCTCTTGCGGGTTGCCCCACAACATACCCAATAAATGATCTCTTACAGTAAAAAATCTACATATATAAAAGGCTAAGCAACTGTCTGACTGTTCGACCGGTAGCTATGATGTGCACTGACCACCAGGGAGACAGACCTCAATGCAGGAGCTGCAGAGCTGCAGTGACTTGGCAATGGTAGTTCTTGGGTGACACACCCCGGAACCAGAGAGAAGGGAGCCTGATTCTAGGGTGTGCCACCCAAGAATCCCCCTCTCCCAATTCAGGAAACCTTTCCCCTCCCGTCCCCTGGGATGTCAGATTGCCGCTTTTGGCCAGAATCCCGCAGACCAGGCCAAGAAACTCCACCTGCCAGAGGGACCCCATTCACTCCCCGAAGGGGACGTCCTTCAAGCTGCTGTGCTGCCCCAGGTGCGGCTGGCCAGGAGGGACTGTGGGAGGTTGGCTCCAGGCCATGTCCGGCCCTTCTCACCAGTCCTGCCCTTCAGCCACCTTCTAATTAATTTCCTTTCAATGTGCAGGAATTCATGCACCAGGGCACTAGTAAGTAAATAAAAGCCCATGATGTCAAACCTGATCTAATCGAGTTTCAGTTTCTCCCAGAAATGTACGTAATTTTTAATCAACCAGTGTGGAATTTCTTGGTAGTCTGGCCCTCTCCATCCCCCATAGAAAGTAAAGGCAATATCTGCATGATAAAAATGCTTCCTCTTCTCTTCCCTAAAGAAAAGATTCCCAGCCCCAAAACAATCCTCCCTTTTCTTTTGTCAATATCCCTTGCTCCACCCTTTTTGCTATAGACTCTATTTTGAACATCACCCTTGGAGCACTCTTTTACTTGCCAAATGGGATGCTACCTTATTAATGAATCACTTAATAGAGCCAATTAAATCTTCAAATTTAATCAGTTGAATTTTACTTTTTATTTACTTATTTTTGAATCTTATTTTTTTGTTTTATTTATTTATTTGTTTGCTTGTTTGTTTTTTGTTAATTCTCACCCAAGGATATTTTTTCATTGATTACTTTAAGGAGAGTAGAAGAGAGAGGGGGAAAGACAGAGAGAAGCATCCATGTGAGAGAAACACATCAATTGGTTGCCTCCTGCACGAGCCCCCAGGAGGACCCTGGCCCAGGAGGAGCCTGCAACCAAGGTACCTGCCCTTGACCAAAATCAAACCTGGGACCCTTTGGTCCCTAGGCAAACACTCTATCCCTTGAGCCAAACCAACTAGGGTTGAATTTTACTTTTTAAACAAAAACATTGAACAATACGTTCCCATGTGCATAGGGGAACTTAAGAGTAGAGATCCCAATTAAAAAAAAAAAAAAAACCCTGATACACTCTGCTGATACACCTTGCCCTATATCAGTGGATTACACCTGAGAATGATTCTTGCACCAGGAGACACGAGGTGATATCTGGGGAAATCTGTAGTTGTCACAATGGGGGTACTCCTGGCATGGAGTTTGTGGAGACCACGGGTGCTGTACAATAGTCCATGGTGCCCACCACCTCATCCCCGCCACCTCACCCCTGCCATTCAGAATGATCCTGCCCTCAGTGTCCATCCTGGAGTATTAGAGGAACAGGAAGGAAGCCCCTGTGGCTGCAAGAGTCAGGGTAGTGGAGAGTAAGCGAGCACTTGTGGGCCTCTGGAAGGACTTGGGCTTTTGCCCCAGGGAGGTGGGAGCCCTAGCTCTGGTTAGAGAAGGGGTGGAACCTGACTCATGTGGTCATGGACGACCTCTATTGGCCATTTATAGATAGTTTGTTGGGGCAAGGGCAGAGGGGACTATGCTAGTCCAGTCTGAAGATGATGGGAACTGGATCTAAGTGACCCTCATGGAGGGGGTCAAAAGTGGGCTGATTTACAATAGATTTGGACAATGGGACAGATAGTTTTGGCTGACATGTTGAATGTGAACAATGAGAGTCCAGACTGACTTCAAGATTTTGGCCCAATAAAATCGAAGGACAGAGCTTCCTTTTGCTGAGAAGGTGAAAAGAGCAGATAGCAAGTACAGTGGGGAAGATGGAAAGCTTAGCATGGGCATGATGTGTGTATGAGAAACGATGAGATCCCGCATGCAAGTGCAAAAGTAGGTGGACATGGAGTCCAGAGCTGAGAGGAGGTTGGGGGGTTTGAGGGTAGATTTCTCAGTCATGTTAGGATTGCAGGAAGTAGGACATGTGTTGCAAGATTCCATTTATATGAAATGTGCAGAACAGGCAAATCCATAGAGACAAGAGAGTGGATTGCCAAGGGCTGGGGAGGTGTTTAGGGAGTTACTGCTAAGGGGAATGGTATTTCTTTTGGGGGTGATAGAAATGTTTTAAAATTAGCATGTGGTAATATCAACATTCTTTGCCTGATTGTACACTTAAAAACAAACCTCTTGACTCCATCCATTTCTTTCCATCCCCTCTGCCCTCTGCCTCTCCCCCTGATCCAGGACCCCATCATCACTTGCCTGGGTCACACAAATCTATCTTACCCCATGTGATGGTTAAATTTATGCTTCTACCTGGCTGAGCCACGGTGCCCAGATATTTGGTCAAACATTATACTGGCCCAGGATGGGTGGCTCAGTTGGTTGGAGCTACATCCTGTACACCAAAAGGTTTCAGATCCGATTCCAGTCAGGGCACATACCTAGGTTGTGAGTTCAATTACCAGTCAGGGTGTGTAGGGGAGGCAACCAATCAATGTTACTCTCTTACATTGATCTCTCTCTCTCTCTCTTTCCCCCCCCCCTCTAAAATCAATAAAAACATCCTCGGGTGAGCATTAAAAACATACTGAATGTGTCTACGAAGGTGTTTTTGGGTGATATTGATATTTAAATTGGTGGACTGTTAAGTAAAATAGATTGTTCTACCTAATATGGGTGGGCCACAAATAGAGCCCCAACCATTTTGGCTCAGTAGATTGAATGTTGGCCTCTGGACTCAAGGGTCCTGGTCAAGGGCATGTATCTTGGTTGTGGGCACATACCCAGAAGGAATTGTGCAGAAGGCAGCTGATTGATGTTTCTCTCTCATCGATGTTTCTAACTGTCTATCCCTCTCCCTTTCTCTCTGTAAACAATTAATTAAAAAAACTTATTTTTTAAAAAGGGGCTCAAAAGAACAAAAAACTGACTTCTTTTAGCAAGAAGGAATTCTGCCAGCAGATGGCCTTCTGATTTGAACTACAACTTCAGTTGTTCCCTGGGTTTATATATCCGGGTGCATATCTTTATATATAGATACTAGTGGCCCTGCGCACGAATCCATGTGAGAGTAGCTTGCTGCTGCTTGCCTCAGCTGGCCGACGGGCCCACTGCTGCTGTAACTCTGCGACACTGGTAGCTTGCTGCCCTGCCTTCCTGGTGATTGGTCTGTTCAGACAATTTGCATATTACCTCTTTATTATGTAGGATATTTGTATGTATGTATGTATGTATGTATGTATGTATTTTATTGATTTCAGAGAGGACAGGAGAGAGAGATATAGAAACATCGATTATGAGAGAGAATCATTGATGGGCTGCCTTCTGCACACCAACTACTGAGGATCAAGCCCCACAACCAGGGCAGGTGCCCTGATCAGGAATCGAACTATGACCTCCTGATTCATAGGCTGATACTCAGCCACTGGCTGGACAGGTGCATATCTTTTTATTCACCTGTTCACGGTGACCTTGGTAAGTCACTTAACCACAAGTCAAGACCTCAGTTTTCTCATGTGTAAATTGGAACCAATAATAGTGTCTATTATTGGGATTGGCAGATGTGAAGGTGAAATAACATGTCAAGTGCTTAAAACAGGGCTTGACACTTAGTATTAGGGAGCATTATTAACATCACCATTATTGTTGTTTCCTTGGGAAGTGGGATGGGTGGGTTGAAGGTTGACATCCTTTTCCCAAAAGACAGTTAGCCCAGCCATTTTTTGGTACCGGCGCCTTTACACAGCCTCTGCCTCTCTTCCTCAGAGGAAAACTAATCACCTGGAGCACGTAGAGAGTTTGAACTCCGCTGCCTGCGGGTAGTGGGGAGCCACGGAGAGCTCTAGAGCAAGGCGAGGTTCCCCTCACTCCAGATTCCCAAGGGTTGCTGTGGATGGGGAGGCAGAATTGGGGGTCGCAGGCGTCGCACTCAGGGGTAAGGGATGCAGGCGCCCCGGTGAGTTGGGGAGTTGGTCCCGCATGCCTCCACCGGGGGCCGGCCAGCGGGTGCCGAGCCCGCTCCCGCTTGGCCCGGCCAGGACCCGGATGTGCAGCGCACGGAGCCAGCGGCCGCCAAAGCTGCCCTGCACGCTCCGGTGGCCGCGGCGCTAGGAAAACCTTCTCCGTCCCGACGCCGCCCGCCGGGCAGCGGAGCACGCAATGGGCCGCGCGACACCCGGCTGCACGGTGACAGCGCCCCGCTCTCGCCTTTCCTCCCAGACGAGACCCAGCACGCGGCCCCACCAGTGCTGGGCTCATACCCCTTTAAGATGCCAGACGGGGCCAGGGGTGGGCGTGGCGGCCGGGAGCGAAAGGGGGCGACGTCCCGCCGCCCACATTGGCCCGAGGCCCAGGCGGCGGCCCCACGCCTGCGCAGTGCGCCACGGAGGGCGCCGTAGAGGCGGGGGGTGCAAAGAGAAGGGCGAGCGGGTGCTAATTGGCTGCGGTGGCGGCCCCGCCCGCTAGTGGCGGCCGGTCACGTGACGCGACGCTGGGGGCTCCCGGCGCGGGGGACGCTGGTGGCCAAGATGGCGGCGGAGCTGGTGGAGGCCAAAGTGAGTGAGTGGCGGCGACGCCGGCCCGGACGGGCGGCCGAGGGGGCAGAGGCCAGGCGGCGGTCCGAGGTCGGCGACTTCCGCACGGGGCCCCACGGTGCGGACCCTCTGCGGCTCGGCGCCCAGCCCCCTCGTTTGCCCCCCGGCCCTGGGGCTCCGGTTGCGGGCGGGGGGCGGGGAGGCCGGAGGCGGGGGGCGGGGCCCCCAAACCTCACCCTAGTCTTCGCGCGGGGAATCGGCCCAGGGCTTGCGGCAGGGTTCTCCCGCTTTAGCCTGAGCGCTTAGGGTCCACGTCTCTCTAAACTCGGGCGCCGGGTCGCGCCTCCCAGCTGAGGCACAGCCCCCCCGGGCAGCACGAGGGGCTGTGCTGCTCGTCCGCTCCGCGCCCCGAGCCGGGGTCCGTGCTCTTTGGCCTGGGGGAGTGTCTTCGTCTCCCCGTCCCTCGGCACAGAGAAACTGCATCTGGGTCTCAGCTTCCCGGTCCAACCGGGCAGGCTGCGGCTGGCGACTGCCCGCCCAGAGGCTCCCCTAACTCTTCTACCATCTCTCCCACTCCCCGGGGTGAGGACTCAGGATCCTCAACTGCCCTGAACACAGCCAGTCCTCTTGGGGTCTGTGCCCCAGGGTGGAGTTTGGGGCCCCGCTTGGGCTCTCGAGTGGATCCCAGAGCCCCGCCCCCTCTCGATGCCCTCCCTCTCACCCCCAAGTGGACGCGGTGTTCAGTGAGCTGGTTCTGCCCCCTGGGATGGAGTCCTGACCCCTGAACTTGGTTCAGGGCCTTCATAACTCCTCTCTCTCCGTTTTGGGTACCGGGCTCTCTCTCCTTCCTCCATCTTTCCCCTTAGGACAGCATCTGTGAGGCTTTGGACGCTGCATCTGGGGTCTCTCAACCTCACACGCGCAGTATCAGACCCTAATCTTGGATGCTTCCCTATATTCTGCTCCCCAATGAGTCTACTCGGATCATACCACTCTCCACACAGTCCCCGGAACCACTGCTTTAGATCCCTTTATGCACCCAGCTCTGGTTTCTGAATTCCCCTCCTCTTTCTGCTGGTCTGTTATGTTGTTCTTGGAGGTCCTTGTTGGTTTCAGGGATAGGCCTCTTTCTGTAGGCTAGCTCCCGGGTGCCTCTCCCCATACTCTAGTTTGGGGTCCAGATTCCACATCCCATAGATTATCCCCTCTCCTAGCTTGGGACCCCTTTGAATCCTCTTAGGACTAAACTGGGAGCATCCCCACCCAACAGATATACCTTTCCCAGGTACCTCTCTGAGGACAGGCTCTAGAACCCTTGCCTCAATTAGATTATGATTCTCCCCTTCTTCCCTGAGAAGTTAAGGAACATGATACCAGGGAAGTTCTTCACTGGACAGAAGCACTGCCTCTTGCCCCCTTTCTGGCCTCCCCTCCCCAACATCTTGACCTATAAATGTTTTCTCTCACTCATCCCTCTCCTTACATCTCCCTTCACTTCCCCCTGGGATCTGAAATTCAGCCCTCTAGATTCTGTGATTATAGGGTTATTATCCTCCCTTCACCCCAGAACACCCTACTCCCTCCCCCCATACTTACACCATATACATTTCTGCACTTCTCTAGGGTTTGGAGAAATTGAAACTTGTTCTAGAGAAGTAGAGGGGTCTGAACTCTGCAAGCCCAAGGTGGCAGCCTGCAGGCCTGATGTCCCTGGAGCTCTGAAATTTAATCTCCTTGAGGGCCATTAGTGTGACTCTGGACCCCCACCCTCTCAGACAGAGGGTGAGGTCTGAAGTCTTTTTTATTCAATCCAGAGCCTTGAAATATGATCCAATGAACTCTATTTGACCCTCCGGTGGCTGGGGCCCCCCAACCCAGTTAAATTAAGTAGACCCTTTTTTCAAGTTCTCTAAAACACTAGCCTCCGTTCAGGGGAAAGAAGAGGGGACTTGAGACTGCAGCACCACTTGCTCTCTCCTAGGGAGCTTTCTTTCCTCTGCAGTCTCTTGTGGTCATTGTGAAGTTCCTTCCATGTAATTGAAATGTCCCCCCTTTTAGGCGCTTTCCTAACCTCTCAAGAGCTGGAGATTTTGTCTTTTGGGGTGCAAAGTAGGCTGGTTCAAGGAAATACTGGACATTTGAGACTTAACCCAAGGCCTCTGATAGGTATTGGGGAGAAGGGAGTTGGCCTGTGAACTCCCTGGGATACTTTGTAGCAGTTTGTACCCATCTCCTATTTCCTGGTGAAAGGGGCTTTAACTTTCCTCCCATGCTCAATAAGCTGGAAAGGGGTTAAATTAAGCTCAATTACTCTTTCTAGGCTGTTTCTCTATACAGCTAGCTACAACTATGGAAACCCTTGTGGCCTGGTGCTGTTTATAAACACAGATCTGAGGGGCAGGCAGGGGCAGGATGAAGCCTCAGCAGGAGCTGATCTATCAAGCCCCTCTCCCAACTCTCCCTCCCACCCCCAATCCCCCAGGGTCAAGGGCAGGCTCTTCCCTGGTGGCAGCTGCTTAGAAATCAGAATGACAACTTGAGGGGTGTGTCCCCTGATGCTGGTGCAGGAGCTCCAGATATCTAACCTGGTGGAAGAGGGTATGCCTTGGGGCGGCATGGGGTCTTCCAGGGGTAGGATAGTATCAAGAGATGTGTTGTGGTTGGATTCAAAGGCCAAGCCCACCTGCCTGTGGCTCCATGGGAGGCCATTAGCTTGCACATGGCAGTGCCTCTCCCCTCATTGGTCAGGTTGAGAAAGGTGAAGCCTCTTTGTTTCAGAGCATTCTGGACTCTCTGAGGACCAGCAGACTGTTTAGGTACTTAGGTAGGGGGTGTGCTGTTGAGTGAAGGTCCTTCTAGGCCCCCAGGCAGCTGGGTGTGAGTGGAAGGTCCAAATGCCAGTCCTCTCATTGCCACACAGGGAGGCATTGGGCCAACCACTTCCCTCTGGGAGCCTCAGTTTTCTCACCTATATAATGTTCAAAGCCCTTGTGAGATGAGTGAGTGAGAACTCCCCTGTGGTAATTGGCACATGATAGACATTCCACAGCTATAGTACAGGAGTAGAAGGAAGACCCTGCAACAGAAAAAGGCTCCCCCTTGAGGTTTTGCAGACAGGACTGGACAGCCTCCTTTGCTATCAGCGTGAGCCTGGTGTACTGAAAGAAAGAAGCTTAGCTCTTGTGCTGACAAATGAGGAGCCCAGAGTGCAGAGAAGCCTGATGGCAGACCTAGGGTCGTCTGGGAACCTAGCACAGAATCTAGTTTTGAACCCAGGGCTCTTGAGTCAGACTCCATGTCTCACCCTTAAATCGCCAAGAAATGAGAAACATCAGTGTCTCCTAGCATTGAGGCTGCTACGTAAAATCTGGCAGGGTTCCCACCCACCTCCAACAATAACACTTTCTCAGGTTTAGTTTAAGCCTGTGGTCGGCAAACTGCTCTTTGGCCCTTGAGTGTGGTGGCTCTTCCACAAAATACCACAGCCTGGGCGAGTCTATTTTGAAGAAGTGGCATTAGAAGAAGTTTAAGTTTAAAAAATTTGGCTTTCAAAAGAAATTTCAATCGTTGTACTGTTGATATTTGGCTCTGTTGACTAATGAGTTTGCCGACCACTGGTTTAAGTGATTTATTGGTTTCTTTGGGTGCTATCCTGTCCCATGCTCGCCAGCTTTCCATATCTACTCTTGTCACTTGTACTGTGTTGTTGTTTTCTCCTTTTCCCCTAGAAGTGTCTTTTTCCCACCACATTTCATTCAGGCCAGCTTCAGGGCTCAGCATGGGTGATCTGAAACTCTGCTGGCCCATCCTCTTGGTACACTTTGCTTATGAAGCTGTTGGGGAACTCTCATTCCCCTTGGTGTACTAGAGTCTCACAGAGGGAATATACCTCCAGCTAACCCCAAAGAAAACATTGCAATCAACTGAGCTCTTGTGTTTGGCTTGATATAGTTGGAGGGACCCTGCTAGACCTCATCACTTTGCCACAGTTCAGTTAACAGCCTCTCCAGCTGGTGGATTCCCAGAGCCTTTTTCTCAGACCCATGGTTCTTTTTTTAAATCCTTACCCTAGGATATTTTTCCATTCATTTTTAGAGAGTGGAAGAGAGAGAGGGAAAGACTGAGAGAAACATGGTGATTGGTTGCCTCCTGCATCCACCCTGACCAGGGCATGGGTGGGGGAGGAGGCTGCAACCAAGTTATGTGCCCTTGATCAGAATTTAACCTGGGACCCTTTGGTCCACAGGTTGACATTCTATGCACTGAGCCAAACCAGCTAGAGCTTGGTTCTTAATTGGGGCTGATCCTGCTCCCAGGGGATATTGGAAGATGTCTGGGGGACGTCTGGGGAAGATGTCTGTTTGTGATTATCATGACTGGGATTTGGAGGTGCTCCTAGCCTCAAGTGGGTGGGGGTAGGGATGCTGCTTAACACCCCACAATATCCAGAATAGCCCCCACAGAGCACAATCCAGCTCACTTGTCTACATTGCCCAGATGGAGAAAGCCTACTGGAATGATCAGCTAAAGTGCTCAGCTGTAGGTCAATGCTGGGGAAAGTGTAGTGGAGATGAACAACTCCTGGCATCAGAGTTGGGCCTGGGTTTGAATGTTGACTGTAACATGGAGCTCACACCAACCTGGGGAGTGTTTTAAGAGTCAAAGTTAAGTATATAAGACATGTCCAACTCAGTTCTGGCAGGTGATTAGTATTAAGTTGTGGCTATCAAGACCAAAAGGAAAACATGTCTATGGCTGACAATGGTTGCACATTCATTCTGCTTTGCATGAGTTACCTCATCAGGTCCTTCCCACATCCCAATGAAGTGGATCCTGCCATCCTCCCCAATGAAGAGACTGAGGGTCAGAAAGGCCATCAGTGTGCTCTGTTTGGGAGTGGCTGAGACTGTTTATGGGAAAAACAGGATTCCCAGTTCCTGCCCTGGGGATGCTTTTAGGTCTGAAGATGTTAAAAGAGAATCTAAAATAGAAGGCGGGGGTGGGGGCAGTCAGAAGAGCTTTTGCTGTGTTGGCAATGCTGAGGAATGGAGGAGGAGGAGGAGGAGAAGGAGGAGGGCAGCAGGGCTGAGCTGGGAGGGGGCATCTGTGCAAGGTGAGCTTCAGTGGAAGTGGAATCAAGCCCAGGCCAAGTGGGATTGATACCAAAGCCTCCTCCTAGGCTCCCACTCGCACCAGACAGAATCAAAGGGGAGGGAGCATGGGATCAAGTGGTAGCTGACAGGGCTTCGTTGTTGTTGTTGTTGTTGTTTTTTATTGATTTTGTACAGAGAGGAAGGGAGAGGGATAGAGAGCTAGAAACATCGATGAGAGAGAGACATCAGTCAGCTGCCTCCTGCACACCTCCTATTGGGGATGTGCCCACCACCAAGGTACGTGCCCTTGACCGGAATCGAACCCAGGACCTTTCAGTCCGCAGGCTAATGCTCTATCCACTGAACTACACCGGTTTCGGCAGGGATTCATTTTGTTATTCCCCCCACTCTGCTCAGGCAGTTCAGAGAAGCCCCTATGCCCCATTGGTAGCCCCTGACTCTGGCAGCCTTTCCCTCTGAGCATATGTGTCTGTGATTGCTCTTTGCAGAACATGGTGATGAGTTTTCGAGTCTCCGATCTTCAGATGCTCCTGGGTTTCGTTGGCCGGAGTAAGAGTGGACTTAAGCACGAACTTGTCACCCGGGCCCTCCAGCTGGTCCAGTTTGACTGTAGCCCTGAGCTGTTCAAGAAGATCAAGGAGCTCTACGAGACTCGCTACGCCAAGAAGAGCTCAGAACCCATCTCCCAACCCCACCGGCCCCTGGATCCCTTGACCATGCACTCGACCTATGAACGGGCCAGCACTGTGCCCAGGACTCCACTCACAGGCCCCAACATTGACTACCCCGTGCTCTATGGGAAGTACTTAAATGGACTCGGACGGTTGCCTGCCAAGACTCTCAAGCCGGAAGTGCGCCTGGTGAAGCTGCCCTTCTTCAATATGCTAGATGAATTGCTGAAGCCCACTGAACTGGGTGAGTCCATGTCCTCTGGGGGTTCTGCCTTCCAAGTTCTGGTGCCTGTGGCCATGTAATATTTTCTGAGAAGCAGCAAAGTTAGGGTGGCAGAAGTCTTGCGGATCTTTAGATTAGTAACCTAGTGCCATCTAACAATATTTCCCAAATACCAGCAGCTTAAAACAATTGAGAGTCCCAGTTTCCAAGAGTTAGAACTCTGGAATGGTCTCTCTGGGTGGTCCTGACTCAGTGTCCCTCATAAGATCCAAGTCAAGGTGTTGGCCAGGGCTAGGTGTTGGCTAGGGGTGGTTGTCAGCCTGGTGTCAGCCTCAGCTCCTGTCTGAGCTCAGGCTGGGGAAGGTTGACCAGCCTCAGCTTCCTGTGCTTCCAGGGCTCGAAGTGGAATGTCCTGGGCCTCTTGTTAACACTCAGATTTTCCGAGTGTTCTCAGAGACCCCGCCTATTATCTCTTACATATCAAACTACCCCCCCATCTCCATTTATTCATTTACTCACTCACACAGGGTATATTTGAGCACCAGCTGAATGGGAACCCCTACATGTGCATACACACACACACACACACACACGGTTGAACCCCCACATCTTAGCTCGGCCCCTGCTACACACCTGGTCCTGAATTGGTCCCTGTGTGCTATGGCAGAGGTCACAGTCCCTTCATTGGCTACTTGGCTCACTTCCCTTTCATGCTGCTGACCCAGCATCTTCTCTTGCTCAGCCAGGGGACCCCTCTTTGCATGTAGACTTCAGCTTCAGTCCTGTGTCAGCCTGCCCCCTCTGTCCTGCCTTAGGTGTGGGGGTGGAGTAGAGATGCAGCTGCCTTTCTCTTCTTACTTATAGACCTTGGGCTTTGTGAATTTGAGCTAGAGGGGCTGTGGTTCCAGGTGAGGCTGCAGGTGGTAGAGGAAGGAGTTCTGTTGTTTGGGCCTTGGAGTCTGAGGTCGTCCTCTGCTTTCTCTCTGACACCAGATAGTATTTCTCGCTAGTCCCCAGGTGGGGAGCAGGTTGGCCCAGCAGCATTTGTCACAGGGTTGATGTGGCAGTGCTGGAGTCCTCCAGGAAGACTTCCCCTTTCTCTGCTCCCTCAACCTCTCTAGATGCTGGAATCCATCCTCACCACACCACTGGTTTCTCTGTGAGGTTTTGGGGTCCTCAGGACTGGCTGGCTAGCTAATCCTGAAGGTTGAACTGACATTTTCAGATTCTAGAATCATCTTCGAAATGGGGAGGCTGGGTTTTCACCAGGAAGCTCAGGGCAAGCCTTGCACTGGGTGGGGAATGAAGCTGGAGATGACTTTGAATTTGGGGTGTCTGGCAGGCTCTCATCCCCTGCCTGGACCATGGGCTTCCTTCCTGTACTGCAAGCCTACAGCCGCTCCCACCCCATAGTGCATTGCTTTACTCTGTGCCCCCAGGGACCCTGGTCACCTGATCTCCGGGAGAGTCTGCTCCCCTGACTACACCAGGAATTATTCTGCTGGTGGCTCAGAACAGAGAAGCTGACCCTGTCCTGCCTCTGCTCCCGCCCACTTGCCTGCGCCTGTCTCAGGGTGTACCCTCTCACTGGGAGTCCCCCTTTAGGAAAAAAACACTTGAGGGCTGCCTGAGTTCCTAGGGAGAGGCCTCACTGACCACAGGCCCTAACCCTGTAGCAGTCTGGTCCCCTCTATTCCCAGACCAGCAGTTGTCCGCCCACTTTACACCCTGGGTACCTCCCCATGTGAATTCTGGCATATTGGCCTTGCCCAAGAGCTACTTTAGGAGACTGCTCGACCAGCTTCCCTTTATCCTTTGCATGACCTGTCAACCATAACAAGGCTGGCTTCTAGATGGAACCCGTACTGGAACAGTAGACATAAATCACATAGGGTGTGTTTAGGGTCAGAGGAGGGAAAAAATAGAGCCACAGACTCAGAACTGAAGGACCTTAGAACACATGATATCCTCTGGTTGGGCAGGACCTGGCCCAAGGTCACACAACATTGCTAGGAAGGGATTCCAGGGCTGTGTACTCAGTCCTCATCTTGATTCTCATCCTTTTCCACACCATCAGTGCTTGCACCCCTGCAGGGAAGCAACTGTTCTGAACTACATGAAGGTTCTGGATCCCAGGCTTCCTCTCTGCACGAAGGGCCCATCTGTCTTTCCCTTCCCAGCCGTGATAGGCCGTTAGCCAGGTGCTCCCAGGGCAGGGACACTTGCTTCTAAATTGCAACAGAGTTCAGAGGGGTCATGAATATGATCCTGGGTCATGCTACTTTAGCTTGGGGCTTACTGGGTGCCTTACAGCCTGAGGGTTCCCCCAGCCCAGCCACTTAGGGTGTCAGCCAGAATCTGACAAGGAAGGCCCAGATCTCCCTGTCAGGATTGGGTAGGGGGAGGGAGGCCATTATGCGACTTGTGGGCGGAAGGAAGGAAACACAACCTGGTGCAGTGCTGCTCTGAGAGGCTCCCAGCATCCTGTGACCAGCTCCTCACAGTGTGGGACATTCAGCCAGCCCCCACTGCCCCCCCCCCCGTGTCCTGATAACTCCAGATGCCTCCAGTTCTCCACATGTCCCCTCCTCCCCCCAGAGGTTGTCAGCACCCAGGTGTTGGAGAGTTGTTGGTCTGGTGCCTGCCCCATGGTTCATTCAGCCTGAGTCCTTTGGCTGGCATTGCCTAAGCAACAAGAAGATGGTGGGGTCTCTGGCCTGATGCATTTTGCCAGGAAGTTGCACTAGAGGTGATTATAAACAGTGCCGAGTTAGGAATGGCCTTATTGTGGAATACATGGTCTATCAGTACCAGGAGCCCCTTACTATGCATTTGTGGGGAGGTGGCATTCCTGTTCACCTGAGGGCTGAGTAGCATGAACTGGACAAAACTGGAGCGGGAAAGTGTGTTCCAGCCAGAGACCCAGTGGTGAGAGAGAGCTTGTAAATGAAGGCCATTGTGATCAGAGCATGATGTGGCATAAGAGGAAGAAGGGAGAACAGAGGCCAAAGGGGAAGCGTGGGGATTGTTCCAACAGCTTTGGAGTTGCTGAAGGTCCCATGAGCTTTTCCAGATCTTGTTTTCTTGAGTTCTTTCTGAGGCAGGTATGATCTCTGAGGTGCAGTGGCCTGCTTGCCATCCCATAGCCAGTGTGGTACATACTTAGCCCTATTCATGATGTGGGAGCCTAGACAGTCCTATGATATCCCAGGTCCCAGGCTGCAAGCAGACAGGCTTATGAGATGGAAGACCAATCCCATCAATGGACTTCTTCAAATCTCCTTTCTTTTCATTTAAACTCGGTAAAATGACGTGTTCATCATAGAAAACATGAGGTAGTAGTAGAGAAACGAGCTGTGGCTGTGCTCCCCGGAGCATCCATACTGGCTGTGTGGCTTGCCGCCTTCTTTTCTCCATGGTGCAATACTATGAAGCTGTGGCTGTACCCTGACTGTTGTTTTGTCATCCTCCTTCCACCCCACCGCCGTATATTGTGAGCATCAGGTCCTTAAATAGTCTTTGCTGGTGCAGTTTTCGAGGCTGCCTGGCATCCTAGGGTGGAGATGGATGTGTGGGCCCTCTTAGTTGGTCAGTATCTCGGATCTAGCCCAGGGGCTGGTTCCCAAAATTCCTATTTCCTGGAGGACTCAGAGCAAAGGGTTCCCTTCCTCTAGTCCCTGGAAGGTGCAGAGGCATGTGGTTGTAAGCAGAGGTTTGGAGGAACATTATATCCACAGCTACCCAGTTTCCAGCAGTGTGGATGACAACTGAAGTACTTTCTGGTTCAGTTGGTGCCCATGATGACACAAAGACACTTGGACATGGTGTTGATTCTTAAGAGGTAAAGATTTTGGCCGAAAACTGGTTTGGCTCAGTGGATAGAGCGTCGGTCTGGGGACTGAAGGGTTCAATTCCGGTCGAGGGCATGTACATTGGTTGTGGGCACATCCCCAGTGGGGGGTTGCTGGAGGCGGCTGATCGATGTCTCTCTCTCATCGATGTTTCTGGCTTTCTATTCCTTTCCCTTCTTCTCCGTGAAAAATCAATAAAATATATCTTTAAAAAAAAGAGGTAAAGATTTTGGAGAAAAAAACAGAGCAGGGAAGGAGGTGGGAGTGCCAGAATTGCAAGGGTGGTGGTATAGGTTTTTTCCTTCCTTCCTTCCTTCCTTCCTTCCTTTCTTTCTTTCTTTCTTTCTTTTTTTTTAATTTTTTTTTATTAATCCTCAGCTTAGGATATTTTTTCATTGATTTTTAGAGACAGTGAAAGGGAGGGAGAGTGGGGAGAGAGAAAGAGAGACTTTGCCTCAGGCACACACCTAATCAGACCTGGGGATAGAACCTGCAACCCAGATACGTGCACTTGATCAGAAATTAGACCTTCAGCCCTGACCGGTTTGGCTCAGTGGATAGACATTGGCCTACGGACTGAAAGGTCTCAGGTTCGATTCCGGTCAAGGGCATGTACCTGGGTTGTGGGCACATCCCCAGTGGGAGGTGTGCAGGAGGCAGTTGATCAGTGTTTCTAACTCTCTCTCCCCCTTCCTCTCTATAAAAAATCAATAAAATATATTTAAAAAAAACACAGAAATTAGACCTTCATTCCTTTGGTGCACGGGCTGACACTCTAACCACTGAGAATACCAGCCAGGATGGGTGGTACAGTATTATATTTTTTGGTACAGTTTTTTGTTGTTGTTTTTTGTTGTATTTTTTAACAGAGAGGAAGAGAGAGGGATAGAGCTGCTTCCTGCACACCTCCCTCTGGGGAATATGCCCACAACCAAGGTACACGCCCTTGACCGGAATTGAACCTCGGACCCTTCAGTTGCAGGCTGACACTATCCACTGAGCCAAACCAGTTAGGGCTTGGTACAGTTTTTAAATAAAGGTGTTTGGGGAAGGCTTTCTTCCTAGTGTCTTTTCACGAATATAAAAGATACCAAGGAGGTGAAGATTATTGAGGTAGGAATGATCTAGCTAGAAGAGGGGGTGGTACATAGAAGACCTCAATGTGGGATATATTTGACAGGTAGGGAGCATAGGAGGAAGCCAGGGTAGCTGCTATGAAATTATGGCTACAGAGCGGGACGGATCATCCTCGAGGCCCTATGCAGCAGACGGTGAGCCTTGGGAGCCTGGATACCAGCAAGTGATATTTGTACTGATCAGAACAGGCAGTGGTGATGGGGAGAGGAGAGCACTGAGTGCCAACAGGACTGGCTGAGGAATTGATGGGGGAGGGGATGTGATAAGAGTCATGGATGATGTCCACATCTCAGCCCTGAATAGCTGAAAGTGGAGCTGGTAAAGGGCTGGTTTTGGGGAATCCCCAGCTCCCCCTCCTGGTGGTGGTATAAAGTATGCCTTGTCCCAGCTGAGGTGGCAGCTCAACTCCCGCCAGCCACCTGGCTTCCTAGGGAAGCAGTCAGCCACCCCAGGCCAACGACACAACGGAAAATTAGATTCAGAGTCCTCACAGCAGTCTCACCTAGAAATAGGAGCCATTCCAGGAAAGGACCCTGGGTTCTGGTCCTTCCACCACCAACTTGCCCACCTTTCTTAAATAATGTTTTAGAGAGGAAGGGAGAAGGATAAAGAGATAGAAACATTGATTGGCTGCCTCCCGCACGACCCCTACTGGGGATCGAGCCCGAAACCTGGGCATGTGCCCTGACAGGAATTGAACTAGAAACCTCTTGGCTCTTGGTTCCTGGGTTGACATTAAACCTCTGAGCCACACTGGCCAGGCTTGCCCACCTTTCTTACACTGTTGGTGCTGGCAGAGCTCCCTGGCCTGCTAGGGTCCCTTTCCCTTTCTCCCTTGAGGGCGGGGGGGAGGTGTCACTGTGAGGTGGGGTGGTATCTTCTCTCTGGGAGTCACTGTGAAGTGGGGTGGTTTCTTTGACTTCTACCAAATCTTGACAGTCCAGATAATGTGAAGCCTCCACAAATGCCCCTGGGCTCTTGGGGTAGGCCTGACTGAGGTGTCTGCAGGTGGCCTGCCAGTCTCTTCATAACCAATTAGGTGACCCTCCTCAGGACCCCAACCAGAACTCTGAAGGGACCAGCAGGGCCCTTAACAAACAAGCAAGAGTGGGCAGCAGTGTGACAATTGCAGCAGTCACCTCTCTACACCACACCAGCTATAGACTTGGCTGTGTACTCCGAGAGGTGGATCCTATGCATGGAGGGCACCTAGACTTGGACCAGGATAGTGGTATGTGGCCCCTCACAGATCTAGAGAACAAACTCAGGCAGTCTGGTTTCTAAACTGGAGCTGGTTTTAAGTTTGAATCACATTTGCTTAAATAGATTACCTGTTGTGGTTTGGAATTCAGAAGGTTCTAAGACAAGGGTTGGCCAATTAGGGTGGGGGCAAATCCCACTGGCTGCTTGTTTTCCTAAACCAGTTCTATTAGTGCACGGCCACACCCATGTGAACACTTACTGTCTCTGGCAGCTTCCATGGTACAAGGCAGAGTGAGGACATCAAGGCAGAGACCTTGTGGCTCAAAAAAGCCAAAAATATTTATACTCCAGCTCTTTATAGAACAGTCTGCCCACTCCTGTTCTAAAGGATTTGCAGTATAAATTTTAAAAGCTCTCTTCTACCTCCCCCAGTCCTCTGAGACTGTGATTGTGGCCAGTTCTCACACCCCCTCCCCCAGAGACATCTCTTGCACAAATAAGCCAATGTGCATTTGCACAGACCCCCTCCCTCCATTTGGTTGCACAAGTAGTATCATGATAAACATAGAGCTCTGCATTTGCTACTTTCAGGTGTCCAAAACACCTTATAATAAGGTTACTCCTTATTAGAACACAAAGAGCAGCTTGATCCTTTGTTACCTGTTTTCCCAGTTGCATAGTATTCCTTTGTATGAGACCTCTTCTAGTATGTCTTAACCAGACCCCGTTGGCCGGCAGTCAGGTGGTTAACAGTTTTCTGCTGATAGAAACCATTCTGAATAATGTATGACTGTGAGCGTTTCTCCTGTATGTGTGAGTGTGTGCTTATGGGCACGTGCTCACCGAATGTGCCAGTACAGCTGTTTGAGGTGGGGACAGAGTTGTTGTTGGTGTCTTACAGGCCTGAAGAGAGCAGCCTGGCTCAAAGGTACGTGACCTGTCTGTGCTGCCTTCTCCCAGTAGCAGTTCTCTGCTACTCTCCCCGGTAGTAGCAGTTAACAGTTTTCCTGAATAAACAGACACCTGAACTCCACAGGAATGATAAGGCTACGCTCTGAGTGACCCTTGGTGGGAGGCATGGGGTATGTGAGTGGTAAATATTCCCTGGACCATAGGCTGAAGTTTGGCCCCAAGAAAGAGTAGGTTCCTTCTCACCCTCATCCCTGCCTAGTAGGATTCAGTCTCCCATTTCCTGCTTCCCGGCCTGAAGTGGGCCAAGCAATAGAAATGACCGTGATCATGGTTGGCACTCTTGCCAGGAACCACACATGACCCTGATCCCATGTTTGTGTTTAGTTCCACAGAATAATGAGAAGCTTCAAGAGAGCCCATGCATCTTTGCGTTGACGCCCAGACAAGTGGAGCTGATAAGGAACTCCAGGTGCTCTGGGCCCCATCCTCTGCTGACCTCCATGTCAAGATGGTGGGTGGGTCTGGTCTCAGGTGACCTAGGAGATCCTTCAGCTAGATCTGATGCAGAACCTGCATTCTCGCCCCCATTCCAATCAGGGTCTGTGTGCACAATCAGCAGCCCGGAGGGGTGGGCCAGTGCCTTCCTTTAACAAGGTCTGTCCCCCTTAGCATTATTGACATCAGAGCCAGGTCATTCTCTGAGGGAGGCCATCCTGGGCACTGTAGGGTGTTGAGCAGTATCCCTGGCCTCCATCCTCTCGGTGCCAGGAGCACCTCCACTCATCATGACAACCCAGACATAGCCAGTGTCCCCTGGAGCAGAGTCTCCCAGGTAAGGATACTGGGCTGTCCCCAGGTCTCCAACGCTCATCTCTGAGACTCCATCTCTATCTGAGACAGCAATGACCATTGGAACAGCCACTTGTTGGGGCACTCAGCACATGCTAGGCCCGCACCCACCAATCTATTTAATATCCACACCAGCCCCCCATGGTCCAGAGAGGGGGAGTCATTGCCCCAAGTCACCAGTGAGTAAATGGCAGGAGAGAACATTCTAGGTGGTATCTATTGGTCTTTGATTCCAAGGCAGGTAGTGGGTTAGGCTGCCTGGCTTGCCCAGGAGAGGCCACTGGCCCCCCGGCTGAAGGGTTGGCATGGTGTACTAAGTGCACTCCCACCTCACTGACCTCTCTTTTCCTCTCCTTCCCTATGGTTTCCTTGGGGCACAGAGAACTTCAGCCTGGGGTCAAGGCCGTGCAGGTTGTCCTAAGGTAAGCCCAGGTGTGCCAGCTCCCCAAGGGAACCCTTGGCTATTTTTGCCTTGGGTGGCTATATCCCTGCCGTGTCCCACCCAAGTGCATTGAAGCTAGGTCCCCCTTCCTCACGACAGCCCTTCTGAGACTCCCAGTTAGAGGTGGGACCTGTTTATCCTGTCTTCCTACTGGCTGTCCTTAACTGTGGACATACCACTAACCATCCCCTACTCAGGCCAAACGGGCCCTGAGATCCCTTTGTGTAGCCCAGCATTGTGATTTACTCATCAGGCCAGTCACAGCCTGGTCTGTCATCCTTGCCTCTCCCAAGGGCCCTTCCCCTGTCCTCAGCCCCATGGTATCCTCTGTCATTGCAGAATCTGTTACTCAGACACCAGCAGCCCTCAGGAGGACCAGTACCCACCCAACATTGCTGTGAAGGTCAACCACAGCTACTGTTCAGTCCCGGTGAGCAGGGTCCATGGGCAGCCCCCGATCTGTTGTTGGGATGGCGAGCATGGAGGGAAGGGCAGGGACACAGACCATCTATAGTGGCTGAGCCTCCATCTGTTCCCAGGGCTACTACCCCTCGAATAAGCCTGGAGTGGAGCCCAAAAGGCCCTGCCGCCCCATCAACCTCACTCACCTCATGTACCTGTCCTCGGCCACCAACCGCATCACCGTCACTTGGGGAAACTATGGCAAGGTGAGTGGGGTGGGTGCTGCCCACTTGCTTGCCCCATCAGCCTTACCACCCCTGTCCCACCTCTGCTCACCCTGCCTGGCCCCCCCAGCCCTAACACCCTTCCCCTCTCTATCCTCAGAGTTACTCGGTGGCCTTATATTTGGTGCGGCAACTGACCTCCTCAGAGCTGCTGCAGAGGTTGAAAACCATCGGGGTCAAGCATCCGGAGCTGTGCAAGGCACTGGGTGAGCACTGCAGTGCCTTCCCCTAGGTGACTGAGTGTGGTTTTGGCTCTATTACTGCTTACCCTCCCTTTGCTGGACGTGAAGAGCTTGTTGTCTACAGGGGTGCCTCTGTCAGGAACCTGGACCTTCTAGGGTCTGTTCAACACCCTGGGAGTCAGGGAACTCAGGAGGTCTCTAGAGGATGCTGCACTGTCAATGCAGAAGCTGGAGGCAAGGACAAGAGAGGTGTGCTCACAGACTGGAGTGAGCCAGGGGGTCTGGGTGCTCTGAGCATGTGGGGCTTGTTGGGAACCTTGCAGGGGTGTGGAGAAAAGGAAGACCTCAGGTGATGGGGTCTGGCCTGATAGCTGCAGTGGAGGAAATGAAGTGGGTGGGGCCAGGAGCATGGAGAGGGGAAGTAGAGGCTGGATTCATGGTTGAAGGTGCATAGGGGATGACCCATGTCTGATTAGAAATGGTAAGACTGTACTTTTTTTTTTTAATATATTTTATTGATTTTTCAGAGAGGAAGGGAGAGGGATAGAAAGTCAGAAACATCAATGAGAGAGAGAGAGACATTGATCAGCCGCCTCCTGCACACCCCACACTGGAGATGTGCCCGCAAGCAAGGTACATGCCCCTGACCGGAATCGAACCCGGGACCTTTCAGTCCACAGGCCGATGCTCTATCCACTGAGCCAAACCGGTCTTGGCAAGACTGTGCTTTTAACAATCAAAAATGTGTGTGGGTGGGTCACAGCATTAAAAAATATATATATATGCCATCAAAAATGATAGACAAAACCTAGAACTGGTTCTGTCTTTTCCTGTGTCCCTGCACCTAGGGCTGCCCAGCCCACAGCTGTGCTCAGGAATTTCTCCATTTGGAAGCTGTGTGATCAGATCACTGCCTCTTTCTGATCTCTGAGATGATTTCTGATACCATCTGACCAGTGGGGTCACTAAGGTGCAGAGTGGCGGAGTTAAAGCCCTATGAATGACCCAGGACCTCAATCTATGTACCATACCCTGCTGCCTCCCCCGTCCCTCAGAGAGCCCTTTCTTCAACCCCCAGTCCCACCTGCCTCTCTCCCTGTGGAGACAGTGGCCAATTTGACCAGAGTGCCTCTTGGCCAGGGCCAGGGTTCAACATGCAGCCCACAGGATGGAGGGTGAGGCAAATAGAGGCCTGATTTGACTCCTCAGTGAGGAATCGGGGCCTTGTAGAATTGTGGGCTGGAGGAGTGTATATGACAGCCTGGACTGTTAGGATGGACTGTTAGGTTTTTTGCTGAAGGAAGCCCAGGCTTCATTTCCGCAGCCAGCCCCAAGGTAGGCATCATCACCAGTGGAACTTCCAGTGACAATTAGGAAGTCCTGTTTTTTGTCTCACTTGAACTCTTCAGGATGCACAAGCCTTCTCTCTCAGGGAAAAAGTGAGGCCTTGCTTCAAAACCCAGTGCAGCCTTGCTGGGTAGCTCAGTTTAAAGTAGAGTGTCCTAAAAAGGCAAGGTTTAAGGTTCAATCTCTGGTTAGGGCACATACAAAAAGCAATTGATGAATGCATAAATAAATGGGACAGTAAATCTATGTTTTTTTCTTTCTGTCTCTCTCTCCCTCTCCCCCATTCCCTCTTTTCTTCTACTTCTCTCTCTTCCCCACCTCTCTAAAATCAATTTTAAAAAAGGGGGTATGTGGTCATGATGATGGAAAAATAAAATCTTATTATTTTTTCTTTTTTTTTTAAATCAGTGATACTGCATTCTTAGCTTCCCAGGGTCATTTCAATGAGCCAAGGCCTCTAGGGCCACCATTAGTACTTGTTAGGCAGAGAAGGGAACCATGGGATGGAAATTTATACTGAGGTGTGATTGGCTATGAGAGGGAAAAGGAGGCTTCCTGGAGACTAGCCTGTTGGTCATAGTTCTGGCTTCAAGCAGGGTGGTATCCATTCTGCAAGATCCAGAGTTGATTTGCCCTGAGATATCTGGGGATGAAGTTTAACTTCCTGGCTTTGAAAGCAGAATATGCAGCCCTGGCTGGTTTGGCTCAGTGATAGAGTGTTGGACTATGGACTGAAGGGTCCCAGGTTTAATTCAGTTAGGGGCACATGCCTGGGTTGTAGGCTTGATCCCCAGTTGGGGCGTGCAGGAGGCAGCCAATTAATGATTCTTATCATTGATGTTTCTCTCCATCTCCCTTCCTCTCTGAAATCAATAAAAATATATTTTAAAAAAAAGAAAGAAAAGAAAGGAAGAAAGCAGGAAAGCAGAACATGCAGGAAAAGGAAAGGAGAGAGACTGGTCCCAGGGCTGCACTAGGTGCTTTTCCTTCCAGCACACAGTGAATGGGTGCTACTATAAGCATGTTTCCATGTTGTGTCTGACTTTTTGGTGCCGTTGCTATCTTTTCCTTTATTAGAGAAGTAACATTTGATTGTGCAAAAGAAGCTGTGCTGGTAGGTTTGCTCCTACCCTTGCAGGGCCCATGGTGAGCACTCCTGGGCTAGGACTTTGGTGCTCCCTAGTGGGCACTGTCTTAAAGCAGGGGCCCTGCCTCCCCACCAAGGCTTCAGGGATGGTTTTCATCAGAATTAACAAGGCACAGCAGGTAGCTCTTTTGATAGCTGTGTGTTGCCTGGATCTTTCCAGAAAAGTCCTGTTGGTTTGCCTCATGGTGCACCCAAGCTGTCAGAAATAACTGTGGCTGCTGCCCAACTTGCCTTCTGGCCTGGTCCTGCAGGCACCTCTGCCCCTTCCCCACTAACACTGGCTGCCCCCTTCTCCGCAGTCAAAGAGAAGCTTCGCCTGGACCCTGACAGTGAGATCGCCACCACCGGCGTGCGGGTCTCCCTCATCTGCCCAGTGAGTCAATATGGTGGACCCCCTCCCTCATCTGTGCATTATGTGGAGGCTGCCTGGTGGCCTGCTCACATCCCCTCTCTCTCCCCGTAGCTAGTGAAGATGCGGCTGTCCGTGCCCTGCCGGGCAGAGACCTGTGCTCACCTGCAGTGCTTCGACGCTGTCTTCTACCTCCAGATGAATGAGAAGAAGCCTACATGGATGTGTCCGGTGTGCGACAAACCAGCCCCCTATGACCAGCTTATCATAGATGGGTGAGTCGCTAAGGCATAGGGGGACTGCACTGCCTGCTGGGCTGCACCTCACCTCTCAAGGGTCTCTGGGGAGTAAACAGCAGAGCCATGTAACTTGAAGGCCTATGTGCCTTTTGGCAGCTTTGGAAGTCCCAGGTTACAAACAGAGGCAGGATTTATCTGTGCAGGCAGCATAGTGTAGCTTAGGGTTCAGAAGTGGGGCTCTGAACCCAGGAAGTCCACTATTCCTTGGATGACCTGGTGTTCTTGGAAGCTGTTTTTCTGCACATAACACAGGGACCTGAGAAACCCTTACCTCCAATCTGATATACAAAGTTGCTTCCTGAAGTTGGTTCAGTACAACCTTAGTCATGCCCTCCATAGAAAGGTGAAAAGGACACACATCTCCACCAAATTGTGGTCACATTCTCCTTGTTCCCTTCCTAGATGATGCTGGTGTGTGGCCAGACTGTCCCTCAGCCTAACAAGCAGGCTGTCCCCAAAAGGGAAACTTTGCTTAGGTCTTGGGTTTCCAGAAACCGAGCCCAGCACCTGACTGAGCAGTTCCTGCCAGGCACTGGCCACACCCACCCCTGTCCCTGAAGTCTAATGGGGGCAAGGAGAGGTGGCAGCCTAAATTGAAGTTGGTACTCAGCTCTGGACCCGCCAGCCTTTGAAAGCTGAGACTTGAAGCTTGGGGGTGTACACAGTAGGTTGGGAATGACCTAGAGGGGCTGAGTACGAATTTGTCCCCTTATTCAAGTACTTATCTCAGGTACCATATTCAGGGTCTTGCCAAGCCCTTCCTCCCAACTGTCCCAGGAGGTGGACTTTAATTGTCCCCACCTTTCAGATGGAGAGACTGATATTCAGGGGGATAGTCACCTGCCCTGGGACCCTCTAGCTCTTAGGTAGCCAGGCCAGGTTCAGCCAACTCTGTGCCTGGATCCTCTCCCTAGAGGGGCTGAACTACAGCCCTCTGTGCTATCCAACCTCATGGTGGAATGAGGAGGCCCTTGGGGCTGGACATGAGGTCTGGGTCTGAATGGCAGCTCTGTTCCCAGCCTGGCAGCTGTGCAGCCCAGCACCCGCCTTCCCTCCCCCTAACAGGCCTAGAGTGGGTCATTCAGGCTCGGGTGGTGGCAGCTCTGGCAGGGCTGGGATATGGCTCTGCCCCACACAGACCATGATCCCAGCAAGCCCATGGGGCCTCATGTAGCCCAGAAAGCATGCTAGAGGAAGGGTTTTTGTTTTATGTATGTACTAGAGGCTCAGTGCACGAATTTGTGCACAGGTGGGGTCCATCGGGGTGGCCTGCGGGGATCGAGCCAAAACCTGCAGGCCAACGCCACGTGCAGTTCCTACCTGCCACTCACACTCATCCCGACCCCACTGTGCCTGCCTTGCACCCAATCAGTCCCAATCCAGAGAGGCTCGTGCTGCTGATGCAGTGCTTGCCAGCCATGAGCCCTGTGTCAGATACCCTCGTGAGGGGAGTGGCCTGTGGGATCGGGTCAAAACCAGCTCTCTGACATCCCCTGAGGGGTCCCAGATTGTGAGAGGACACAGGCCAGGCCGAGGGACCTCACCAGTACACATTCGGGGCCCGGGAGGGGTCGTGGGAGGGCTCCAGGATATGTCCAGCCCATCTCACTCAGTCCTGATTGGCCGGACCCCAGCATCAAACTAACCTACTAGTCGGAGCGTCTTCCCCCTGGTGGTCAGTGCATGTCTTAGCAAGCAGTTGAACGACCTTAGCATATCATTAGCATAATACGCTTTGATTGGTTGAATAATCGACCAGTCATCGGATGACCACTTAGATATTAGGCTTTTATATAGGATTCTTTGAGGTTCTGCCGTCTGTTCCTCTCTGGCCCTAAGCTGGGTGATCCAGGTATCCAGACCCTATATTCAGGGAATTCCCACGTTAGCTGTGGGGACAGGGAGAACTGAGCCAGATGCAGATATTGTTGCTTATGCTCTGCCTAGAGAAAGAAGAGGAACTGTAGGAGTGGGGCTTTGGAGAGTGAGTAGGATTTCTCCAGGTAGAGAAGTGCATTGCTGGAAGAGCTTAGTTCACACAAGGGTGACCCTGGGGGTGGGTCTATGAGTGTGGCAATGGAGAGGAGGCCAGAGGGTAAGGGTGGGAAGGACCCCATCAGCTCCAAAGTGTGTCCTGGACAGCCTCCCTCCTGTGTGACTGACCTAGGTGGTCAAAATCACTTGGAAGCAGGTACGATTTTGACACTGAACAAATGCTGGGAAGCAGGTACGATTTTGACACTGAACAAATGCTGGGGGCCATCGTGACCCATTGCCAAAGCAGCATATGTTTTCTATGCCCCAGGCCTGGCCTGGGCATTAGCTGTTCCTTGGGTCCCCCCAGGTGCTGGAGATGGTAGGGGAGCCTGAGGCCAGGAAGTATCAGAGAGCAGGGACTGAACTAGAACCCAGGCCTGCTGCCACCTGGTCTTGTGGCCTCAGGGAGCTCACTTCTTCTCCTCAAGTCTTAGGTCCTCCATTTTAAAATGGGCCTGGCAGGCAGTACCTTAGCAGCCAGTACCCATGGTCAGAGCACACCTCACTAGTGTTCTGGTTTGCCACGGGTGTGCTGTGAGAGACACTTGTCTATATGGGGATTGACAGACTCTCCAGGGGCCTTTGAGGAGCACATAGCTGCCCTCCGAGCCTCAGTTTCCTTATCTCTCAAAATGGGGGCAGCACAAAATTGGGATGCCAGGGTGGGGGCCACTGGGTTAGGGGACTGGGTATGCAGGACCCTCCTTTGGTCAGCCTCCTGGGCCCCATGCTCTTAAGGCGTTGGAGGGAGTGCCTGCACTGTGCCATAAATGGGTGACTGCAAGCCTTCAAAGCAACGTGGCAGACCCTCCCAGAGGGCCTCGCTTGTGCAGACCCCATGCAGGGGAGAGACTGGCCCTCCCCTCTCTCTCAGGACCTCAGATCACTGGGGCCTAGCTGATGCTTTCATGAAACTTCTTTTGCAAAGAAGAAAGTGGCTTAGCAAGCATCCCGCCAGAGTCCAGGGGAGCTGGCCTGAGAATCAGCTCTCCTGTACCTCCCCTCCATGCTCAGGCTCCTCTCCAAGATCCTGAATGAGTGTGAGGATGCTGATGAAATTGAATACCTGGTAGATGGCTCGTGGTGTCCGATCCGTGCTGAGAAGGAACGCAGCTGCAGCCCCCAGTGCCCCATCCTCGTACTGGGTGAGTCCCTGGCCTGGCCCCCAACTGCCTCTTCATTTGTCCCAATACCTATTCTGGGGGTTTGGCGGTTTCTGAGTTTGACTTGTGTCCTGCTGTGTGACATTTTCATCTAATAGCCACCCCAAATGAAAAAAGACAAAGAAAACCAAAAAGGAAAAACAAAACAAAACAGGAGCCCTGGTTAGATAGTTCAGTTGGTTAGATTGTCATCCCGATATGCTGTGGTTGTGGGTTCATTCTCCAGTTAGGATACATACAAGAATCAACCAATGGCCCTAGCTGGTTTGGCTCAATGGATAGAGCGTCGGCCTGCGGACTGAAGGGTCCCAGGTTCGATTCCAGTCAAGGGCACGTGCCTGGGTTGCAGGCTCGATCCCCAGTAGGAGGTATGCAGGGGGCAGCCAATCGATGATTCTCTCATCATTGATGTTTCTATCTATCTCTCCCTCTCTCTTCCTCTCTGAAATCAATAAAAATATATTTAAAAAGAATCAACCAATGAATGCATAAAAATAAGTAAAACAACAAATGGATATTTCTCTTCTCTCTCCTTCCTCTCTCTCTCTAAAATCAGTACATAAAGTATTTTTTTTTTAATGAAAAGGAAAAATAAAACAGCCCCATGTAGTGGATCCCATCTCCTCAGAGTGGAACAGACCAGGGCTCAGAACTCTGCACTGCAGGGAGCACACAGTTATTTGCCCCTGCTGTATGCCGGGTCCTGTATGTACAGGGTGCTCCCCAACGTCAGGCGGCCTCTACACGAGGCAGTAATGGCATCCCAGGATTGTCCCTGTCCCTTGCCACCTCCTTTTCTTATTCAGTGGGTCAGCAGTCCTGAGCATCTGTCCCTGTCACCCTCAGGCACCTCAGACACCAATGGGCTCCTTTCCAGCCCCAACGTCAACGGTGGCGGTGGCAGCATGCTTGGGGGCTCTGGAGGCGGGGGCGGCACAATGGGCAGCATTGAGAATGGGAAGCTGGGAGCTGATGTGGTGGACCTCACGCTGGACAGTTCCTCGTCCTCAGAGGAAGAGGAGGAGGAAGAGGAAGATGAGGAGGACGAGGATGAGGATGGCCCCCGGCCCAAGCGCCGCTGCCCCTTCCAGAAGGGCCTGGTGTCGGCCTGCTGACCGATCGTCACCACCAACTGGTCGGACACTCAAATTTTACTGGTGCTCACCACGCAGAGGGGTGCAGGCGGGCCTTGGGGTGCAGAGGGAGGAGTGATTTTTTTTCTTTTTATTGTTGTTCATATGGTTTTCCACCCCTTTCCTTGGATCCTGGCACCTGTACCTCTGGACTCTCCTATTGGAGGATTAAAAAAAAAAAGTAAAATTACAAAAAAAAAGTACAAAAGAGAAAAATGAAACAAAAAAACAAACTCTTAAAAACAAGACGAGCGAGCCACCCACACAGCTGTTTCCCCAGCAGGAGTCAGAACCCAGAAGAGGGGTGGGCAGGACACTGCATCCTCCCAGATGCTCCACCTCTTCCGATGACCATTCCAGCTGGTACAGAGGGACCTGGGGCTGGCGGGTGGGGGCAACAGGGAGGACTGAGGGGCTCCCTGGCAGCAGCCACAACTTGGACATTCATGTTCCTTTGCTTTTCTTCTCTCTGTGAACTGTCCTCTTGCCCAGAGACCCTGGAATGGGCCTCTGAGCAGTGAGAGTTTTAGCCAAGAAGCCATGGAGTGGGTTGGGGTTGGGAGGGGGTGATGGGAGCCATGAGCAGATGGGAGGGGGTGGGCTAGGGAGGGTTTAGCCACAGATGTGTTGTATTTTTTGAAAGTGCAATAACTTGGTATTTTGAAGACCCAGCATGTGGCCAGAACCCCCTCTGAGGTGGGGGCTTCAGGGTGTGGCACCGTGTGGCGTGGGGGGGGAATCTCAGTTTTTTAGCCAGCTACCTCGGTAACTCCAATTCAGGTTAACTTCCCTACGGAACAGTGCAGATGTTCACAGGTGCCACCGCCGGGAAGGTGGCCACCTCTGAGGGGCAGCAGGGACTCCTGCCCCGTCCTCTTAATTTGGGGTGGTTCCTTCCCCTCTTGCTCTTGGGTTTTCCGACGGGTACGAGGCCTGCCCTGCAGCCCCTCCCCCTGGAGCCTCATACTCGTCTTCCAACAGGACTGGGCTGGGGGCCACCCTTTAGCAACCCAATTAGCCTTGGGGGTGGTCCAAAAACCATGGGGCTTCCATAACAACCCCATATGCCTCCAGGGACCTACAGCTGGGTGCTTGGCCCACCACCCAGCATCCTTGCCCCTCAGAAGCCACACTTCCCCAGACCACTTCTGCCTGCCCTCCTGTTTTGCTTTTTCTCTTCCCTGTCCCTTCCCCACCAACCTCAGAATAATTTTCCTTTGTATAAACAACTCTACTAGTCAGGAAGCAATATCATTTCAGGTCTAAAGACAAAAAGGACATAAATCTGGTCGAGGGCAAATTCAGTTTTACTGTATAAACTCAGTTGCGCAGTCCAGCCTCCCTCAGTCTGCACTGGCAGCTGAAGGCCGCTGTTTTCTAATATTTGTATTCTAATTTAATTGTTTTTTTAAAAACGCAAATAAAATGTCAAGGTGAAGCCACCATGGCATCCGCTTTTGTGTGTGTGTGAGGTGTCAGGTGGGGGGCAGGGACCAAATGACAAAACACCTCCCCATCCAGTTTTTTCTCTCTGCTGCATGATGTTCAGGATTCAAAAGGCACCACATTTGGTTCAATGAGGATTTCACTTTGAACTGCCTGGCCCAGGGTCCATCTGCTGGGCCTGCTGAGGCAGGCATTATTAGGCTCCCAAAAAGATGCTCAGCATCCTATCACCAGGGAAATGCAAATCACAACCACTAGGAGGGCTAGAATCTAAGACAGAGTGACAGGTGCTGGTGAAGGAACTGGGACACTTCTGCACTACAGGTGGGAACATAAGATGGTGCAGCTGCTGTGGTAAGTCTGGCAGTTCCAAAAAGTTAGCCCAGTCAATGTGGCTCAGTGGTTGAGTGTCAACCCATAAGTCACCTGTTCTATTCTGGTCAGGGTACAGGTCTGGATTGTGGGCTCAGTCCCCAGTAGGAGGCATGCAGGAGGCAGCCCAAGGATGTTTTTCATCGTTGTTTTTTTTTTTAAATGACTTTAGAGAGAGGGAGAGTTAGGAACATCAATGATGAGAGAGAATCATCAATGGGCTGCCTCCTGCATGCCTCCTACTGGGGATCAAGCCCGCAACCCCAGCATGTACCCTGACCAGGAATCGAATTGTGACCTTCATGGGCTAAGGCGGCTTAACCACAGAACCACACTGGTTGGGCATCTTAATGTTCCTATCTATCCTCCCTTCCTCTCTCTCTCTCAAGTCAATAAAAACTTTAAAAAACATGGAGTTACCATTTATCATCTGACCCACTAATTCCACTATAAGTATCCCCCAAAGGGAAATGAAAACCTACCTTCTCATGGAAAGTTGTACATGAATTTTCCTAGCAGCTTTACAATAGCCAAAGGTGGGAACAAGCCCAAAGCCCAGCAACTGAAAATGGATAATGTGGCCCATCCTTGCACTGGAATATTCAGCCATGAAAAGGAGGGAAATACTGACACTCGCTACAGCGTGGATGAATCTTGAGCACAGGATGCTCAGTGAGAGAAGCCAGACACAAAGACCACACAGTGTGATTCCACTGATGTGAAATGTGAACAGGCAAATCCACAGAGGAAGTGGTTTAGTGTCAGGGGCTGGGGGAGGGAGAGGGCAGTCGCTGACGGAGTGGTCTTCTTTTGAGGGGGATGGAATATTCTAAAACGAGATGGTGATGATGGTAAGGGGGACCTATACTCGAATGAGATTTCAAAACCCAAAGCCCCTCTCCCTTGGGAGAGGATTTGGGAATGTGAGTGCAGAGGCCACATGGACTGAGTGGCTGTTGAACCTGCTTTCATCTCTGTCCTGATCAGTACCCCCTGTGGCTGACTCAGGTTCCCTCAGTGTCTGGCTATTGAACCACTGACAGCCCCCTCCCTCTCAGTCCATGTTGGAGACCTGTGTCTGCCATGTGATCACACGAGTGCAGACCTTGCCACTGAAGGACACCCGGAATCCTTCCCCAACCCCTGTACTTAGTGGTCTTCTCACCCAGGGCCAGGCCAGGCCCTACAGATTCCCTGTGGTTGCTATGAAAATCCATTTCATAGCAGTCCTGCTGGTCCTCTCTCAGACTGTGACCATGGCCATCTGTGTCCCTGGTGCCACTGCCACCCACCCCAACTCCAGGCGCTGCTGGCCTGAGTCCGACTGGGGGATGGCAAGGAAGAGAGTTCTCCCCAGGGCCCTGTAAGTGGCCATGTTTGGTGACCCCAATGCAGAGATGGGGGCTGCAGCCCACAATTTTCCTCCCCAGTGAATGGGCTCTAGCCCAACCTTCTCCCTGGGGATATGGAGGAAGCAGCCAGCTCAGCTCTTTGGTCAGGGCACTGGGGCCCAACAGGGGGCTGCACTTTGGAGGCCTCTGGCAACTCAGGTTTTCCTGTGTAGGCCACCCCACCCAGGGCCTCCAGAAACCTTGTAGTAGGAGGTGGCCAAGGAGCCCGCTTAGCAGGTTCTTCCTGCCTGCCCCCATTGTCCCTCAGGCCCCTTCTTGGAGCCACCTGCCATCACCTAGTGGTGCCGGGCCCTAGCACTGCCAGACACCTACCCCACCCTGAAGCCCAGAGGCAAGAGTCACTGTCCAGACCTCTCCCCTCCCCACTTCACCTCCCAGGCTTGGCAGGAAGGGTGAGGCTAGCATGGGGTCCTCTCTCTGGAACCCAAGCTGGGACCCCCAACTGCTATAAACAAGGGACCCAACCCATGGGGAAGGAGCCCCTAAACCCTCCCCCCCACTTCCCAGGCTCCCCCCAAAACAAAACACAAAAGAACATCAAAATCAGGCAAATGAGGCAGCAGCGGTCGTAACAGGCTGCGTTTAGTGGTTTTTTATGTACAAGAAAAATGATTTTTATGTCCGTGTTTTCATCTTTTGTCTTTTTGTCTTTGTTTTTATTTTTAAAGCTTCTCCCCCCACCCCCCAAAAGTGCATTTTTACCATTTTTTTAAATCTCCCACATTTTATAAAGACTCTCAAATACAGTCTATGGAATGTCTGTGCTCTGTGCCCCCAGGGGCGCCACCAACCCCATTCACCAGGCCTGGTCCCCCAAGTCCAAGGCACCTCATGTCTGGGCCTGGGTGGGATTGAGGGTACCTGGCACAGGACCCCTGGCCGTTGGCCTCCAGGCAGCCCTGGCCGTAGAATGGGGGTCTCCCCAGCCCCCTCATCTCCTGGTCCTGCCCCCAACCCACCTCCATGTAAATTTATATATTTAGTGCGAGATAGTCTTAACTCTGAGGTTATGACTCCTGGGCGCCCAAGACCCAGGCCCTGACCCGTCGTGCACCGGCCAACACCACCATTCCAGGAAGGCTGCTTCCTCAGCTTAAATAACTTTTTAAAATAAAACTGCAAATATAAATATCTTTCTTTCTCAAAAAATAGGATTTTTGCTTTTTTTGTTAGTTTTTAAATTTTTTTTTTTCCTTTCAGTCTCTTATCTCGCCTCCTACAATCCTGGCTGCCTGGATGGCCTCGGTTCTGGGGGCCCTGGCCCCTGCCTCGGTCCCACCATGTGCGACACAGCTGATGGGTCTCAGTAGTGCAGACTCCCCAGAAGACCCAGGTGGGAGCTGGGGCCCCTCCTTTCCAACCTGAGAACCCCCTTCGGAAGGAAGCAGAGGGACAGCCCTGTATAAACAGGGTGACAAGAAGAGATGGCCACATGGGGTCTCCTGGTTGGGCTGCCCAAGGGGGCAGACTTTGGTATGGCCCACTGGAGCCTGGCTGGGCAAGGCCCACACCCATGCCAGGCTGGGCCTGGTCCGGCACTTTACATTCACTGGTTTTTAACATTTTTTTTTGCCTTTTTTTTAAAATTTTAATCTCAAAAGGCAGGGTTGGGGTCAGGGTGGGGGACTAGGCAGGGAGCAGCAGCAAGAACATTTATCTCTCTCTCCCAGTCTGGCAGGCTGGAGACTGATCCAGGTGGGGGCTCGGGGGCCCCCCATCCTGCCAGGCCCACTACTCCTGCCCCTGAGCTTCCCCCAACAGTCTCCATCAGAAGTCCCCAGCCTAGACCTCACTCTCGCACACATGCACACACACACATCCACACAATTTCACCAAGATGATGGAAATAACAATTTCACTTTGTCTTTTTTTTTTTGTACCAGGCAGTTAAAAAAAAAAAACACCCCAAAGAAAGAAAACACCAAAGAAAACCCCAAACAACCAAACAAAAACACTTTTTTGCTGTGTCCTTTCCGACCAGTCAGCACGTTCCCCCTCAAATATTTGTTTCCTGAAACGCGAGAATTCAGCAGTATCTTTGGCAACACTTTATCACAACCTTAATTTAAAGAATAAAAATAAAATCGATCCACATCTATATACAGTATGTGATTGCGCGGAGTTAGAGGGCTGGGCCGGGTGGGTGGGGGTCCCGGCTCTGGGCCCATGCAGAGGCTGTGGCCCCCGGGACAGACTGGTGGGCAGCAGAATAGGGGTTAAGGCGGAGTGGGTGGGCAGGGCTGGTAAAAGCTGGGTGCAGAGCTGGGGGTAGGGGTTTAGTGCAATTCCCAAGGAGCTTTGTGTTAAAGTGTGCTTGGCGGGGTTCAGCCCATGCCCCCACCATAGTCCCAGAGGCCTCAATTCCCCAAGTCGTCACCCCCACTGGCCAGGACGACGGCTATAATTTTTCAGTTGGTTTTATTGCAAGGAGGTGTGTGGGTAGGGGAAGAGGGCTATCCCCTCAGGGAGCCTCTCTGAAAGCTGGGCGGGGGGGGGGGAGCGGGTCCTGGCCTCGGTGCTCAAGAGCTCTGCTTGGCCTCCACAGATGGTTCTCTGAATCTCGCCCTGTGATGCTGGGGTATGAACAAGGCCACCTGGCCCTGGGCTCCCCTACCACCCCCCTCAGGAGGGGGGTTCCTGAGACATTTGGGGGGCTGGCGGAGGCCGGGAGAGGAAACATATCCTGTAGAAACAATGGTGAAAGTTGCCTTCTTAAAAAGCTTCCCTTTAAAAGAAGAAAATGAAAAAGGAGATAAGATGGGGTTTGTCACAGAGCAAAAGGGTACTAGGAGACGGGCCAGTGACTAGAGGGGGAAGCAGGGACACCCCCCGACCTTGGGCATTGACGAGGAAGGATCTCAGCTCAGCAGGATGTCTATATACAGGATCCCACACTAGGCGTTGCATATGCAAGAGCGGGTAAAGGTGCCCTGGCCTCTGGCAACTTGGTTTCCCTGACCTGGCCCCCATCCGTGGCCTGTGACTCAGTCAACACTGAGCCTTTGGGGAGCCAGGTACCAGCCCCCAGATGACAGTCAGTGCCTTTGAGTAAAAACAGGGGTGCTTTGGGGGGTATAAGGCCCTGGAGGTGGGGCCCCCTGTCACCCACCTCAAAGGGGATGGCATATCCAAGATGGCAGCTCCTCAGTGGCCACAAGGAAAGGCGGGAAGCCAGGAAGTGGTGAGGATGGGGAACAGTGAGGAGAGAGGGTAAGTTGGGGGAACTGGATTGCTCTGGCTGGTTGAAAGGCCAGCCCTCTCTTGGGCCCATCCCTGAGCTAGGGAGTCAGTAAGGAGGGTCCCCACAGACATGGGTGGCCATTGTATGGCTAGTGGGTAATGAGACATCTCTAAATCAGAACCAAAAAAGGGACAGAATGGGAGGGAGTGGGGGACATGGCAGAAATACAAACACCCCAGTCCTGCCTGCCAGGCAAGCCCCCATGGTGAAGCAGATTCACTCAGAAGACCTTGACCTCACCCATGTCACCCATGGCCTTCCTCACTCCCTTCTCACCTGGGGCACAGAATTGGATTCTACATCTGTGGTGGGTTTTTTTAATTATTTTGTACAAAAATAAATCAGCTTTTAGGAATTTCTGTTTACACTCTCGCTCTCTATTTTTTTTTTTTTGTCTTTTCAACTTTTCATAGAAGTTGGTTGCAACTTGTAAACATGTTTTTAAATTAAGATAAAGTATAGTACCCGTTCTGTTACAAAGTGCCAAGACTTCTATTTGTGGTTGGTTGTCATTTTTTTGTTTCCTTTTGTTTTGTAAAATCTTTTTATTGCTTTTGTGACATTGGAACTTCTGGACTCTTCTCTCCCCTCTTCCCTACCACCTTAAGACCCTGGGTTCCCTCTGCCCTTGGCTATCTCACCCCACTGTTGTCTGCTCCTCTGAGGAAAAGTTATATCTTATATATATCTCTCTCTATATATATAAATTTTGTTTTTAAGGAGGAAAAGAGGGGGAAACAATCTAAAAAGTGCTTTAAAAAATTGGGAGAGGGCTAAGGGGAGAGGTGAAGACAAGTTTTGAATCTCCAAACTTTAAATGGGGGTCTGAATGACCTGGGACAGGGGACACAGACAGGGGTGATAGGGACACTCCGAGAGGTGGCCCCTGGGTGCCCCACTGGGTTTTAAGTGCCATGAAGGAAGGCAACAGAAGCCCCTGGGAGCCATCCTGGTGCCCTCTCTTCCCGTCTTCTCCCCTTTCTCCACACCTGGAAATAAATAGGTTTGTGTCGCAGTGGCCAGGAGATACAGGGGACCACAGACAAGGATAGGAGGCAAGGAGGCTATAGGGGAGATCTAGGGGGAAGACCCCCACTTAATAAGTGCCCTGAGGAAGGAGGGTGGGGGTAGGTTCAGGGACCATTTTAACGTCCGCTCACAGCAGACAGAAATCATTTAAGGTCTTGTCTGAAAGACTCATAGAAACTAGCAAGGGGAGAAAAACTAAAGCCCACCCCAGTCCTGCCTTAACCCCTCCCTCCACAACAGCCCTCATCCCTGCCCAGGACCTGGGACCCTGCCCAGGTCTCCAATGGGATCCCAGACCCCATGCTGGGGGCACCCAGTGGGGGGGGGCCTCAGAACCCGTGTCCCACAAACCCCAAACCAAGCCCCAAAATTCATCAACGGGGTGGAGAGAAAGGGGAGTTGGGGCAAGAGTCCCCATGGAGGGAGAGAACTTCATGAAAGAGAAAAATCTGAGAAAAGCACTATCCTAGATTCTGTGATGCTTTATATATATATATCTGTATATATATATATATATATATATATATTGATATAGATATCTGTATATAGATAGATTTTTTTTGTGTTTTTTGGGGGGTGGTGGGTTATTTTCTCTCTCTCTCTCTCTTTCTCTCTCTCTCTCTCTCTCTCTCTCGGGTTTGTTTTCTCTTTTTGGTTTTCAGGCGAGTCCAGCCGCGAAGCTGCTGTCGGCAGGGTTCCCAGTGGCCCCATCACCACCCCCTCCACCAGCACCCGCTACATTCAACCTGCCCAAACCATCAGGGCTGGCCTCCTCCTCGTCCTCGTCCTCGTCCTTAAAGTGCTTCTCCTGGCCATTGCGCCGGGCCTCAGGGGAGCCAGGTGGGGCGGAGGCGCTGGGTGGTGCAGTGGCCCCAGGGCCAGGGTCGGGTCCCCCGAGCCCCCCGCCCCGGACGCGGGGCTTGCGGCCACGGCGCGAGGGGACGCCATTACAGCCGTCTTTCTTGAGGTGTCTGTGCAGGTGGTCGGAGCGGACGAAGGTCTTGCAGCAGCTGTCACACTGGTAGGGCCGCAGGCCGGTGTGCACACGCATGTGGTTTTTTAGATCGTAGTTGTGGGCGAAGGCCGCCCCGCACTGCTGGCACAGGTACGGCTTCTCACCTGTGTGCTTCCTCATGTGCACTTTGAGCTTGTCCTGCCTGTGAAGGGGGCAAGGGTCAGCTGGTACTGTGCTAGGCCCCCTTCCCAGACAACCCCCCAACTCATGCTGGCCGTGAGGCTGAAACTATGACCGAAAGGCAGGCTGTGGCCAGGGATAGTCCTGGGTAAAATGGGACAAGGGGCCAGAGGCCTCTCAAAGGTCTGAAAAGGGCCTTGGACTCTGCTTGCTGTATGGTCTTAGGCAAAAGCTGAACCTCTCTGAATCCCTCTTCTTATCCATAGGAGAACAACAACCGGCCTCCTGCCTGGGGCTCTACCAAGTCTCCCAGGTGTCCTGCCCAGACCATTGCATGGGGCCAGGTCACAGAAGAGACAGCAGATTCCCCCAACTGAGGCTCAGAGAGGGGAAGTAACTTGCACTGAGTTGCACAGCCGGGTCAGGGGCTGCGAGGTGGAGTCAGCTCCAGTTTCATCACCCCAAATCCTGGCCAGCGTAATTATAGCCCCGCCACCACAGGCCCTGCTTACTCAACTCTCTAATGTGACTCAGAGGGGCCTCTGGGCTCCTGGCCTGGAGGAAGGGGTGGTGGTTGGGGGCTGGGGCCCCGAACCAGGGACAGAGAGCAGCCAGGTGGGCACATGGGTCAAACAGGTTTGGCCTGGTACCTCTATGCTTCAGTTTCTTTGACTAGCAAATGGGATCAGCCCTGGGTTGGGAATAGGATGGCCAAGAGAACTCCAGGTCAGAATGAAAAAGGCTGAGGCATGTGGTTGGGGTCATAGGTCAGCCTGGTCACCTCTGCAGACCCTGGCTTGCTGAGCCCTCACAAAGCCGTTCCTCTCAGGCACAGAGATCTTGAAGGGCAAGGCCCATAGCCATCTCCATGCCCCATCTGGAGGAGGATGGACCCCCCAAAACTAAAAGAACCACAATCTCACCAAAGGGGTGAGCCAGGCCACCAACTACACTGCTAGTCTTCTGGTAGTTGTCCTTTGCCCCCAACCTGATATTCCTGGGGCCTGCACTCCAGGCCACACCCTCCTCTCCTGGCCTGCAGGAGAGGGGGCCAGGGGTCAGCCCCCAGGTCCTATCCCCAAGGGGCAGAGCTGGGAAGCTGGGACAATGCCTTCTTTCTTCAGTCTGGGTGGGTGTGGCTGGGGGAACCCCAGGGTGGGTGGGGATAGGGGGTAGTGCTGAGTCACCCAGCCTGGCCAGGCCCCTGCACGTCAACCCCTCCACCCCCACTAGACTGGTCCACAAGGCCCAGTCAGCTACCTCTGGACTTTTAAGACCAAATCACAAATTTCCTCAGCCCGACCTCAAACTCCTGCCCAAGGACCAAGCCCAGTGGCTCCTGTGCCAATTTCCCTCCCGATTGCAGTGATCTTCCAAGCTAAACTAGTCTCAGAGTCTTTGCACTGGCTGTTCCCTCTGCCTGTCCCTTTCCCCAAGACTCTTTCCCTCACCTTCTTCAGGTCTCAGCTGTTTAAAGCAGCACCCACAGCTTTTCCTTGCCTTTGTTCTCTGTTCTCTTCACGTTCTACCGACTAGTGTTATCAGTTCTTTGATTTTATCTCAGACATGCTTTGTCCATGGAGATTTTGGCCTATTTCTCCACTTCTGCATCCCTAGCGCCTAGAACAGGGCCTTGCACCCAGGTGCCCCATAAACGTAGGCCGAAGGAAGTAAGTTTCCAGACGCATAGGAGACTTGAAGTGACTCAAAACAACTGAGCTACCTACTCCCTACTAGGCTGTTAGCCTCTCCCAAAGCAAAAATTCTCCTCCAGTCCGAAGAACCACCTCTGGAAAAAAGAGCCAATCCTGGTGCTCTTTCTTCTAACCTCCTGAAGCACCACCTGGCATGTTTTATATTCAATGTAGTCATATGGTGAGGCTGCTCTGAAGGGACACACTGGGGGGAGGGCACCCCAAAATGAATAAGATGCTGCTGCTTATGTCCCTATAGGCTCTGTGTGAGTGTGTGTGTGCATGTAGCTGCAATTTGAGCAAAGGACCTAGGAAGCCACCCAACACCCTCCACCCACCCCTGCCAATGGCGCTGGCTCACCTGGTGAATCGGACCTTGCAGATGTTGCATTCATAGGGCTTCTCACCGGTGTGGGTCCGGATGTGCCGCGGGAGCTTGCCAGCTCCCTGGATGACCTTCTCACAGATGGGGCACTTCTGGAAGGCCTTGGCCCGGATCTTCTTCTCCACCTTCTGCGACCAAGCCGGGTAGACGTCGCTGTCATGGGCACTGCTGAAATACTTCAGATAGTAGTCCACAACACCCTTGTCATCTGCCCTCGACTCGTCATCGCTGTCCCCTGCCGCTGCTGACCCTGCCCGGCCCACCGACGACATCATCTGTTGTAGCAGTGTGCTAGCCGCAAGCCCATCCGCATCGGTCCCATCGCCGTCCTCACCCTCAGCTGTTCCCGACAGGAAGCCAGGAGAGTCCCCTGGCTCTGGGGCTACCTCTGACAGTGAGACCTCCTCCTCCCCACCCCGGCCATAGTGGCCGTTCTGTGTGGCAGCTGGAGGAGCCACAGGGGGTGGAAAGAGGCCCCCAGCAGGGGTATCCTCATCCCGCTCTGGCCACAGACCCGGGTTGCTGTCGCCCTCGTCCCCATCCCCGGCTGGGGGCCGCTCAGCTGGGGGGCCAGGCCCGTAGAAGTCCAAGCCATTGCAGTCACCTGCAGCCACAGCAGCCACAGCGGCGGCCACAGCCTCCTTGGTGGCATCCAGATCATCATCAGATGCGCCAAAGGCTGACCATGGAAAGCTGGCGGCAGCGGCGGCAGGCAGGCTGTTCATGGGGTTACTCTGGAAGAACTCGAGGTACTCCTTGGCACGGAGGAGGTTTCGCTGATCAATTTGATCTACCAGGTCCAGCTGCCCAGCATCAGTGCCCGCATCGGCTGACAGGATCTGCCTGTCAAGGAGGTCGGCACAGACGTGGCTCACGGCGGGTATCTCCAACAGGCGGGCAGCACTGAGGATGTCACTCACGTTGGCTGTGCTAACAGTCAGTGTGGCCGTATAGGCAAAGTCCATGAGAGCTGTGAGCGCCTCGGCACTGACGAAGTCGATCTCGTATACGTTCTGCTGATCTACCACAGCGCCTGATGTGAACAGCTTCTTGAAGTACTGGCTGCAGGCCGCCAGCACTGAGCGGTGCGTGGGAAACTCTCGGCCCTCCACCAGGATCACCACGTCACACAGCAGGCCTTGTGTCCGCTGCTCATTGAGCCCACTCAGAATGTCACTGCTGTGGTCGGGGAACGGAATCCCAATGGGGCCGTCCACGCCGCCGGCCATCTTCCGCGCCGAGACCTACAGCACCAGAGAGGAAGGAGTGGTCATGAACATGAGAGGGACTCACAAAGTCTTAAGACCCTCAGAGTAGTGCCCCACCCTCATTTTCTCCAGATGGGCACCAGATCAGTCCATGTCTGGTTCTGCAGAAATGTGAGATTATGCTAGCAAAACTCACACTGGGTGCTTGAGAGATGAAGACTGGCATCTGCCCCTTCACTAGAGGGCTCACAGGCATGCCAAAAGGCAATATGAGGTGATGCAAGAGCAAACAATAGGTGCTCAATAAACGCCTCAATACAAGTTGTTTCCTAATGAATCTGAGTGCAGGCTTCTACTCATACCCTCTCTAGGAGGCTACGGTGGTGATATTCACAAGGCTTCTACTATACACTGTCATGCTTGAGCCCCCTGCAGTCCCATAGGGCAGCACCATCTCTACTGCAGAAATAAGAAGACAGGGCTCAAGGAGAGGAGCCCATATGCCCAAGGCCCCATAGATGTGCCCAACCAATGTACAACTGGCTTGGCTATGCATCCTCACCAGTCCCCTCGGCCTCTCTGACCCTCACTGCCCCATGGTGAGACCTAGTTCTCTTGGGGGCTTCTGACCCAGTAGGAAGGAGTGAGGCCAAGACTTAGCTAGGGTCACTGAGGCCATGGGTTTGCCCTGGTGTGGGGTGGCAGTGACTCTGAAGGACAAACCCCTTTCTGCCCCATTGGAGCCCCCAGGACAGCTTGGCCCTGGCAGTGAGCAATGGGGAAACCAGGCCACTTGACGCTCCTTTTCCCTGCCACCCCAGCCAACCCCTTCGAGAAGGAGCAGGGGGCTAGGGCCTCCTGCCTGCCCAGCTTTCTCCAGCTTTCAGCCCCCGTCTGCACTGTAAAGCCAGGACAAGGCCCTGCCACTTTCTGGGCCTCAATCTCCCCACCTGTCAAATGTGCAGAAGCCTTGGAAGAGCAGGCCATTGAGAGAACTCTGTCTGTCCCACCCCTCTCCCCACCCCTCCTTTTTTCCTTCTCTTAGGCTGTGACTCATCCACCCACTTGGGCGCTTGTGCAACCCTCTGGCTCCTGTCCCCACCCCTCCACCCTCTCCGGGGAGCCCCCGGCTGTCCCAAGCCACCCAACACAACCCACATTCCTCCAGGCTCAACCAGTAGGCTCTTGGGCCACAGCTGCTGGACAGCAGAGAGTAGACTGAGCTAGGCCTTCCTCAGCCTCCTAAGGACCCCAGCCTCTCAGCCAAGTGGTCCAGCCCAACTCTAACCGAGATCCCTCCGTCAGTACTATGAGTGGGATTCAGGTAGCAAGGGAGCCCAGGGTTGGTCCGGCAGGGTACAAGGCCAGGATGGAACTGTCCCAACCCAGGGCTGCTCTGTGAATGGGGTCCAGGCCTCAGAGCTGACAGAGGCCTTTGTGCAATGCTCAGACAGGCATTACACTTCCCAGGACATCTCTCTCCAAGGCCCGCCCTCTTTCTTGCAGACTGCACCAGCTGCTCCTCTGGCCCCTCTGTTCTGCCAGCCCTGGAGGGGAAGAGGGGTCGGCTCAGATGTGGCTGCTGAGAGCAGGAGGATGGAGGTCAACCCCATCTGAGGATCGATCAGCCATCAGAGGAGGCCCCTGTGGTGGCTTCCACCCCCTTCCACCATCTGTTGTCTGGCCTCTGGGCTCTAGAGAGTAAATGGAACCAGACTAGCCTCAGCCCCTCCTTACTTTCCTCCTCATCCAGGTGACCAACAACCCAAGATGGCTACTCTAGCCCTCCTTGCCATTGTCCCCAGGTGCTCCTACGGTCCCCTTGGACCTTGAGGTATCTCCAGGGGCCTCAAGGTCATGACCTGAAATAGTTCAGGTGACTCGCCCCACCCTCCCTCAAGCACTGAGCTCACCAGGCCAGGGGGCTAGCACAGCCCTACTTTAAGTGTTAAAATACCCAGGCTCCCGCTTTGCCAGAAGCCACCCAGCTGGAAAGGTGCAAGCTTGGGCCTCAAACCTGACCTGGGACACTGGTCTCCATTAGTGGAATGAAGCGGGCGGGCCATGTGCAAAGGGCCTAGAACAGCCATTGCCAACCGGTGGTCTGTTAAGGAAACCTTTGAAGCAGTGGTCGCCAACCAATGGTCCACATACCACTAGTGGTCCGTGGGGTCTGAAAGGTTGGTGACCACTGGCCTAGAGCAGTGGTCGCCAAACTGCAGCTCGCAAGCCACAAACGGCTCTTTGGTCCCTTGAGTGTAGCTCTTCCACAAAATACCACGTGCAGACACGCACGTACAATGCAATTGAAACTTCATGGCCCACGAGCAGAAGTCAGTTTTCAGCTCTCAAAAGAAATTTCAATCGTTGTTCTGTTGACATTTGGCTCTGTTGACTAATGAGTTTGCCAACCACTCGCCTAGAGTATGCATATCCCTGTCCTCTCCCAGGTGGAGCCTCTATTTCCCCAGCTAATCATCAGAGACCCTCCCTCAAAGGGTAGGGCCTGGGGAAGTGTCAACCAAGGAAAGTCCCCATGAGAGTAGCATGATCCCCCATTTTACAGATGAAAACACCAAGGCCCAAAGACTTATAAAATCCTGCCACAGGTGCCCAGCAAGGCTGATCCATAGATTCTGGGGTCTAGGAACTGAAAGAGGTCAGAGACTGGCCCCCGACCTACCCAACAAGCCATTATCTCTTTTCTTGCCCTGAAAACTAAACTGGCAGACACCTGACCCACATCCTCTCTCCAGGAACACATCTCATCTACCTACCATGCCCAGAGCCACGGCCCCATCTGGGTCTCTCAGGGTTCTGCCTCTAAGAAAGAGGTAGAAGAACCTTTTAGATGGAAAAAGGAGGACAGATAAGGCCTCTTGGTGGGTCAGGTGGGATCTGGAAGAAAAATACCCACTATGTGCCCTGGGATTGTCTCAATAGGAGAGCTTCACCTAGTAGGTACTCCGGAAGTGGGGGTTTCCTTGGTAGTGACAATCCAATAGGCTTGTACCTCCAAGAAAGTACCGCCCCCATAACAGCCAAAGCTAGGGTCCTCAGAGTTCAGGATCACACCCACCGGAGTTGTCTTTCATCACAACTCCACCCACCAGAGAGTCTGCCCTCCTGGGATTTCCGGGGCCTCTGTTGATTCTTCAAGTTAAGGGGCAGGCCTCAGCAGGCTCCTCCTGCACTGGAAGAGGGGTGTCCTCCTCCTTCTGGCCCACTCCTAGTCCCTATGCTAGGCCCTCCCTTGAGTGGCACACAGTAGGAGCACAGCATTCAATAAGAACCAAAAACAGCTATGGGCTGGAGAGAGCCAACACCCAGCCCCACCCATCCAGCTAACTGACACACCCAAGACAGGGGACAGTGCTGCTTCCACCTCCCATCTAACTTAGGATCACTTAGGAGGCAAGACCTCCTCTGGAGAGCTTCATCTGTATTTGGGAACTTTCAGGAACTAACCAGCACCTTCATTTCATCCTCTCCACTATAAAGCCTGGGGTTTTACAGAAGAGAAGCTTGGAGAGATGACAAGATAAGCAGCCGGTGGGGACTAAGACTGATCTGAACTGGCCTGAATTGCTGCCACTCAACAGCAGGGGCACAGGGGTAAGGTCAAGAATGCCTTGACCTGGTCCCAGGAGCAGCAAGTGTCACCCAGGAAGGATCACAACATCATAGGAAGGGTTTCCTGGGCATGGGGGACAGCAGAGGAAAGACTGGAGGTGGATGCTTAGGAGAGGGGATTTGGGGAATGAGAGGCTGCATTAACAGGAAGCTTTCCAAGGTCAGGCAAAAGGTGAGGATTGGGGCTGGGCCTCCTCCTCCTCCCACCCACCCACCCACCCACCTCAGGAAAAAGAGGCGGCGGCCAGGAGGGGGCTAGGCAGGTAATCACTACCGAAGGCCTTCCAGGAGGAGTGTTTGGGACAGGGGCAACTTCATTAGGGGGTCAAGATCCTGCATTCCCCCACCCAGAGAATACAAAAAGAAGACAAAGAAACATCAAACACCTATTATGTGCCAGGTGTGGCAGCCCAGATCCAAACCCCAACTCCTCTACTTCTAAGCTGGGTGACCTTGGGCAGGAGGCTGCAACCCTCTGTACCTCAGTTTCCTCAGAGGTCATGACATTGGCAAGAGGGCCGGGGGTGCTCTAGATCAGAGTCCCACTCTCATCCATTCAGCAAATATTGCCTGGGGACCTACTATGTGCCAGTGCCACCCCAACAAGGCTGTTAGCCTCCCCGCTTGTAGATGAACTTTATTTCTGAATGTTATTCCAGCCACCTCACCACCCACTCTGTGCCAAGGAAGTGGGTTATGGTGCCCAAGGAAGAAACCACGGGAGCAAAACCAGGCCCAGAGAGGGTGGGCGGCTGGTCCAAGGTCACAAAGCAAGCCTAGTGCCCAGGTTCAGCTGTCAGGCCCACACCCGGCCGCCCCCTCCCCCTCCCAGGCACACAGCCTGTGTTGCAAGGTTGGTCCCGCCGGGTTACCCTGCCCTGACTTGGTGCCAATCCCCGCCTGGCCCAGTCCCTGGCTGGGGGTTTAATGAGACAGGAATTCAGCATCTCCATTGCGGGGAGGAGAGGGGGGGGCCACCAAAAGCCAGAGTGGCTGCTAGCTGCCCCTTGCTAGCCTGCCCCCTACCCCCTTGCCCTCACAGGCCTCCCTCTGGCCAGACACCAGCAAACAGGCCTTCGGCCATTTTATGCGTCCATTTATTGCCCTAAATGGGGAGGGGCTTCCTGCCCCAGCCTTAAAGGGCCAGAGGCAGGAAGGCTGCAGGCCTAGTGGGAAGTGTGTTTGTGTGGGGGTGAGGGTGGGAGGATGAGGTCATGGGGATCCCACCTGACCCCCAACTCATGGGTGGGGCTCAGGCTCACCCTGTTCCCACGCTTTGAGTGCTGTCATGGACCAGGAAGTACAGCCCCAACACCAAGACTAGGTTCCAAGAGGAAGCCCCGGGAAGACAGCCATTCAGGGTGAGGTAGAAGGAAGCCGCTTCCCGTCACTGCAGTAAGCAAAGCTGGGCTTCGAAGAATCCCATCACTCTCTACCCTGCCTTGCTCAGGCTGCACCTGCTTATCCAAGATGCCCGTGAGGTCTGGGTGATCTCTAGGAGCTCTGCTCCTGTCTGCTTCCAGATCTCTCCTTCTCCCTCCCCACAGCCTGCTTGTCACTTGGAGCACTGGAACAACCCGCTCCCCCCCCCCCGCCCTTTACCTCCAAGTTCAAGCAGGTGGAGGGCTCTGCATGGAAGCCCCAAAAGGGTGCTCAGTCTGTTAGGGCCCTAGTGTCCTCTGCCCATAAATCCAGCCAGTTCCCTCCCAAAAAACACATCCTGATGTGAGGTGGGACTAGGCCTTGTTTTCCAGTTAAACCAGAAAGGTGTGGGTGGGGAAGCTTCTACCAAGTGACTGTCCACAGCCTGCTGGGAGGACAGATGGAGGGGCTGGTCCTTTGGCTATGCTCCTCAGAAGAGCCAGATTCTCCAGGTGGCACCAGTGTTTTGGTGCTCCAAGCTCGGGCCTCAGGCCCTAAGGGCAGTGTGAGGTCTGATCTCAATTATCTCAACATCCATTCTTACAGCTCTGGGAGGCAGTGTCACTATCCCACTTTACAGCAGGAAACTGAGGCTCAAGAGAGAAAAGCTACTTGTCCAGGTACCCAGCAGAGGTGGATTTGATCACCGGCCACCTGGCTCCATCTGGCCTAACTAGTCTTCCCAAGGCGCCTTCCCCTCCCCCACCAGACTGCCCCTAGGTACCAGCAGATGACTAAATCCCCCACCCCGGGGGCCTTGGGGCTGAGGGACAGCTTATTCTCACGCCCCCTCAGAGCTGCCTTAGGATGGCTCAGAAAAGGAAAAGGCTTGCCAGAGGTCACACAGGGCACTTGGGGCAGGGCTGGAGTCCAGCCAACATCTGTGAACTCAGGGAAGAGCCCTGACCCCAAGGGGCATCAACACAGGCATGCAGGAGGGGCTCCCCCTAGGTCCTGACACTGCACAGCAGTCACTTGACAAACATTCCTGAGAAATCACTAAGTATGTCCTCACAATGACACCGTTGGGCTGAAGGTAACCTCTTCATTGTACTGATGGGAAAATTGAAGGTGGCAGAGTGGAAGTGCCCTCCCTCAGTGGACCTCAGGTGGAGCCAAAGGCCAGGTTAGGGTTGGACCACACTGGCCCCCACCCAAGCCTGTTCCTCTGGTCCCCACTGACAAGGGCTGTTGCCAGGTGGTTTATGGTCTCAGGTGCCTGGAACCAAGGTGACAGGTGAGGGGTGCTGAGTGTCTCAGATACCCAGCAGGCACACACTCCAGTAGAATCTCTGTTGTACTGAGGTGACCCAGGTGCCTCCTCCATGAGAGAAAACAGGTATAGTCAGTCTACAGGAACCACTTGGGGGACCCTACAACAATCCTATGTTACAGGGGGGACACAGGCTACTAGAGGCCAAGGAGCATGTCCAAGGTCACAGATCAAGTGCACTGGCACTGGAAACCCCAGCAGCTCCCCTCCTAGGGCTGGCTCTTGTGAAGTGACCTCCTCAGGTGTAATGGGTCATAAAACAAAGAGCCCTGCCCCTCCATCTCTGATGGCCAAGGTGCAGGACTGTAACTTGGAGGAGGCAAGAAAGGGCCTTACAGGCTTTAAAGGTGCCTGCCAGGGAAAACTGGGAGACAGGAAACTGGGACTCATGCTGTGTGACCTTGGGCAACTCAGGTTCTCTCTGAGCCTCATTATTCTCTTTGGGCAAAGGGTTTAAGCCCCAGGAAGACTCCATTTGGCCAACAGGTGCCTGCTGTCAACCTCCTGGCCCTCTGGAAGACAGGTGGGCAGATGCCCCTCAGCTGGGAGCAGGGAGAACTTTGGACAAGTCCTGAGCCAGAAGGCAGACCACAGGGGTCAGACCCAGCTTTGGCTGGGTGACCTTGGGCTGCTCTCTGCTTCCCCTGGGCCTCAGTCTCCCCTGCCCAACAAAGAACCCGTTCTGAGGTTGGCTGTTAAGCCCCTGAGTTCCCACACTCATGTTTAGCACCCTCTCTGAGCCTTGGTTTCCTCAAATATCGATGGGGACTGCCAGCAGCCTGACCCAGCTGTTGGTCAGAAGGCCCCAAGGAAAAGAAAGGAAGTAAAAAAACAAACACAGGACCTGCTACTGCGCTGGAACCTTCCCCACTGGACAAAGACTGTGCTCTGTCTACTGGGTCTCAGTCTCCCATACAGAGAAAGGGACGCATCCACTCCCTGCAGTCCCCCCCCCCCCAGCAACTTCTCTGGGGGCCTCTGCTGAGAGTTGTATGGCTCCCAGCACGCCAGGGTGCTGACTGGCCATCCGGCAGCCAATCAGAACTGAATAATAAATACCCCCCCAAAGTGACCCACGAATTAAAATTTCAGTGTCCCCGATGGCTCCTCTTTCTTCATTAGGCATGCGGATCTCAGGGCTTCGCTCTTCCAGCCACTGGTTCCTGCCCCCCCTTCTCCCCCAGGCTCTTGTCTCCACAGCGATGGCTGGCGGTAAACAGAGACCCGAGCCCAGCTGATAAGTGCCTGGCATGCTCTAGGGGCCCCACTGGGGGGTGGTCCTGGGGGGAAATGCTTGGGCCTGGAGGAGCAGGGCCCAGCCTGGCCTCCCCAGACCTCTCCCAAGACCAGCTCTGCCAATAGGAAGTGATAGGGCCCCCCCAGTGTGGGAGCGGCACACTCAGGGTTACGCCCTGGCCGTGTTGGGTGTGTGTGGGGGGTGACATGGAATTCTAGCCGCCCTTTCCCTCTCAGGCCAACCCTGCTCCTGAAGGCAGCTGGCAGGGAGAGAGGAAGCAAGCCAGGCCTGCCACCCATGGGTGAGCCACCAGGTGGGCACGCCCGGGGAAGGGGCACCAACACCTCTTACTTCCGCCACCTGGCTGGGGGAAGAGAGGAGCTGCCTGCCTTGCCCCCTGCTCATCTGCCAACTGCTGGCTGCACTCCCCCAATGTTCAGTGAGTGCCCACGGGGTGCCCCGGCCAGGTTGGACAGTAATCTCTCGTTGCGGTCCACCAGGCTCCCCAGCCGGCGCGGGCAGTGTCTCCCTCCCAGACCCCGCAAAGGCCGAGCCTGAGGGGGGAGGCACTCGGCTTCGCGCTTGGCTCAGGCCCCTGCCTGGTTCCCAGGCCTCGCGCTGGAGGAGAGGGCCGGTTCCCAGCCGAGGGAGGGAGGGAGGTAGAGGGAGGGAGGGAGCCAGATCCCACCAAGTCCTCTGCCCGGGCTCAGGGTTCGCACGTGGTGGTGGCGTCAAAGGAAAGGAGGGGGGGTCTGGGCCAGAGGAGACAGGGTCACGCGCTTTGGGGGCGCGGGCGGTGGAGAGGCGTGCGCTCTGCCCCCTCTCCCGGGGCCCGGGCCGGGGCCGGGGCCGGGGCCGGGGCCGGGGCCGGGCGGCGGCGCGGGCAGGGCGAGGGGCCAGGCCGGTCCCCCCACCCAGGGATGAGTCAGGCCCGGGCAGGGGCAGGAAGCGGCCCCCTCCCCCGCGCCGGCCGCAGCGCGCGGCCCCCGCCCCGGCCTGCGGGCCCCCGCCGCACCGCCCGACCAGGGGGCTCCTACCTCCTTCCCGGGTCAGCGGCGAGGGGGCCCGGCCCCGGCGGCGGCGGCGGCGGTGGCGGCTGGGCAGGCTTCCTCCGAGGGGCCGGGAGACGGCAGTGAGCCTGGCTCCGCGCCACCCCCCGCCGCCGGCGGCCAATCCCCACCCGGACTGGGGGGAGGGCGATGCAAATTACCCCGGATCTGGGTCCGCCCGCCCGCCTTCCCCACGCCCGGGCCCGGCCTGCACTAGGCCGCGCATCCCCGAGCTCGCAGGAGAGGCGCGGCCGCTCCGGCCGCCGCCCTCCCCGGGGAGCACCGGGTGGGTGACACCCCTCCCCCGACCGGGGCAGGGGGCCGAGAAGAGGGGGGCTGGGGACGGTTACACAACCAGGCAGGGAGGGGCCCCGGGGCGGGAAGGGGGCCGGCCCGCGGGCCGCGCAGCCGGAAGCCGGGGACCGCCACCGGCCCCCGGCGAGGGGAGCCTAGCTTCAGGCCCCGCCCCCAAGCCTGCTGGGCCCGCCCCTACGCCGCACCGCGCGATCGGCCCGCTTCCATTGGCTCGCCGGCCCGCCGCTCACCGCCCCTCCTCCGCACCGCCCCTACCCGCGTGCCGCGGCGGGCCACGGACGCGACGCACCCTGGGACTTGTAGTTCACGCTGCCTACCACCTGCCTGCCGCAAACGGCAGGAAGACTACGACGCCCAGAGGAGCCCGCGGGCGCGCCCGCCTACCCGAACACCCTACCCCTTCCCCCTCCTTTGCAAAGCCCCCCCCCCTGTTTTTCAGCCCCCTCCCCCCTATACCCCATGGAGCTCAATCCCGGCCAATTCCAACGTATACACGCAGCACCGAATTGGCCCCGGGAAGTGGGCAGAGCGCCCCCAGTACTCAACAGCAAACTTAGCACGAGACGCGGCCCCCTTCTTCCCACGCCGGCTCCCCGCACCCTCAGTGCAGCCCCGCTTCCCCTCCCCCGCTTTCCGCGCGCCTGGGAGCCCCGAAAAGCCATGCACCCGGGGGGCAGGGAGCAGGCAGTTGGCGCACAAGCCCATGCACTTCGCCCCCAATTCCACCTCCCAGGAGGCGCCCCCTCCCCGGGCTTGGGATCCAGAGCGCTTCTAGCCTCCGGCCGCTGCAAACCACCCCCTCCTCTGAAACTTGCGGGACGTCCCTGGCTCCCCGGGTCTCCCCTTCCCGAGAGAGCACGAGTGGGCGCAGAGCCCCCGGTTCGTTCTCGCCGTGCACCCTGTGCTGGGGAACGCGCCGGGCGCTGACTTACCTCGCGGGGCCGGGCCGGGGCCGGGCTGGACCGGGGCACACGGGGCCGGGGCCCGGAGTTGGGACTGGGCTCCTCAGCCGCTCGCCTCCGGGGTCTGCGTCTCGCTCTTCCCCTCGCTCGCCCTCCCCTCGTCTATCCCTCGCTCCGGCGGCGGCGGCGGCGGCGGCGGCGGCGTCACTGCCCCTACAGTAACTGTACAGTACAGCCAAAGCCCCGTATGATGCTCGCGACTCCCTTCCTGGTTTCTCCGAGGGCAAGAGGGGTCCTCCCTTGTCTTAAAGGTGCCGCAGCCGCCGGCCCCCCCCCCCGCCCAGCCCGCCCCCCCCCCCCCGGCCTCGGAGGCCAGAACAGGCTCGGCAGGTCCCCTCTTGCCACGTCTCTGCCCTCCCGTGGGGCTTCGCCCGCTGCGCCAGGGAGACCGAGCTGTTATTAGGTTTTGTCAAGTTGGGGGGGGGTCCAGCCCGCCCCCAGTGTGCCCCCCTTCCTCTGACCTCTCCGCCCCGCCGCGCGGCGCCGTGCCAGCTTGCCAGCTTATCTGGCCCCAGAGCTCCCCGGGGCGCGGGGGGAGCGGGCCCCCCGGGTGGAGGGGGTGGGGGACGCCAGATAAACAGGCCCCCAGCCTCTGCGCAGGGGCGGGTGCGGGGGGGGCGCGGGCTTTGCCCCCGATGCCTGGGGCGTGGCAGGATGGCAGCGGGGGCGGGGAGGGCTGTGCGCACTGCTAGGACCGACGCGGGCGTGGGTCGCGGCTGCCCCGGCAGCTGAAGGCAGTGGAGGGGGGGCGACGGGGTGGGAATCCTGGGCCGGCCGCCGGCCTTCCCGAGGCCTCAGTTTGCCCAGCCGCAGGAGGAACGGGGGGGCGGGCGTTCGGGTGACTACTCGGGTCCGCTGGGCTCCTGGGTCCCTAAAAGAAACAGCCAACCTGCCCGCCCGCGATTATATAAAGGAGTCGCCTCCGCCCGCTGCGCCAGAGGCGTCGCGGGGTAGGGGTTGGCGAGGGGCGGGCTGGGCGGTTGTTTTCCAGGCTTCCCGAGTTCCCCCACCCAACAGCAGGCAGCTGGGCGGGACAGGGGTCCCGGCCCCGAACGCCTGGGTCCTGCGGGCCGCTCCCGAAAGGGCTGCGTGGCTCGGGAGGGGCGGAGGTGGGGAGTGGGGCGGCGTTGGCTCAGCCAACTTTTTTTCCCCCGTCCATTTCTCCCACTTCCTCCCCGGTCGTGGGAGAGGTCTGGCGAGGGACGGGGGAGGGGAAGCAGGGGACAGCGGGGAGAACAGCCTGACCCGGCCGGCCGCTGCCCACTGCACACAGAAGGCGCCCGGGGAAGCCTGGCTGCTGCCATCCGCCGCCTGGGGGGCTTCGGGCCTCAGTTTCCTCTTCCTCATTCCCATGGACAGAGAGGGTTGACACCTGCTATAGCTGCCGCTTACTGGGCATTTCTCAAGTTGCTGGCTCTGTCCGGGGTTCTGTTTACCTCCATTCTAACATCCAATCGCATTATCATTATCATTAGTTATTAGAATTATTACCACCATTACCTTACAGGCAGGAAACGTCAGCCACCAGAGGTGAAATGGACCCAGCCTGTTCTCTTGACTTCAAAGCTTTCCTCCCCTCCCCTCCTCACTTGATTGCCTTTTCACACAAGGTGTTAAAAAGCACCTTTAAACTCCCAAACATTGAATTGCGAATCGGCTTTTGTAATAATAATTTGGTTTCAAAGGGAACCCCAGGAGACCACTAGAGGGTAAGTGACAGCCGCCGGACTAGAAGCCTTTAACTAGCCCCAATTAGGTGGGAAGGGATTGAGGGAGGGGCCAGTGGATATAGGGAGAGGGTGGAACCAGGGACTTTGCTCTAACGACCCTGCCTGGCAGAGACGTCCTGCTTCCTTCTTTAACCACCCTGCTATCAGCCTTGGGACTAAAAGGGCCAAGTGGAAACACCATGGGGCAGGTCTCAGGATTGTGCTTGGACTCGGGCAGATAACCCAGGTTCAGGCCTTAGTCCCAAATGGCTTCAGTCTCCCCACCCCCTCATTAGCTCCTAGTGGTGAGTCAATTTCCCTACCACCACCACCACCACCACCACCACCCAGCTTCAGATATCCTGCATTGGTTCTCCACAGTTGATAACCTGACTCAGAAGGGGAAGAAACTCCTGTGTGAAGTTGGTATTTAATCCAATCCTGATTACTCCCTGGGGAAAAGCAGGGGTTCTATGATTCCACCTTACATTTGAGGAAACTGAGGCCCAGAGAGGGACCATAAGGATATTGAAACCCGCATTCACCTGGCTCTGGACCTTGCCAGGGTGCCTGGGGGTGGAGTCCTTCAGGAAATGCCAGGGTGGCATACCTCTACTCCATGCCCACTCCTATCTGGGTAGTGAAAACAGAAGGAGGAAGGAAGGCAAAGATTTGTCCTAACACCTGTCTCTACTCCCCCAAACCCCCCGCAAAAAAAAAAAAAATACTCAAGTAGATACTATTTCAAAACCTAGTAAAGTAGAAAAGATTGCCCTAGTCAGTTTGGCTCAGTGAATAGGTTGGCCTGAAGATTGGAGGGTCCCAGGTTCGATTCCAGCCAAGGGTACATGCCCGGGTTGCAGGCTCGATCCCTAGTAAGGGGCGTGCAGGAAGCAGCCGATCAATGATTCCCTCTCATCATTGATGTTTCTATCTCTCTGTCCCTCTTCCTTCCTCTCTGAAATCAATAAGAAATATATATAATCTTTTTTTTTTTTTAAAGAAAAGATTGCCAAAACCGCTTTGGCTCAGTGGAGAGAGAGTTGGCCTGCGGACGGAAAGGTCCCAGGTTTGATTTCCATCAAGGGCATGTATCCTGGTTACAGGCACATCCCCTGTAGGGGGCGTGCAGGAGGCACTGATCAATGTCTCTCATCGATGTTTCTAAATCTCTATCCCTCACCCTTCCTCTCTATAAGAAATCAATAAAATATATTTTTTAAAAAAAGAAGAAAAGATTGATTCACTGTGTGACTTATGCCAGGTTATGTAACCTCTCTGATTCTCAGTCTTTTGGAGAGAATAAAGGTAGAGACTTCCTAAGGTTGTGATGAAGGAGAAACAAGATGGTGCCTATAGGAGGAAAATCCTCAATACATGATATATGTGATTATGTTGGTGTTATTATTATTGTTGTTGCTATTATTATTATCTGGGCAGAGATTAAACATTTCCAAAGGCGAAAAAGTCATGCCCAGCTTGCTTGGCTCAGTGGCTGAGCATAGACCTATGAACCAGGAGGTCACTGTTGGATTCCTGGTTCCAGGCACATGCCCAGTGTGGGGAATGCAGGAGGCAGCTGATTAGTGATTCTCTGTCATTATTGAACTCTCTCCCCCTTCCTCTCTGAAATCAATACAAATATTTAAAAAAAAAAAAGAAAGTGAAAGAAAACCCACAGAATGGGAGAAAATATTCACAAGTCATACATCTGGTAAGGGTCTACTACTTAGAATATATATAAAAAAAAACCTTGTTGTATAATCACTATGCTACACACCTAAAACTAATACAAAATAATATTGACTGTAAAGTGTAACTGAAAAATAAAAAATTTTAGAAGAAAAACCTTGCCCTAGCCCAGCATGGCAAAATGGTTAGAACGTTGGTCTGAGCACTGAAGGGTCCAGGGTTCTCGGGAAGCAACCAATCAATGTGTCTCACTGTTTTTCTCTCTCTCTGTTCCCTCTTCCTTCCCTCCCTTCCACTTTCTCTAAAAATCAATGGAAAAAAGTGTCCTCACGAGAGGATAACAACAAAAAAGAAACCTTGAACTCAACAATTAGAACAAAACCAAAATTTTTAAATGGGCAAAGGATTTAAAAAGACATTTCTCCAAAAAAAAAAAAAGATATGCAAATAACCAATAAAGCTCATAAAAAGTTGCCCAACATCCTTAGTCATTAGGGAAATGCAAATCAAACCACCAGGAGACACCACTTCACCCCTACTAAGAGGGCTAGAATAAAAAGGATAGATACTAACAAGTGTTGGTAAGGGCAGGGAGAACTGAAGTCCCCATACTAAGGCTGGCGGGAATGGAAAAAGGTGCAGGTGCTGTGGAAAAGAGTCTGGCAGTTCCTCAAAAGGTGAATATGGAGTAACCATCTGACCCAGCAATTCCTCTTTTTTTTTTTTAAGTATATTTTTAAATTGTTTTTTATAGAGAGGAAGGGAGAGAGATAGTTAGAAACACCGGTGAAAGAAAAGCACAGATCAGCTGCCTCCTGCAGGACCCCTACTGGGGAACTGAGCCCACAATCCAGGTGTTTGCTCTTAGCTGGAATTGAACCTGGGACCCTTCAGTCTGCAGGCGGACGCTCTATCCACCAAGCCAACCGATTAGGGCAGCAATTCCTTTTTTTTTTTAATATATTTTTATTGGTTTTAGAAAGAGGAAGGGAAAGGGAGATAGAAATATTAATGATGAGAGAGAATAATTAATTAGCTGCCTTCTTTTTAAAAATTAAATCTTTATTATTCAGATTATTACATTTGTTTCTCTAATTAGCTGCCTTCTGCATGCCCCCTACCTGGGAAAACCCACAACTCAAGCATGTGCCCTGACCAGGAATCAAACCCATGATCTCCTGGTTTACGGATCAACGCTTAATCACTGAGCCACACCAGCCGGGCTGACCAGGCAATTCCACTTCTAGGTTATCCACCCAAGAGAAATGAAAACATCTGTCCACACAAAACCTTCTACATGACTATCCATAACAGCACTATTCATAATAGCCAAAAGTTAGAAACAGTCCAATTGTCTGTTCATCAGTGAATGAATGAATAGATAAATATACTGTGGTGGTCCATCCACACAACGGAATATTACTCGACCATAAGGATTGAAGCACTGGCACACACTACAACATAGATGAACCTTGAAAATATGCTCAGTGAGAGGCCAGACACAAAAACACATAGTGTGTTTCCATTTATGTGAAAGTCTAGAACAGGCAAGTTCATAGGGACAGGAAGGGGATTACTGGTTGCTTGGAAGCTGGGAGGTGTTGGGAGGGAAATAGAGTAACTGTTATTGGTCTGGAAGTTTCTTTTTGGGGTGATAAACATGTTCTGAAATTAGATAGTGGTGATAGTTGCACAATCTTGTGAATACACTACAAACCACTGAATTAGACACTTTCAAAAGGTAAATTGTATAGCATGTGAAGTATACCTCAATTAAAAATTACACATATATAAATATTATTACTTTTTGGTTGAGGAATATTTTGCAGCTTACAACACTTATATCCTCATTGTCTCATTTAATTATTAAAATACCCAAGCTATTTTAAGAGAATGTGTCTCAGTTACTATAGAGGACCATACAGATGCTGATCATGGAAGGTAGGGGTGAAACCCAAGTCTTCTGAGTTTGATATGTTTCACACACACACACACACACACACACACACACAGAGTCCTATCTCTGTTATCCAACCATCAAAATCCAGAGGATGGGGGGAGTTTTAAAGGTTTCAAGCTCCTTGACTTCTTGGGAGTTCCCGCCCTTTTGGAGGATAACCTGGGAGGAGCTTCTCAGGAAGTTCTAGGCAGGAGGGAGTTCAAATTTCTCCAGACCTGGGACTCCCAGATGAATTTGCAAGGGGAACCCTGCCATTCTCCACCCCAGACTCCAGCTCCCCCACAGTCTATGGGCTGGCTTTCTGAGTCCCTAATGCTTCCATGCATGAAGCTGGTGTTTCTTAAAAGTAATCATTTTGTTCTAATCCCGCTGCTGCCCAAGTTACTCTCTGGCTCTGGACCTCAGTGGCGAGGGCCATGTATTTTTCGTGTGCTTAGGAAGCAGGCACAGAACAAGGATAACATGTCCTTAAGCAGTTGACCCAATGTCTATAGTTTTTTCAGTGGGTATTGACTGTTTTTTCAACTGTGACTGAGAGGGGAGGAGATAAGGGGCCTCTTTTGGCTGCTGTGGATGAATCTGGGGCGCAGGTCCAGGAGACTCACAGCTCAAAGTGTTCAAAGTGTTTGCACATGGGCCTGGAGAATCCTGGTTAATTGGTGTTTTTGGAGGAAGTTCTGGGAAAGGGAGCTGGGGTGTGTTCCAATTTTGCAAAAGGGAGGGATGCAGACAAGGACACAGGTAGGTTCTAGAACCCAGGGATCACTGAACTTGATGTGGACCCCATGACCATTCTGGAACATAATGTTCAGCAGTTGGTCTGCCTGGAAGACCACATGGCCAACCCTGAGCGCCTCCTATGGGCCAAATCCCTGATCTCACTCCAGCTTACAGTCTAGTGGAGGATAAAGATAATAAACTAAAATAATTTCAGACAATTATCAGTGAGTGCAATGAAAGCAGTTAACCAGAGTAATTGAAAAGACAGTGAACAGGGCCTGGAAGCTGTTTTTTAAGTGAACATGTGTCAAAAAATAAAATAAAAATAAATAAAAGTGAACATGTGTCAAAAGATGTTATTTCACTCATTAATTAATGAGCTACCAGTAAGATGTTACAACAGGTTCAAAGAAAAATTCCAAGAACACCCATATGTAGGCAAATAAGAAGTGCTGGAATGAATTTACAAACAGAAGCAAAACATAACTATGCTGTTAATTTGTATTTCTGTGAGCAAGAATCAGCCATTATAACCCCACATTATAACCCCAGTGGGGGGGGGGTGCAGGAGGCAGCTGATCGATGTTTCTCTCTCATCGATGTTTCTAACTCTCTCTCTCCCTTCCTCTCTGTAAAAAATCAATAAAATATATTAAAAAAGCAACAACTTGGCACTCAAAAGAAATTTCAATCATTGTACTGTTGATATTTGGCTCTGTTGAACACTGGTCTAGGGGCTAGTTCTTTTTTTAAAAGTAGTTAGGCACAATTCTTCAAAGTAGTATTTGAGTAGAGATCTGTGGACAGGTTCCCAGGTATGAGGGGAAAGGCTGGGAGGTAGGATTGAACTCTAGTGATGGAAAATCAGCCAGGAACCCAGTGTGCCTGGAGCAGCATATTCAGAGGGCAGTGAATGGGCACCAATAGGCCAGGTAAGTGCTTTGAACTTTATTTGAAGTTCATGGATTCAGCTTTAAAAAGGATGGACAGCCCAGCCGGGTGTGGCTCAGAGGTCACTGATTCATTTCCTAGTTAGGGCATATGCCAGGGTTGTGGGCTTGATCCCCAGTAGGAAGAGTGCAGGAGGAAGCCAATCAATGATTCTCTCATCATTGATGTTTCTCTCTCCCTCCCCTTCCTCTCTGAAATCAATAAAAAATAAAATAAAATAAAAAAGTGGCACTAACTGATTTGGTTCAGTGGGTAGAGCATCGGCCTGCAGACTGAAGGGTCCCAGGTTTGATTCCGGTCAAGGGCATGAACCTTGGTTGTGGGCACATCCACAGTAGGGTGTGTGCAGGAGGCAGCTGATTGATGTTTCTCTCTCATCTATGTTTCTGACTCTCCCTCTCTAAAAAAAAATCAATGAAATAAATAAAATAAAAAAGAATGATTAAGCCGAAACTGGTTTGGCTCAGTAGATAGAGCGTCAGCTTGCGGACTGAAAGGCCCTGGGTTCAATTCCGGTCAAGGGCATGTACCTTGGTTGCTGGCACATCCTCAGTGGGGGGTGTGCAGAAGGCAGCTGATCAATGTCTCTCTCTCATTGATGTTTCTGTCTCTCTCTCTTCCTCTCTGTAAAAAAAAATCAATAAAATATATTTAAAAAAAGAATGATTAAGATGGTGAATTTTTATTACATATTTTACCACATACACACAAAAAAACCACAGGGTTCTGATTGTTTAAAAAAAATAAAGACAAAAAAGAGCAAAGAAACGACATTGGGATTCCACTTAACAAAAGTTGGCCTTTTTTACTCAGCAAGTAAGGACATTAGGAAGAAAGGAACACACAAACTACCACCCACAGCTACAGAAGCAAGTGGCTACCCGCTCGACTTCTGGCGTCAGACCTTTCAATCCTATTGTGACCCCTTGTATGTGCATCGCTGATTTTGTGGGCAGGAACTCTGCAGGTGGCAGGTATCCAATAAACCTGGAATTTGTGCACAGGTACAAAAGAGGCCAGGTGAATTGCCAGAAGCCCCTCTGATTTTCCTTTTGGTAGAAATCTCCTCCCATTTGGGCCCCTCCCAGGTCCTGGGGCCCCTTCCAAAATGTGCTCTCAGGCAGAGCCAGCACACCGCAGGGTGGCCAAACCAGGTGTGCAAGTACTGAAACACTTCAGCCCTAACCGGTTTGGCTCAGTGGATAGAGCATCGGCCTGTAGACTCAAGGGTCCTAGGTTCGATTCTGGTCAAGGGCATGTACCTTGGTTGAGGGCACATCTCCAGGAGGGGGTGTGCAGGAGGCAGCTGATCGATGTTTCTCTCTCGCTGCTTCTAACTCTCTATCCCTCTCCCTTCCTCTCTGTAAAAAAAAAAAAAAAATCAATTATATATATATTAGAGAAAGAAAGAAACACTTCAGTACTCCCTGGCAAATCATTGCTATGTGACACCCAAATGTCTGAGCCCAGTCCTGGGATACCCTTTGAACATCCCAGGAGAAATCTCTGACCTCATAGCAATTGGGCAAATGCCTGGTCTACTTGTACCTGGGGGCTTGGTGCACCTCACCTCAGAGGCTACTTAGACTTCAGTCCAGAAGATGGAAGAAGGCAGAGTTATTCAGGTGTGGTTGCTGCCCCTGACTCTACCAACAGCTCAGAATTCCTGTAAGGGTCTCTTCCAGCCTGAAGCTCAGTTCCCATCTAGCTCTGGCTCCTCTCTTCATTCTTGTGCTGTTATCTGGGACACGCCCTCAATTCCAGGCTGGACGACAGCTCCCAGGAATCTTTCAGAACCACGGTGGAGTGCTCCAAGGCTGGGGGTGGGGGGTCGGAGGAGCCTGCCTACCTTTGGGGCCTGGCTCAGAGCTGTGTCTCCACCACAGTCTCCATGGCCTGGCCCCACACTATGGGAATTTGCTTAGGAAAGTGGGTTGTCAAGACTGGATATGCTTCTGGCATCAAGTGGGTAGAGGCCAGGAATGCTGCTCAGTACCCACAGTGCCCAGGAGGGCCCCATCCCAGAGAATGATCTGGTCCCAAATGTCCAAGGAGAAACTCTGGACTGGGCCTAACTTCAGTCCTGCCTGCTTGCTTCCTCCCTCTGTGCTCTGCAGACAAGCAAAACTGCTGCTTGGGGCCGCAAGACAACCCATTTGGCCGCCCTCCACTTCCTCCCAGCAGCCTGTCTCCGCTCTGGAGGAGCCTTGGCTTTCCATCTGTGCAATGGGCCCTCACAGGCTGGAGCTGGGTAATCAGCAGAGCTGGCTCCTGGTTGTCTTCTCCCAGAGAGTCCCCCAATAATTGAACAAGGCCAGTCCCGTCCCTGCTGTTCCCCCCCACCCCCCACTGCCGGCCATAAGATGGCTTCTGGAGACACTCAAAACAGTGGGGACCTACAATCAGTCTTTCAGAACCACGAATCTTTCAGAACCACGGTGGATTCCAGTCATGGGGCTGGGGGTGGGGGTGGAGGGGGAATGCAGCAGCATTCTGGTCAGCCAGACATTTCCCCTCAGTTCTTTTTTTCTTAAATCACTGAAATTTAAAAAGCAACTCCTCCTTCCCTCCCTCTATCCCGTTGCCTGCCACGTGGGCTGGCTGGAGGAGTCGCCCTCTCTCCTTCTCTTTCCCCCTCTGCAGGCGGGCTTGGCTGCCAGGCAGTAGCTTCAGTTTCACTTTGGTGTCACCGGTTTCACTTTCAGGCCTAGGAGAGAAAGAAGAAGGGGGGGGGGGCAGGCTGTGTCAGGTGCAGCCTCCACCCCAGCCCCCTCAGGGCCACTCACTTCCTTTCTTGACCTTCCTCTGGCCTGGGCATTCTTAGAATCAAGGTCAAGTTCTCTCTGCATGCCCTTGAGGGGGGAGAATAACCTCTTGGCTCTGGGTTCCTTTTCCTGTGCTCCCTGCCCCTCATAAAAGTGGGCTGAATCATGTCCACCCCAAAGGGTGCTGGAAAGAGCAAAGTCTTGCTGACCAGGGCCAGCAAATGTCCCACAATGTCCCCAGTGGAAGGTGGCGAGCAAGGTCCAAGGCAGAATAGGATATTGGTTGCCTTACCCAGCAAGAGGCTCTTGGCCCAGAAACCACCAGGAAGAAGCTTCTTGGGGCCTGAGTCTAGGGCCTGAGTTGGGTGGCAGGGCCTCCTGAGGCTTCCTGCCAAAGCTTGGGGCTCTGTGCTCTGGCAGACCCCAGCTGGAAGCCCAGCTGCTCTGCCTGCTTTCCAGCACACCTGCTCATCTCTGGAACTCAATTGTTTTCTCCCATGCCCTACTCCCACCCTGGCCCTACAGGATGGGGGCTCACAGCCTGGTAGACAGATCCACTCCCATCTAAGCCTGCCTGAGAGCCACTTAAGGACGGGAACTGGGCCCATTCACCTCTCTCCCCAGCACCCCATTCAGGGCCTGATTAAGGACTAGCCAGACAGGACAGGGGAGTCACCTGGGGATGTCACTAACATCCTGTGAGGTATAAAATAACGTTATTGAGATATAATTCCCCCACCATACTGTTCACCTAGGTAAAGTAGGAAAGTCAGTGGTTTTTAATACATTCATAATATGGGAAACCATCACCACTGTCTAATTCTAGAATATTTTCATCACCCCAAAAGAAGTCCTTTCCCCATCAGCAGTCACTCCCACAAGCCCCTGGCACCCATGAACCCACTCTGTCCCTATGGATTTGCCTGTTCTGAACATTTCACATAAATGGAACCATACACTATGTAGCCTTTTGTGCCTGGCTTCTCTCACTGAACATAGTGTTGTTGTTTTAATTTTTTTTTAAATTGATTTCAGAGAGAGGAAGGGAGGAAAGAGAGAAACATCAATGATGAGAGAGAATCATTGATCGGCTGCCTCCTGCATGCCCCCTACTGGGGATGGAGCCTGCAACCAGGGCATGTGCCATGACTGGGAATTGAACAGTGACCTCCTGGTTCATGGGTCGATGTTCAACCACTGATCCACACCGACCGGCTGAGCATGGTGTTTCCATGTTGTAGCAAGCATCAGAGCTTCACTTCTTTTCACAGCTGAGTGATAGTCCAGTGTGTGGATGTTTTGTTTATTCATTCATCCATTGTCAGACGTTTGGGTTGTTTCCAGTGATTCATGCTGCTGTGAGTGAGGGCAGGCTTTAGGTAACCCAAACAGGGGTGATCGGTGCCTGTCCACCCACGATAAGTGATGTATGTGTTATTTTCTGGAGGCCACAGGAGCCCCCAGCAGAGGCAGCCTGGCACTAGGCTCTCCAGGTCTTGGCTGGGCTCTGGGAAAACCCTGGCCCCACCTCCATCCAGGTGGCCCAATTGTGAATTCCAAACACAAGACTCTGAGAGGCTTCCAGAAGCGGGGCGGAAGGGCCAGTAGGGCTGGGAACTCAGCTCTGGAAAACAGCCCCTCCCCTTTAAAGAGGAGGATCGCTGGGCTGGGGGTGGGCAGGCCAAAGGGAGAAGAGGAAAGGGACAGGGAGGGGAGGGACAAATTCAAAAATAGGGGAGGGGAGAGGAGAGACTGGCAGGGCAAGGAGGGCAGGACACAGGACCGGGGCTTCCTCCTTATCACCGGTGGGCGGGAGGCCTCCCCACACCGGTGCCTTCCCTTGGGCAGGGAGCCCCCTGGGCAGGGGCGGAGGAGGGGGAGTCATACAGGATCCGATGCTGTGATCTCAGAGTCACTTCCTGCTCTTTAATGTGGGGGTGAAGACAGAAGACAGCACACCTCGCATCTCACCTCAGGGGTTTAGGCATCCCATCCCTCCCGCCCTTGGGAGGAGGGGCCAACCCCAGCCCTTCCACCCAGCTTCATCCCACCCCGCCCTCAACTTGGGACCTCAGGCCACATCCTTGCTAACTGATCTTCCAGCCCTGGGGCGCCCAGCATCGGAGCACAGTCCCTTCCCCTTTGCGGGCCAGCCAGACCCCAGGAATTTTGATCCCCATCGCCCTGTCCCCCGCCCAGTTCAGTTCCAGGTGCTGTGCTGCCCATGGGGAGACAGATGCTGTATCTCTCAGGTGCGCACTGGCCCCTTGTACGGGTCTTTAGGGAGATGTCCATTCACATCCACTGCCCGCTTTTGTTTTCTAATCCTCACCCAAGGATATTTTCCCCATTGATATTCAGAGAGAGTGGAAGGGTGTGAGGCAGGCGGAGAAACACAGATGTGAGTGGGACTCAATCAATGGGTTGCCTTCCGCCAGTACCCGAGTCTGGGGATCGACCCAGGTACATGCCCTCTTGACAATCAGAAATAGAATCTGCGACCCTTTGACCCTTTGTCCGCTGGCCCACGCTCTAACCACTGAGTCTGCCCACTTTTTAATTGGGCGATTTCTTCTTGGTCCTAATGATTTTTCTTGTATTCATTCTGGCACAAGATTTGTCTCCCAAACAGGATTTGCAAGTATTTTCTCCCACTCTGTGGGGCATCTTTTCAGTCTCTTGTTGCACTCAAGTCTTACATTTTGACTAAGTTCAAGTTCACCTATTTTTCCTTTTGCTGCTTATGTGTATGTATTGTGTTCAAGATTCACTGCCAACCCCACGGCCACGAGGCCAGGACCATCGGGGAAAGCTAAAGCACAGCTGTGCTGAGGGTTTATTGTGGAGGTCTGGAAGCTCTTGGCAGTCCAAAGTGGGAGGATGTTTGTCCTGCCCCCGAAGCTTGAGCAAGAGCTGGAGAGGAGGAGGAAAAGAGAACTTCCCAGAACAGGGAACAGCAGATGCAAAGACAGAAAGGCAAGAGCAAGTATCTCCCCCTCCCTCTCCTTCACCCCAAGAACCTCTGGGCAAATACTCCCACCCCCATTTGGGTCCCCACAGAAGGGGGGAGGGGACCTGAGTAAGTGGGGAGGCCATTGCTGGGGGAATGGCAGATGCCATCTCCTTTAGTCTGTGATCACTCCCTTTGCAGAGGAGGGAACTGAGGCCCACGGGGGCATGACCTTCCTTGAAGCTGCAGAGTCGGGGGCAATTGTGATGCTAGTCCAGCCAGTCTAGCTCCTGCTGCCATGGGGTGGGCCGGTGGGGGAGGAGGCAGCGCGCATGGCTGAGTCCCTCTCTCACCTGAGGCCTCTCTCTTGTTTCTCCAGGTGCTTCTCTGTGGGCCTCCCTCTGTCCCCTGGGAAGCCTGGGCAGAAATTCGAGACTCAGGCCTCCGCTCAGGCTGCCATGAGGCCCAGGCCTCTCCCTCCCGCCCTCCTTCCTCCTCTAAAGCCACCACGTCCAGTCCCGTTGTTGCCATGGGGACTGCAGAACAAGAGGTCCTCTACTTACCTGGCCTGTAGTTCAAAGTTCAGTCTCCAGCCCTGTGGTGGCCTGCCTGGGGCTGGAACACCTGGTCAGAGGAGGTGGGGACAGGAGGCCCCACTGGTTTCTGGTTTCAGAGTCCCTTCCCCATCCTCCCCCTACTCCGCCTCGAGCCCAGCTTTCTGGGAAACAGTCACAGCTTCCTCTGAACTCTGTTAACCTGGGAGTCCTCTAAAGGAGAGGGAGGCCAGTTCTACCTTCCGGACCTGAGGCTTCCTGCCTTGCTCAGCACACACCACCTCCCACTGCGGTTGGCTGAGCACACTTCTCCCACCTGCCCACCTTCCAGAAGATTCTGAGCTGCCCAGGTCCACACACCCCTGACATATGATGTCCCAGGCTCTAGGCACAGCAAGCCTGGTGGCTTCAAGCAGGCTGCCCCAGACGCACACAAGCTAAGGTCTGACCTCTGCTGCTGGGTGTCTGTGACCACCGACTATGTCAAATTGGGGAGGAGTTTGGGCTAAATCAGGTGTTCTCTCCTGAGCACCCTGAACATTGTGGTGGGGTGCTGAGTAGCATCCCTGGCTCCACCCACTTGATGCCAGGAGCACCCCAAGTCGTGACAGGCACAGATGTCCCCAGACATTACCTACTGTCCCTGGGTTGAGGGGGCATTGTCCCCATGAAGACCCTGTGGGCTAATGACAGCTGGGAGAGCAGAAAGGAGTTACACGTGGCCACATGTGTCACCTGAGATGTGCTGTGAGGGCAAAACCCCATCTTATAAAGACTTCGTCAAAAAGAAAAAAAGAACGTAAAATACCATAGCAGTTTTTCATATTGATTACAAGGGTCCCCCTCTATTGTGTTAAATAAAACATACCATCAAATTACCTTCACCTGTCTCTTTTTCCTATTGTAACTGCAGCTGCTAGAAAATGGAAACTGCAGAGACCCCACCTGGAGTCGGCCTGGCCTGCTGGTTCTGCAGCCTTTTTTTTCATGATCACTCCCCTCCCCCGCTTCAGCGTTTGTTAGGCTCACAGAAGGGAATGCAACCTGTCCAGGGCCCAGGCTGATCTGGCCTGAAATTTTTACATGATGAAGGGCGTGGGCAGTTGCTTAATAAATCAAGTACTTAGATAGATCTGACCCCATGCCATCTGGCGGAGCAGAGTGATCACTTATTCAGTGGCCACCACTGGGTGGTTGGGGTGAGCTACTGGCTCGGGAGGCACACAAGCCCTGGAAAGACCCGGTGGGGACCCAGGACAGCACGTGGTCACGGAAAGTGCTGTTGAGCTGCACTGACTCGTACCAACAACACACTTGAGATTTTCTTCCTGCAAACCAAGCACTAAAAAAAGTGAAAACAGCCGAGACCGGTTTGGCGTAGTGGATAGAGCGTCGGCCTGCGGACTGAAAGGTCCCGGGTTCGATTCCGGTCGGGGGCATGTACCTTGCTTGTGGGCACATCTCCAGTGAGAGGCGTGCAGGAGGTGGCTGATCGATGTCTCTCTCTCATCGATGTTTCTGACTTTCTATCCCTCTCCCTTCCTCTCTGTAAAAATTCAATAAAATATATTAAAAAACAAAAGTGAAAACACACCAAATAAATAAATGAAAGAACACCCACTGTGCAAGATTCTAAAGCTCTGATTCTTTTGGGGGTGGGGGACAGAAGTCAGACAGAGGACTCCTGGAGTAATAGGGGTTGCTGGGTCTCTTCCCCCTACCCCCTAACACAGTGGCTGTGTCTTCTCACTTACTTGGCCTTCCCAGGGTTTTGAAAGAACCAAAGAAACCTTGACACATGCACAAATCACTTGGTCTCTCATAAAAACCAGGGCTGAGGCCTGATGACAACTTCTGCCTGGATCCCCAATGTCAGGAGATTCCAAAAGCCTGCTCCCTTGCAATTGAGAACCTATAACCACATTGCTGGGTGAGAAACAGTTCTCAGGTCCAGGGAGTTGAGCGCAGCTAGGCCTGGACCTGAGAACTGCAGTGACTGAATTAAGAGGGTGCCAAATTTGGGGATGTTCTCAGGGAACAGGGGCTGAGGGAGACATCTGAAACTTGGCTGTTGGCAGTTCAGACACACTACGGAGTGAGCCCCACTTTCTAGAAGCCTGATTCTGGTGTGGTGTGGGAAGAGAAAGAGCCAGGGTCTAGACCTTTCCAAATCTTGGCGAAAGCACAGTACAGTACACAACACAGTCACATAGAATTAAGGGCTGTGGGGGTGTCACCTACACCCCTCAATGCTCATGGAGGCGCCCACTTTCAAATCACCCCCCTCCACTCCAAATCCCACCCTCTCGCTCCTTCCAACCCCCAATGTGGTCTTTTGCTCCTTGTGAACAGCAGCCGGTTTCACGTTAAGGGGAACCTGAGATGTACAGGCAGGCCCAGAGATGTGGACCATCTGTGACCACCAGTGCCAGGCACCCCAGGTCCAAGAAGCCAGTTCACAGTTCACGTTAGGGCCCCTTCCCCCTCTGAGGAAGGTCCTAAGAGAACTGGGTACTCACAGAGCAACACCTTCATCACTTTTAGTTATCTTTTTATTCTTTTCTAAATCAAGTGAGACTTTGGGGGGAAACTATTAAGTGGCAAAAACCTGGAAAGCTGGTTGAAAAGCCACCAACTCTTCTGTGTCCACAGAAAAACATGGGAGACTAAAGGGTCTCCACAAGAAAAGGATCTAGCAGTTCTCCCAGGGCCAAAAGGCCTGGCCTTCGGCTGCATCTCCGGAAACCCAGGGCCAGCTTGGATTGCACCAGGCCACATCCCTCGCAGAAAACCCTTCCCCTGCGATTTGCCACAGATAAATATCAGCTTGTTTCAGCCATCAGGAGGTTTTGAGGGGGGCGGCTGACAGCTTTAACATCTTCAGTGTTCAGAAGAGGGGAGCCTCAGAAGCAACCCTGGCCTCCACTTCCTACTTCTGAGTCCTGAAGGGAGAAGGCTGGCCACCCCACAATGCAGGGGGTCTGGGAAGACCTCCCTACCACCAGCTGTGGATGAGCGGTTCAAGGGCCAGAAGAGTGGAGCCCTGGGTGGTCACTTTGGATTCACTGGGTGAGCAGAGGTGACTGAGGTGGAACTGGCCCACGCATGCCGGTGAGGGGGAGCACAGGCCTTATCTACAAAACCTGCTGGGGGTTTCAACCACACCGAGGGCTTGGGAACCCAACACTTCCTTTCTGCAGTCGAGTGTTGGCTCAGCTGCCACTATGAAGAGTCGGAACTGTCTGCTGCTAAGGCACAGGAGAGGCCCCGGGCCCTCTTGGGCAAGTCACATTCTGCTGAGGACAGGCAGGGTCAGATGGACCAGCTTCATGACAAGAGGCAGCAGTGGCCGTGGGAAGTGAACCTCATGACAACCAACCACCTCACTGCTCTCTGGGCCTGCCAACGGCCACCTTTAAGGGGACAGGTGTCAGGCGAGGGGACAACATACATAAATGCAAGGCGGCACTTCCTCTGTTTTGGTGAAAGATATCAACGTCTAGGGGTTCCCTCTGAAGCTTGGTCCTTTGAAAAGAGCAAAGCCAGTTCCTGATGCCACACCCCTCCCAATTTCTCTGTGGCCCAGCTGCCTGGGGGCTGGAGCTGTCCTTGAGGGATATTGTTCCCCTTGGGTTTGGACCAGAGGCTGACACTCAAAGAACAAATGGAACAAATACAATGGGCTTGGTTTGCTTTTTCTTTCCCTGTTTTTTTTTTTTTTTTAAACCTAAGTAAGCAGGCTCTGAGACCACAACATGGGCAGTGTCACCCCTCCCCAGAGACCAGAGGGCCGAGGCTGCGACAGGTGGAAGAGAAAGTGAATGTTCTGCTGTGTGCTCTCTCCTCCGGGCTCGGGGGGACGGGTGGGGAGGAGCTGGTCTGTCCTGGGCGGGAAGGGCGGGTGGACGGGATTCAGACAGGTCACCAGCAGAATCACACGGCGGTACGTGTGGGTGTGCTGGGCTGGTTCAGACGCAGCGTTTTACACAGCCAGCCGGCAAAATCCACTTCTTCCACCTCAGACCGTTTGATGAAGCCATGGTTCTGAAAAGGAAGGAGAGGCGCCGTGAACAGCCCGGTGCCTGCAGGGAGTAAGGGACCACGCTTCTGCTCAGACCTGGCAGGCCAGCTGGGATGAAAACCCCAAACAGAGAGAAAAGCCCCCCAAAGCAGGAGGACACAGTTGGGACAGGGAGCAGGAAGGTTCCATGCCCAAAGCCACAAAGACATGGGATAGGGTGTCAGGGGAGGGGGAGGCTGCTCTGAGTTCCTCTGAGGCTCCACCTCACACGGCTGATCCTGAGGCCAACCAAGTCAGTCCCTGGGGCTGTCCTGGCACTGTGGAATGGTGAGCAGCATGCCTGGCCCCACCCACTCAACGCCAGGAGCACCTCAGTTGTAACTATCATGATCACAACAGACAGACATGGCCTAGTATCCCCTGCAGGCAGAGTCCTCCTGGATGAGACCATCTAATCTGGAAAAGAACTACCTGTGTGGATAGCAAGTTCCCTACAAGTCCCATCCAGTATGGCAGCCACTGGCCACAAGAGGCTCCCCTAAATATGGCTTATGAGACTGAGGAACCGATCTGTGCATTCCACTTTGTTTTAAGGAATTCGATAGCCACCCAAGGCTGGTGTTTCCAGTAGGAACAGCAGAGCACTCGAGCTTCCTGGTTCTGGGCTGGGTGGGGTGAACGAACGCTTTCTGATCAGGGTGTGCCTGGCAGGGGCAGCCCAGGACAGGAGGGCGGGACCTCAGAGTCCACGGAGGGGTTTAGTCTTCCCATGTGACATTAAGGCCTGGACTGTTGCCTCTTCTGCAAGCTGGAGCAGGCAAGACCACCCCATCTTCCTGAAGGCTGGGGCAGGCTTGGGTGAAACACCAAAGCAGGGAATGGAACTCCTGTGGTTTAGGGCAACAGGAGGAGTGGGTGCAAAGGCAGTTCCAAAGAGCAGATGGTTTTACTCAGGCAGAGAAACCTGGAAGGTTTTTCCGCACAGTATGCACGGGAGAGATGGGGAGCAGGGAGCTCTATAGGGGATGCCAACACAAATGCATTTCTTCATTTTATGCTTGTATCTTTTACAATGAACACGTCTCTTATACTGTACCACGCATTCTTTTAGCACACATTACTAGAAAATCTATGTCAGACACAGTAAGAAGTTTCTAGAATCAGGCAGAGGCAGACCCCTTCCCACATGGTGCTCCAGGCAAGGCTTCCTATTTTAACCACAGCAAAGGGTGATGCCAACCAGGACACAGCCTGTTGCCACAACTAATAATGGGGCAGGATTAGAGCAGGTGCAGGGCCTTCTCAGAGGAGGCCCTGAAGGCAATATTCACAGACAGGGAGCCTTGAGCCTGAGAGGACAGGGTGCATCCCAGGGGAGAAGAACCATCTGTGCAAAGGTCCTGAGGGGAAGGCAGGTTTCAGTGGCCACCTTGGTGTTCAGGGACATTGAATGGTGTGGGATATTAAAGGAAGGCACCGCCTCATGGCCTCCCTGACCCACAGGCAGCTTGACAAGCTCATGATGGGAGCGTCCAGAAGCCTCAGAGCCGATCACTCTGCAGAAACAGCCCCAACCACACATGGCTGAGCCTTTCTGTTCCCTGAGGGGCTGAGAGGGCAGAGACGGCTCTGGGTCATTCCCACTAAGGGCCAGGAGACCCACAGGGTCTCCAGCTGAACACACACCCCATAACAAGAGCTGGCTCAGGAGGCCTAGCTGGGGCTTCCCTCTCCTAAGGAGGAGGGTGGGGCCTTGGGCAGCACCTACACCCTGGGGACCCCAGAATCTGCAACATCACTCACCATGAGCATCTTCAGATCTGCTCGCTCAGCTGGGTTCTTAATGAGGCTGGGGTGGAGCAGCAAGACAGAGCATGGGGAGACAAGACAGGGCAGTTAGCTAGTGGCCATGGGGACCGCCATCTTTCTGCTGCCTGGTCCCCTGGGTGAGGGCTCCAGCGCCAGCTGTGGTGTAAGGGCAGGACGCCTAGGGGAGGGGAGGGCAAGGGTCTGAGACCACGACAAGAAGGAATGGGAGAGAAGGTGGGAAACACCATGCTGCTGCTCCGTCAGAGGCCCGGCAGCCCCATTTCCAGTAAAACCCACAAGTTTGGGAGTCCAATTGTCAAAATAGAGCCTTTTCCTTAAAAAAAGCAGAACTGCCTAAACGCAGCTGCTCAAAGCAGCTTGGGGCCGAATGGTAATTCTTTAAACACAAAAGAAAACCTTGCATAGAGACAAAAATGCTCACACAGACAATGGATAATTGGATTTGTGCCACACAGCGTTGGCTAGAAGTCATGCTGAAGGCCAGTGCACCTTCTCCGCCCAGAGCAGGTTTGCTGCTGTGAGCCACACAGGCTCCAGGTGGCAGCGGGTGGGCCGTGTCTGCTCATCCCTCTTCTTCAGAGGGAACAGCTGCCCACCTCCCAGAATCTGGCGAAGAAGGTTTGTTTAGAAGCTGGTGGCTTGCATGGCTCAAGGGATTCAAGGAGCCTACTGGTAGAAAGCAAGGTGGGAACAGCTTTATTTCCAAAGTGCCTGTAACTCTGGTTCACTCAGGTTTTGGGGACAGCAGCTGGACACTGTGACTTAGCAGCCTTGGAAAGGGAATCTGGGTTCTCAGGTGACCACAGGTGTCCCACCAGGTGCTGCTGTCCACCCGGCATTCCTGAGTGGTAGGCTCGGCAGAGGGGCCAGGGCCAGGGCCAGAGGAGGAGACTTCTAGGTTGATGGCTGGAAGTGTGGGCAGCCCATTCCAGGAGGCAGGCGGGCCCTTATGTCCCCAAGGAGAGCCTGGTACCCAGCCCTACCCACCCGAGACCTTACCATTTATTCACAAACTCCTGGAAGTCCTGGGTGAAGACACCACTGGGCAGCTTAGGAGGAGGCTGTGGAAGAGAATAGACAGATGGGAGTCAGATGCTCACGATGGTTCTGGAATTAGGGAGAAGACGCTCCCCAGCCTTGCCCAGATAAGAACAGCATGGCACTTGGGGACCCTCAGGGCACACCTCTCCTAGTCCAGTCCCTTCACCCTGCTAGAGGTGGAGGGGGGACCCATCCCTTCTGTCCAGCAGCTTCTTGGCTGGCATGGCCTCCGGCTCTGCTAACTGGGTTGACTTCTTCCAGGGTTTTCTTTCAAAAGGTCTCATTTGGGGATCATACTGGTTCTACAAAGAAGAGCAAGGCTCACCTCATTTAAGACAACGGTGGTATTATACTGCCTGGGCCACCCACCCGTGGGTGTCTTTTTAAAAATAACAACATTTTATTGATTTTTTACAGAGAGGAAGGGAGAGGTATAGAGAGCTAGAAACATTGATGAGAGAAAAACATCGATCAGCTGCCTCCTGCACACCCCCTACTGGGGATGTGCCTGCAACCAAGGTACATGCCCTTGACCGGAATCAAACCTGGGACCTTTCAGTCCGCAGGCTGGAGCTCTATCCACTGAGCCAAACCGGTTTTGGCCTGTGGGTGTCTTGAATAAGCTGAAGGCCTAGACTACAGGGGCAGCTAGTTCCAGGGTTTAGGGCCTGAAAGCTGGAGAGCCCGAAGAGCCTGGCCTGACACACACGTCCCAGGGCGGGGACAGTCATGTGCAGGATGGTGGCCAGAGATTGTCCTGGTGAAACCCACAGGCCTCCTCTTCAGCTCTTCCGCCTTCCCAGTCCTGGGACCCAGCCTTCCTGCTCAGGGAGGTGCTCGCTGAGCGGCACTGTCAAGTACAGGCAGAGCTGTGTCACCAGTCACCCCACCCTGGTCTGGCACCACCGACCTCTCAACCCTGGGCCAACCCCCACACCACAGACAGCCCAGTCATCCTGTTTCTTTGCCCTGCCTCCCAAGAGCCACTGAAAATACCCGTTTGCCCAGAGTCCCAGGGAAGGTGCCCAGGCCTTGTTAAAAAGGGAGGCTTCAGGTCAGGTCCTGCTCCACCCCTTTCCAGCTGCAGGCCTTTAAGGAGGCTGCTTTCATCCTTAGGCCTCAGTTTACCTGTCTGTACAATGAGAATATTCACACCACCCTTCCAGGTGCTCTGTGCCTCCTTCCCAGAGAAGAGGGGGCACCTGGACTTTCCCCAAGCAAGTGGGACTATTTATGACTTTATGGACATGGAATCCAAGATGCTGGGTGTCAGAGCTCTGGGAGTGGCCTGGCTCCTTGACCCTAATACTTGGCTATTGGCCTTGGAGGGAGAGGGCTGCAGTGGTAATTCTTTATAAACACACAAAAAAATGTCCCTTGGGGAGGGGTGGATTTCTGGAGTATGGCTGGATGTAAGACCATGTTTTCATACCTGATAACTCCTATTGAAAAGAATGGTCGCCATCTTTCCCCTGGCACTCTTTCCAATAAAATCCTTAGTCTATGTGTCAAATTCTCCCTTTTTGCTAATATATTCCTATAAGAATAACTTAATTTGTTGGCATGAAGATGTGCCAAAGGGCCTTCAGGTACCCACCTCATTCACAATGTAGTCCAGCAGTTCAAAGATAGCCATAGCTGGTCGGCTGTCCACCCCGTGACCTGCCCAAGGGAGAAACAAAAATGGGGGTGAAATGGGCGAGTGGCCGATGTGTTCCTGTTGGGCATTAAGTCTGAGCATAAATAAGCCAGCACTCTTCTCCCCACAGTGCCTGACCAGGGGAGGCTCCCCTGGCCTGGCTACTAAGTTCACTTCCTAGGAAAGTAACTTTATTCTGAATGAATGAATAAAATAAAATAAAACACCAAAATGAACAGGAGTGTTTTTGAGAAGTTACACATTTGGTGCAGTGCTGTGCCCAGGTGGTGCCACGTCACAGCCCCTGCTTAGTGGCACACAGGTGCGGGGGAGGTGGTGGTGGTGGTTTGCTGGCTGCAGGCAAGGGCAGCAGCGTGACCTTGGGTGGAGCTTCGGGTGAAGACAGCAGCAGTAGGCTGCTGGGGTGGCTGACCCTGTCCTAGACCCAGCTGGCCAGGTCTGGGTTTGGCAGTTGGACTTCCCCTTCTGTCTTATCCTGAAATGGGCACAGAGCTGGGGCAGGGGCTGGAGGAGATGGTGGCAGGCCAAGGTGGCCTGGCATGACCCACTGTTCCTCCCAGCTGGGAAGGGGCCGAAGGAGAACACCAGGGAGGCTACTGGGAGTTGGACTGGGAGGCTCCGGAGCAGGGCCTGAGGACACAAATGGGGGCAAGATTCTCTCCTTAGAGGAAATCAAGACACCCAGCAGTCTGGGTGCAACCCCCGGAAAAGAGAAGGTCTGGACTTGAAAACACTGTGAAAATCACCATCTGACAGCCCAAGTGCCCATCAATGGTGAACAGACACACAACATATGGTCCAGGGGAATCCTATTTGGTCATGGAACGGAGTGAGGCACTGACACTAGTACAACCTGGATGGACCTTGGAAACATGATGCTCAGTAGAGAAGCCAGACACAAAGTCCACAGTGTGTGATTCCATCTACGTGGAATGTCCATAAGAGGCAAATTCAGAGACAGAAAATGGATTTGTGGGTGCCAGGGTTGGGTATTCCTTTTGGGGTGACAGAATGTTTTGGAATTAGACAGACGTGATGGTTGGACAATCTTGTGAGGATACCAAATCCATTGAATTATAGGCTTGAAAAGAGTGAATCATATGGCACTTGAATTCTATCTCAATAAAACTGTTATGAAACCAGCCGACCACAGTCCACTGTATGTTCACTTGCACTCTTATTTAACTGAGTTGCCTTCCTGTCGAGCACTGTTCCCAGGCTCTGCCACCTCAGCTTCGACCCTGCCCTTGCCACTTTCCGAAGTGTGGAAGCAGCAGCCTGAACCTCTCAGCTTTCCACCTCACAGGCGGCAGCTCTTGTTATCAAGAATTGTCTGGGAGCCCAATGCCTTCCAGCCTCCTGTGTCCTCCCAGGCTGTGCTGCTGGTGTGGCCAACAAACCAAAGGAAATTCTGAATCAAGTTCCTTTCAATTTTGGGTCTCCCTGGAAGGCCTGGCCCAAACACAGTAGAACGCTCGGGGCAGTGGCTAGGCGGTGCACATAGGGCATTCCCTGGGCAAGCCTGTGGCTTTTTTGTATGCTTGGATATTTTTGTGATAAAATGTTGGAAAATCCAACCCAACCAGTGATTTGGCTGAGGGGCTGGCTTCTAGATCCCACCAGCTGGTGACAACAGGTGCAGCTGTCCCGGATGGGACAGGTCGGGGGCGCTGCTTCCAGCACGTCCCTAGAAGCCTCAGGACCATCTGAGGACTGCTGACCGCAGTTAGCACAACCCAGGGGACAGGTGGTGCCAAGAGGGGCCAGAGGGGAAGCAGCTGCCATCCCCCAGCATGGCATTCCTCATGTTGGTCACTGCCCATTCAAACCGGAAGTGCTAGACACAGGCCATACCACTGATGGGGCGTCCGGGGGGTCTCGGTCGCGGTGAGATGCTGTGAGGCTCTCCTTCTGCCCCATCGACCATGGGCCGGCCGAAGATGGCCTCCAGCTCCTTGGCATCCGGCGGAGGGATGGGGTACCTTCCAATGGACAGCTCCACCAGGGACAAGCCCATGCTCCAGATGTCCGACTGCACCGAGTAGTGAGTGCCTTGCAGCCGCTCTGGCTGTTTGGTGAGACAGAGAGGAAAGAAAGGCCAGAGGGAGACAGATGAACCCTGGAAGCTGAGGGAGCTCACCAGGTCAGGGTGGCAGCTGAGTGTCTCTCCGCCGTTCTCTCAGACCCCTACCGTGACCCCTGCTAACCCTTTTGATACCAGAGTGATTCTGTATACTCTCTCTACCAGGGCTGAAAGCATCGTTTTAAAAACCAAGATCCTGCCCTTGACCGGTTTGGCTCAGTGGATAGAGCGTAGGCCTACGGACTGAAAGGTCCCAGGTTCGATTCCGATCAAGGGCACCAAAAAAACCCCACCAACCAAACAATTGGTTCTGGGGCTGTGCTAAGACCCCGACATCATCAGGGTCCCCTGCAACCAAACAAAAAACCAGATCCTTGGCATTTTTGGGAAAGAACAATAGTGGAATGCCTCCTTTTTCACAGTAATTCCTAGACTAATTTCTCAGAATCTGCTTCAACCATCACCTGGTTGTTTCCTAATGCCTGAGGTCTAGTTTCTTGGCTCAAAAATTAACTACTACTCTTCTTCTTTTTTTTCTTTTTTAAATAATTTTATTGATTTTTTACAGAGAGGAAGGGAGAGGGACAGAGAGCTAGAAACATTGATGAGAGAGAGACATCGATCAGCTGCCTCCTGCACGCCCCACACTGGAGATGTACCCGAGACCTTTCAGTCTGCAGGCCGACGTTCTATCCACTGAGCCAAACCGGTTTCGGCTACTACTCTTCTTGACTGGATTCTTATTATCAGTGGGAAGAACCAGGCAGGCATTCCGAAAAGCAACCCTGAGCGAGAACATGATGGAAACTAGAATTTCCAAGGAGAAATCCAGCAAAGAAAAGAGAAAGTATATTATGAGACTATGCAGGCTTTTGGAAAAGCTTCTGGAAAATGGGAAAGAGCAAATGGGAAGGGGGAAGGTATGATATGTGATGTTAAAACGTCTTTCAAAGGACTTACAGACATGTAGGATCGAGTTCCCACGAAGGAATTGGCCATGGAGTCGATAAGCTGCCCGCTCACCCCAAAATCGCACAGCTTGATCTCCCCTCTGGAGTTGACGAGGATGTTAGATGGTTTCACATCTGAGAGCAGAGCCAGCGGGTGAGGCGTGGCTCAGGCCCAACCGCCGGCCTGTGGCCCGGGTGGGGCTCCCGCGCATCTTACCTCGGTGCATGATCTGGTGCTTTTCCCGGAGATACGCCAGGCCCCGCAGAACCTGTGAGGAAGCCACAGGGGGGGAGGTCAGCAGGGCCGTGCCACATGGGGGAGTTTGCCCTGACAGGCCTGCAGGCCAGACCTCAGTAGCCACAGCATGTGGGACTAGCTCAGGGAACCCATTTTCAGGGGGGATGAGTAAGAGAGGCAAAGTGATGGCACACCCGCTCTGGTGGGTACAGATGCCTCCCTCACTGGTTCTCACATGACGACCCACCCACAAGGCAGACACTGCCATCCCCTCGGTTTCAGAGGAGAAGTTGAGGCCCACAGAAGCTGAGAAAAGGCCCAAGGGCTGTGAGTATGCGGCTGGCCACCCTGCCTCTGAACAGAAGTTGTACCTGTCCAATAGGCGCCATCTGTTTAATGCTTTGGTTCTGGGCTGTGCCAAACTGATGGGGTGAAGGGTGGTGGCTTTGTCACCAAGTCAGAGAAGAAACAATGGGGACCCTATGTGCCTGCAACAAAATCAGGGTCCCATGCAACATGGCACCTGGTATATGGGGCAGGAGAGCATTACCCCTATTTTATGGGCAATGGGACACCCCTGCTCAGTACCCCACCAGTGAAGACTGGTGTTGGCAGTCTCCCTCTATGCAGGGGCTGTAGCGACATACACCCCTGGCCATGTGGAGAGGGCAGGAGTAAGAATCAAGTGGCAGACCATAGGGCTATGAGTGGGTGCCCGCACCCAGTGCTGCAATGGCGGGGGACCTGGCACCTGCACACTCACCGCAATGCTGACCTTCCCCAGGATCTCTTCTGGAATTCTCTTGGCTTCTTTCAACACTTGGTCCAGAGAGCCACCATCCTGGGGGCAATACAGGAGAGAGAAAGCAAGCGAGCTGAGCAAGCGGCTGGGTGGGGCCGCTGCAGAGACAGATCCCAGAGGGATGCTGAAATGGCAGGTATAAAAATGCAACATTTCCCTGGTTCCTGGAGAGTTGAGACCTGCTTTGCTCCACGGGAAACAGAGGCCAGACCACAGCTAAAGGCAACCCACGGCTTCAGGATGGCACATCTATTGCAGAAGGGGAAAGAGTACCTGTGACTCAGCCTTACTGAGGTTGCCACAGTGGCAGGCCCAGTCACCAGACTTGCAACTGGACCCTCCTGGAGGGCGCACCAGCTAGACCCACCCCAGGCAGGACAGAGACTGAGAGCAAAGGCGATGCCCTGTAAGTGTCCAGCACAGGAGAAAGGCGGCCAAGCCAACTGGCCTCTCCCTTGCTGCCCCCTCCCCCGCCTAGTTAGGAAGAGACCTGCTGCCCCAGGGACACTTCTGTCATCCCCTGCTGGGGATGACACTTCTGCCTCTTCCCTTAGGTCTTGTCCTGTGCTCACTGTATTACGTATAGGCTTGTCCTGTAAAGGACCTGACATGGGTCCTCCCAGTTGATCCCCCCACCCCACCCTGGGCGTGAACCCAAATCTACCTGACAATGAGGAAACAAGAGTCTTGTGCAAGGCTGCCTGGTAATAAATCTGGAAACCAAAACTTAGGGTGTTGCTGGCTCTGGCCAGGTGCCTCTTCAGAGGTGGGGTTCTGAGCATATGCCTGGAGGCCCCTTAGGACTTTAGGTGACATGGCTAAGTTCCAACCACAGGCCAGAGCTTGCCTTGGTTCCCTCCACACTCCAGAGTGGTACTACTGAGGCTCAGTGAGGCCACCATTTGAACTGGTGGCAGGGTGGCCCCAGAGCCTGCATTTTCTCTACTATGCATCTCTAGGAGTTCCATAGGTATCACTTTCTTGGGACACCTTCTGCTTCACCTGGGGCAGGGAGAAAGCCCTGGAGATGCCCAGGTCTCCCCTTTGGAACCCCAGCTGTGTTCATGGAGTTTTAGAAAACCCAAATAGTTTGAAGCTTCAAGAATATGTGTGACTCTGTCAACAAGAGACCCAAACTTGTAGAGAGTGGGTGTGGCTGAGGAAGGCAGGAGGTGAGCCTGGTCTGACCAGGGTGCCCGGCCCACCCTGCTCTACCTGCAGGGCGAGATGGAAATTCCTTCTATTCTTCTCATTTCTTCTTTTATCAATCAACCTTAAAAGAATTTAAAAAATTTTTAAACTGTAATCCCGGTTCCCTAACACAGGTCCTTCTCCATTCTGCACTTTCATCGTGTTGCTATGTTCACCGAATAAGGGAGGAATCTCCGAAGAGGCTATGGTGAGGCACCTTGCTGGGGCTCAGGAGTTAACTCAAAACACATGTGTGAAGGACACTGCTCTCTTTCATGGTCTCCCCTCAGCATTGGTAACACTGGGGCCAGGCCATTCTCTCTGGGGGCTGTCATGAGCACTGTGGGGTGTTGAGCAGCACCCTGACCTTCATCAGCATCTCCCTCATTGTAAAAATGTCTCCTGAGTGAGATGCCCTGGTCTACAGCTAAGAGGGTAAGTCATTTGCTCAAGTCACACGCACAGGATGTGGTGCAGGCGATGTCACAACTAGATCTTTTTGACCCCTAAACCTGTCTTTATGCATGAGCAAACAGTTTCATTTTGTGTGTGTATTTTATATGTTCTTAAATTTATACTTTTATTAAGTGGTGGTAGAAGGATACATATTTTTATAAAAATTTAAATGTAGATAAGTAACACAGATCCCCCAGTGATTCCACTTGCCTCTCCAGAAGTGACTTACAGTCTTCCAGATCTTTCTGCATATGTGCATACACATGCATATGAACAAGGAAATAATAGAGTTTTAAACAAATATAAGTGGGTTCACAGCATACATCTTTTCCTCCTTGGGGATTTTCTGATTCAATTCACACAGGCTGACTTTGTTTCTCACTGAAGAGCAGACAGGTGGCATCCCTTCTCTGTCCCTTACTGACAACAATGTGTCTGATATATATTATTACAGAATGAGGGGATGTATTCTTCAGTGGATTCCCTTAGTGCCTCAGAGTGGTGAGTAAGCAGCTACTCAGCTACTCCACCCTGAGATACCTACTGTCCCCCGGATCCATGCCTGAATGTCCCCAAGAAGAGACTTCGGTCACTTGGAAACTGCCAGCCCCGCTGTCCCTCAGCCCCGAAGGCCAACACACTCTGGCCAGGCGAGGCATAACCGTCTGTGCTGGATCTGGGCTTTATTATCATTAGGAATCTCTTCTCAAAAGCTGTAGCTGGAACCTCCCTGAGGGGAAATCAGAGCCAATCCCACATTACGCTGAGTGAAGATGAAACCTTGCCCTCCAGCAGTAAACAGTTCCACAATGTGGGATATAGGTTAGGCGGGCTGTCACAATGATGAAAAAAGAGACATGAAGATGCTGGTCTGGTAGCTCATTTGGTTAGTGTGTTGTCCAGATACGCCAAGGTTGCAGATTCAATTCCCAGTCAGGGCACATACAAGAAGCAACCAATGAATGCACAAATAAGTATAACAACAAATTGATCTTTGTTCCCCCTGTTCAAATCAATAAATGAGAAAGAGAAAGACAGGGGGAGGGGAAGGAGAGAGAGAGAGAGAGAGAGAGAGAGAGAGAGAGAGATATGAAGGCGACAAAGAAAGATGGAGAAATGGCCCTTTAGCTTAACAGGTAAGTAGGGATGAGAACCTTATCCAGAGTCATGTGTTGAGAGGTGGGCAATGGGGCATCTACCCCCTTATGTGGGGCATCCCACAATAAGGTACATGGATGTACAAAGCAGCAATGTCCTCCACACAAGGAAAACCTATGAACATGCGAATGGATTCTGGAGGGGTTTATTCAACATAAATATACTGTTAAGGGCCCTTACTGGTGTGGCTCAGTTGGTTGGAGCATTGTTCCATGGACCGAAGGGTCATGGGTTCAATTCCTGGTCAGAGCACAAATCTAGGCTGCAGGTTCGATCCCCAATCAGGGCATATATTGGAGGCAACTGATTGATGTTTCCCTCTTACATCAATGTTTTTCTTTCTTTCTCTCCCTCCATGCCTTTCTCACTAAGTCCCCCTCTCCCTTTGTAAAATATGTTTTTATTTATTTATTTTTTTTTGAGAGAGAGGAGGGAGAGAGGGAGAGAGAAAAACAATGATGTGAGAAACACTGATGGTTGCACCTCTACCAGAGATCCAGCCCACAATCTGGGTATGTGCCCTGACCAGGAATTGAACTGGTGACCTTTCCATGCAGGGGTGACACTCAACCAACTGAGCCACATCAGCGAGGGCACCAAGTCCCCTCTTTTAAAATTCATCTTAGTCTTGAAAATCACTGGCCTCCAAGATTAGTTGAACATAATTCCTATAAGGAGAAAGCGGGAAGCACAGGCCCCACCTTGGCATGTCTTTTCAGTTGGGCATTATATATTTCTCCTACTGTCCTCGTCTGCTCGTTATAAAAGCAAACCAAAAAACCCAACTAGAAACTTTTAAAGGATGAGCACAATAAATAAATAGAATGGCTAGCACCTGCCCCCTGCCTCCTGGTGGTTTGGACTGTGTGCTTCTTAGGGTGCAGATGCCTAGTGCTGGAAACTAATGTCTTTTTCTTTTTTTAAAAAATATATTTTATTGATTTTTTTTTTTACAGAGAGGAAAGGAAAGGGATAGAGAGTTAGAAATATCGATGAGAGAGAAACAGTGATCAGCTGCCTCCTGCACACCTCTTACTGGGGATGTGCCCGCAACCAAGGTACATGCTCTTGACTGGAATTGAACCTGGGACCCCCCCCAGTCCGCAGGCAGAAGCTCTATCCACTGAGCCAAACTGGTTAGGGCACTAATGCCTTTCATTCACCAAGAACAGATGAGGGAGCAGAGGAGTGCTACACTGTGCCGCTCCCCCTTTGCTGTAAGGGAATGAGGTGGTTTCAAATTGTAACAATATTCAGGGAGAACAGGTAGGAGTGATCAAGAGCACTGAAGAGGGAGGAGAGAAGGGAGGGTAGGGTGGGGGAGGAAGGAGAGGGAAGGAAGAGGAGCTAAGTATAGAGGGTCTCCTCAGATCATAAAGTGACTTCCGTCCTTTCCACTCCTTGATTCCTGTCTACATAGTGACTTTGCCCAGCAGGCAGGCAGATATGATCTTCCTCTCCTCTGTGAGGAACCGGACTCCTCCAAGGTGCTGCCTGGTGGGGATCTTGATGCGGGGGGGTGGGGAGGGTGAGGGGGTGTAGGGAGCATCTTCTGGCGGGCACTCCCTCCAAGTGGTTACCCAGGAAGGCTGCTCACAATGCATTCCTTGCAGTCATTTGCTCAATTTCGTTTCCTGCCTTCATTACAAAACTGTCAGGGGACAGCACATTTGTAAGGCATAACTGAAGCTGCTCAAGCCATGCGCCTAAAGCCACACTGAGCCCTGGTTTTGCAAGGGCCCTGCCAGGCCTAAGCCCTAGCAGGCAGTCTGGTATCTGCTCAACTGGGCTGCAGAGGGTCTGAGGCATTTCCCCCCAGGGCCTTCAGCTCAGACCACTTCTGCTTTCGTTACACCCAATCCCACCCACTTCTGAACTTCAAGACCAAAGTTTCTTAATTAGGGGTACAGCCGATGCTACTGTGGTGGTTTTAAAAAAAAAACTATTGGTGCCCAGGCTCTACCTCAGAGTTTCTAATTCCACAGATCTGAGCTAGGTGCAGACCCAGGTCTATCTTTAAAACAGACCTCAACTTGTACTCTCTCTAGAAGGCACTTTGGAGACATTGATCATGTTTCTAATATCATGTACCCTCAGGCCCCACAATTTCACTGGGAGGACTTTACCACTTAGGGATCCTTGCTTCCATGCAAGAACATTCAAGGCAGCATCATTCAAAATGGGCAGAGATCAGAAACAATCTCAGTGGGTACCAATAAGAGTTTAATAAATTACCTTACAGGTAAATGTGGGTGCCAAAACACTAGACTGGGGAAAAGAGCCGGTTCTATGTGCCAACAGGAAATAATTTCCACCTTGTACCCAGTGAAAAAGAAAAGTTGGGAGGACGGTGTCTGGCATTTAAAGACAAAGGAACCTAAACCTATGCGCCCGCATGGCATCCACTATCTCCGGGAGGACCGCCTGGGAAAGAGGTGTACCACAGCCTGTGGGAACAGGACCCTGGGGGGACACAGGCAGGGGCCCTCCTCTACACCAGCCACCCTCTCATTCTACATGAACCCTTTGTCCTGCTATGTTTCCCTGGTTGCAAGCCCAGGAGGCTCTGGGACACTGGCTGGGCCCCTCGGTCCCGGGTGCCCCGCCACACTCACCATGTGCTCCATGCAGATGCTGATCTCCCCGTCGCTGTAGAAGGCCCCGTAGAAGCCTACAATGTACGGGGAGTTGCACTCATGCAGCACCTGCAGCTCACGGATGATCTGGTTCCGGATGGCTGGTTTGATCTCCAGGTGAATCAGCTGCAAGGGAATGGGAATCAGATTCAGAAGCAGGCTTCTGAGGGGCACCAGGAAGGGGAGAGGGGTTTTAGTCCTCTGCCCTTGAGGTGCTCATGACAGCATTTAAGACGTCAGCTACACTCCCCTAGGTATCTATCTACCCAGGAGAACTGAAAACACAAGATCCATGTACACACTTGTACATGTGTTCACAGCAGTGTGATTCACAATTGCTAACACACGGAAGTAATCCAAGTATTCAACTAGTGAATGGGCAAACAAAATGTGGTCCATCCTCACACCGGAATATTACTCAACCATGAAAAGGAGTGAAGTACTGACGCTCACTACAACATGGACCAACCTTGAGAACACTATGTTCAGTGAGAGAAGCCAGACACTAAAGGTCACATAGTGTGTGATTCCATTTATGTGAAATGTCCCCAACAGGCAAATCCAGAGACAGGAAGTGGATTAGTGGTTGCCAATGCCTGGGGCTAGGATTTCCTTCCTTTCTTTTTTTGTTTTTTAAATATACTTTATTGATTTTTTACAGAGAGGAAGGGAGAGGGACAAAGTCAGAAACATCGATGAGAGAGAAAAATCGATCAGCTGCCTCCTGCACACCTCCCACTGGGGATGTGCCCACAATTAACATACACGTCCATGACTAGAATAGAACCTGGGACCTTTCAGTCCACAGGCCGACGCTCTATTCACTGAACCAAACCAGTTAGGGAAGGGACTAGGGCTTCTTTTGGGGGTGATGGAAATGTTCCAAAATCGGTGGGCACTAAAAAACAGTGAAATTATACACTCTAAAAGGGTAAACTATCCAGTAAGTGAGTTACATCTCAAATAAAGTTGTTTAAAAAACTTAACAATAGAGCAAACATTTTTCAATTGGTTATAAGGGAAGCTCTGTTAAGAGGAACTTTCTTCCCATCAAATTGAATGAAGCCAGGAAATGGCTGGGCAGGGGATTACTTCACCACTGCTCAGCCCCTCATTCAGGGGCGGGTTTCTCTGGAGCACTTCCCACCTCAAGGTAGAGCAAAGGCAGAGAGAGCCTCTGGTCCCCTCCTGAGGATCCTAGCGGCCCTTACACTTGAGATCAATCCTGCAGCCAGGAGTGTCACCAAATTCATTACATTTCAAAAGTTGAGAAGCCCAAGGACCATCTGGAGACACGGAGAAAAGATAGCAGCCAAAACACCAAGAGCAATGCTTAATTAACTACAAACCCTAAGCAAGCCAAGATCCCCTGCCCAGCGATAGAGTAAAGTTTGTGGGTCTGGATCCTGGCTACTTAGAATCCTAGATGCTCTGGCCATCGTGGTAAGTTAAGAAAAAGGTGCAATATATACCCCTTCCCCAGAGAAGCAGAGGCAGAGGCAGATCACAGGTATCTGAAAGTGGTTGCCATAAACTCAGATATTTACATAAAGTTGGTTACAACAGAGGTCAGTGATGAGGAGAAAGACAGCAAAGATGACCCTGCTCGGAGATATGCTATCGGGAGGGAAGAGAAGCAGGTGAAACAACCCCGAAAGGTGGGGGTGCCCCAATGGAGGAACCATGGAGTGGTGATCTGGAGCTCAGGTGACACTGGGGCCAGCGTTCCAGAAAGAAAGACAAAGAATTGCCTGTTTGAGGACACCAAGGCACGAAGGGGTGTGTACCAAGTTGGAGGAAGGGAGGGGGAGTCACAGGGTATGTGTGGGAAGTGTCACCTGCTCACAGGCCCAGGCCAATGACCCTTGCAACCTTGAGTACTCTGGCAGATCCTAGCAGTACGGTGCCTGTGCCCCCACCATGCCCAGGCAGTACCTCCTTGACTGGGACCCTCCAGCCCCCAGGGCCCCTCAGGCATTTGGTTCTCCATCCAACCTAGCCCACAGAGCCCAGCCTAACTACCCTCCCCGGGACACTGCACACCCCCACGGCCACCTCCAGGACTGCAACCACACCAGGACTCCTGTATGCTCTCTCCTTTGGTGGGACCGCATCCTTGAGGAGATGCCCAACATATGCATATATATGTGCTTTGAAGGATTGAGATGCTGGATCTGAAAGTGAAGCTCTGATGTTTGCATGGAAGATGGGAGGCTGATGTATGGGCATTGCAGGGTGATGGAAACCCGGGCTGTCCAACAGAAATATACCATGAGCCACATACGTAATTTAAAAATCCTTTAGCGGCCATATTCATGAAGTAAAAAGAAGCAGGTGAAATGAATTTTTCATGTCTTTTGTTTAACATAATGTATAAAAAAATTACTGACATGTGATTGACGTAAAAGTATTAATGACTTTTTTTTTATACAGAGCCCTTGAAATCAGATGTGTGTTTTTTGCACATGTAGCACATCTTGACTGAAACTGACCACATTTCAAGGGCTCAGTAGCTGTATCTGACCCAGGTTGGCTGTTGACTAAGAACTTGAAAGGAGCCGCAGATGAATGAGTGGCAGGGGAGTGAGTGTCCACCAGGCTTTAGAGAAGAGGAAGGGTGGACAAAACTGAGAACTGCACAGTATCCCAAAGGCCCCGGGAAGTGAGAGGCTTTTGGGAAAGTTGTAAAGAGGGAATGTAGTAAAACAAACAAACAAACAAACAGGAAGGATCGTAGGGGTGCTGCTACGTGATCTGTTTTAATGGGTCTTGTAAAGCAAACCTTCTGGATTGAACAGGAGTCGGCACTGAGGGTGTGCAGAGAAAGAGCAGGAATAGGAAGGCACATGTGCACACAGTCCACATTAGTGACAACCCTGGGTGGGGCACACAATTTGCCCTGATGACAACCCTGGTGGGACAGGGTAACTGCCCCACTGCACTGATGAGCAAGTTCAGGTTCTGAGACATTAAATTTCATTCCCACAGACACACAGCTGGTGAGCAGTCAGGTCAGGATTGGGGCTGAGCTCACGAACTGCCAGAACCCATCCTCTTTCACAGCACCCTTCCGGGTCAAACCGAGCCCCATTCACTGATGAAGTCAGAATAGTGCTGGAAGTTCAAACCAAAAACAAAGCCTATTTCGGAGTTTAGGCAGTCCCTACTGTAAAACAGGGGGATCTGAGCTAGGAATGGGGGTGTAGGGTACAAACTAGGAAAGAGGGAAATGGATTCTGGAGGTAAAATCCTGACAGCTTCCACAGAGTCAGAGTCAGCCACAAAGTCTCAAATCCAATTCAGATTCAAACTAGCCTCAGTTTTCTCACCTGTAAAATGGAGAGGTCACTCAAGGTTTTAACACTGGCTTTGACACAGGGCCATCACTTGAAGCATTATTATGTGGCCGTGGGTGGGTCACATGACCTTCGTTGTAGAAGCAAGTACACATTCCTTTGCTCCAAGCAGAGGGAGCTCAAGGGAGCCCTGCTGCATAGCAAATGTGCTCAACTTTCTGCAGAGCTCTCCTGGCCCAAGTCTCGAGGAGATTTTGTTCCTAGGACCCTCAGAAGAACGCAGGAATTAGCAAGCCATGCTAAGTCAAGAAAACATTTATGAACAAGCCTGATTGTAGAAATTGAGAGACTGGTTTTCTTGGGCCTTACCAAACTGGTCTTGTTGCTTCCCCAGCCTGTCCTACTGGTTAGGATGATCCTCTGCCAATCACTGGGACCAGAGGGATGCTGGCCCAGAGTAGGAGCTGTATGAGCGCCCAGGAGCTCCACCCAACCTTCACCCTCACACCTGCGGGCAGGCTGCCTTTGGAGATCTGATAAGCCTCACACTTGGAATGTGTGGAATTCCAACCAGGGTAGTGGAGGAAGGGATGAGGCCACTGTTTCTTAAAACTATTTTGTCTTGCCAATTTTCCCATCTGTGCCCTCAACTGAATAAAGGCAACAGAACTCCCAGGTGGACTGGCATTCTAGATGGATTAAAAGGATACCCTAACCTCCCCCCCACCCCAGTGGTCCAGGGTTCTTGGAACATAAGGAGTTACAGCCCCAGATCACACAATGCCCAGGTAGATAGCCTTCTAGTTCAACTGTTCTGACAACTGCTGGGAGGAGGAGGTTAAGATCTTCAGGAAACAAAATCTGAGGTTCTGACCCTCATTTATTGGACCTTTTAAAAAATCCAACTTTTCATTTTGAAAGAATTAAAGAAGCAGAGGGAAGTTGCAAAAACAGCAGAGCCCCATGCCCTTCCCCCAACAGTGACATCTTCTATGATGAAGGACCATACCAGGAAACTGACATTGGGACAGCACCACCACCAACTTGACTTCAGAACTTATCTGTCCCCATTTTGAAGTCTGACGTCTATCTCACAGGCTTTCATAAAGCTGTAAACAAACTCCCAGATTCACATTTATACAAGGCTTGTTGGGAACACCTGGAAGATTTCTCAGCTGGCCTGAGAGAACCCCCAGGGCCCTGATACAAACTCTGACCAGCATTGTTCTCAAGTCTCTCTCTCCCTCCCTCTCCCTGAAACTCACACCTGCCTTTTATTCCTGGTGTTTTGGGCAAAGGCAGACCAGAGATTTCTAGGGCTGCTCTGGTTTTGAAAAGGCTGCCTGTGCTAACAGGACAGAAATAGGCTGCAGGAGGAGGGCAGTGCTCTAGTGGCAGGAGAAATAGCTACAGAGCTAAAACCCATGGAAACCAAGCTCATTATTCCCAGGAAAGGTGGGACCTACTCCGTCCCACCAGGCACAAAGTAGTCAGGTTTCAAAAAATACAATTTGGAAATGACAAGACAGTGGGCTTCCAGAAATAGGTGGCTTTTGATGTCTGAAAGAACATGACTATATGAATGAAACAACTGGTCAGCATAAAGCCCCTGCAGTTATGTGTTTGGAAGCCACTGTCCCCAGATAGTCACATCCCTCTTGTCCACTCCTTATTCTCCCAGGGTTATTCCCGAATATTTAATGGGAGGCTGCACTGTGGGTACAGAAGCCCAGATGAGGGAGGCTAAGGACTTCTCAGAGCCAAGGTTTGTACTAAAGGGTGGGGTGACAGTTGATTTAATGTGTCCACAGTATCCAGCTGTTTGGTCAAACACCAGTCTAGATGTCACTGTGAATGTATTTTTCATATGTGACTTAACATGGAAATCACTTGACTTTGAGAAAGCAGACAATCCCCCCATAAGTGGGCAGCCTCATCCAATCATTTGAAGGCCCCAAGAGAAAAAAACTGAGGTCCCCCAAAGAACAGGGGATTCTGCCTCCAGACTTAAGCTGTGACATCAATTCTTCCCGGGTCTCTAGCCTGCTGCTGGCATGCCCTGCAAATTCCAGACTTTTTTTCAATCATTTGCATAGCCAATTCCTTAAAATACCTATACCCTGCCCTCCCATCCTAGTGCTTCAGATTCTCTGGAAAACTTGGACTAGAACAGGTAGTTTAGTTACCCCAATGCCTAGAGACCATCACAGCAGAGGTCCTGTCTTAAGTCTGGCAGTGTTTTCTCCTGGTTGTGAAGTCAGGGTGATGTCAGCTCTAAGGGGATTTAAATCCTTTCTTTCTGAAAACTCCCTCAGCTTTCTGGGAATCTGAATTTAAGCCACCCTGAAGGCAAAGGTCAGTAATAGAGAGGAAGAGCTGCTTGAGGCAAGCCAGCATTGCCGCATTCTAACTGGAAGCCGAATTCTTTTTCAGGAATGAGACCCCACCGCTGATGGGAGGGCTTCTGAGCACAGAAGCCAGCAGAAGACAGAGGCCAGCACCTTTCAAACTGCTCTCCTGTTTCCAGGGACCTGCTCCCACCACATGTCACCCACAGAGCATAGGGACAGAACACATGCCTTGCCAGTGGCTACCTCTCACCTTTCTTGCCATGATGAGGCCTGAAGGTCTGTGCTGGACCTTGGTGACCACTCCGCCGTTCCCAGCTCCCAGCTCTGAGATCCTTTCGAAGTCATCATCCTTGAGCTCCCCAACCTTGGCCTTTTGAGTAAGGAAGGCTTCTAACCGCTTCTTCTGCTGCTCATCAAGCTCTAGTTCCTCTAGCTTCTTCTGGAGGTCCACCAAGTTTGCTCTGTAGAGACCCAAAGGCAAGGATTAGTGGAGTGTGCAAGCTGCCCAAATGACTCAATTTGAGCTGAGGGTACCATGTGGCCGGATCCTGGGTTTGTAACCAAAAGGATGCAGAGATAAATCAGATTTGATTCTTGGGCTTGAGGGGCTGATGATCTAGCAGAAGAGAAAGCTGGTTCCCCAAGAACTGAGGCCACTGTGTCTCTCTCTGCTCACAAAGGTTAGGTGACCTCAGGACCTGGAGGACCAGCTCTGGTTCAATGGCCTTGTAATCAGATTCAGGAGCCCTCCTTCCTGACGCAAGGCTTCTCTACCTCTCTGGTAGGAGACATGGAACTGGGGAGACACGACTGGGTATCAGGGGAGTGAAGGCCCAGGCCAGGATGCCTGTCTTCATGAGGATAGAAGAGCAAACACCTTTTTAGTGGCCCCAGAGCAAAGAGCAAGAACCAATGGGCAAAAGATAAAAGTGGTAATTTACATGAAGAGCAGAATGATTTAAATAGTGCAGATAATCCCAGGGCATTCCACCCAATCAGCACACTCTTATTATACCCCAAGTACTACTGTAAACATTAGGCATTTATACCCACACACATTCCTGGACCAGTACCTCGAGATACGAGTTTAATTCGTTCCGTAACCTTGAGGTGTGGGAAACTATGAGACGCTCGGAGTCGCGGTAAACTGGTGGGTCGTGTGCAGCTGGCCGATCCTCGCGATTATGCCTATCTCAAATGTTGCTCATATTTCAAAGCAAAAATCGCTCGCTCGAAGGCTCGTATCTCAAAAATCTCGTTTGTTAGGGCACTCATATCTCGAGGTACCACTGTACATTGCACTTTTTAGAGCTAAGGTTTGTAGTAAAGTTTTGGGTGATTCAAAGAAAAATTTGATGATTAGCTATTTTCACTAATGCCTTGGGGTAAAAAACAGTTCCTTATAACAGGCAGGTAGACTTTAGTACGATGCACACAAGGACCAACTCAGTGCTGTCCAAACATATAATGAAAACAACATGTGCAATTTAAAATTTATAAGCACATTAAAAAATATATCAAGTGAAATTAATTTTAATATATTTGTCTAACCCATCAAAATATACTTTGCAATGTGCAATATAAACAAATTCATGAATATCAATTCCCAAATGACTATGATTCGCCTACAACTTAAAGAGGTTTGAGCAAAGGAGCACACAGGCCAGGAAAGAGATAACCTGCCACTGGGCAATGCCACCTGAGCTGGTATTGCAAAGAGGTGGCTGGAAGGTAGGTGTCATTTCCCGAGCAAGAACCAGAGCTTTACTAGTATAAACATCATCACACTATCTTGTTTAATTTTCTCAATCCTCCTGGGAGGTGGGATCTCTTGTAGAATGAAGCCCACATTTAGGGAACAGGCCCAGAAAGGTTAAGTAACTAGCCTGAAGGTCACAACTCTAGCAAGTCGCAGTGTCTGGAATCAAACCTGTATCCTTCCTGATTACATAGTCTGTATTCTTTTTTATTTTTATTTTCTTAATATATTTTATTGACTTTTCTACAGAGAGGAAGGGAGAGGGATAGAGAGCCAGAAACATCGATGAGAGAGAAACATCGATCAGCTGCCTCCTGCATGCCCCCCACTCGAGTGTGCCCGCAACCAAGGTACATGCCCTTGACTGGAATCACACCTGGAACCTTTCAGTCCGCAGGCTGATGATCTATCCACTGAGCCAAACCAGCTTCAGCTTTTTAAATTTTTTTTAAAAAATTCTGTATTGATTGTAGAGATGAAGGAAGAGGGAGGGAGAGACAGAAACATTGATGAGAGAGAATCATTGATTGGCTGTCTTTTGCATACCCCTTAGTGGGGATCAAGCCTGCAAACCCAGGCATGTGCCCTTGACTGGAATTGAACCTGGGACCCTTCAGTCCCCAGACTGACACCCTAACCACTGAGCAAAACTAGCCAAGGCCAATCTGTGTTTTTTGTTTTTTTAAAAAAATATATTTTATTGATTTTTCACAGAGAGGAAGGGAGAGGGACAGAGAGCCAGAAACATCGATGAGAGAGAAACATGGATCAGCTGCCTCCTGCACCCCCCCCTCTGGGGATGTGCCCACAACCAAGATACATGCCCTTGACTGGAATCGAACCTGGGACCTTTCAGTCCACAGGCTGACGCTCTATCCACTGAGCCAAACTGGTTTCGGCCAGTCTGTGTTCTTGATGGACCTTGCTCATCACAGTGTCCCCCTGAACCAAGACCAGCAGGTGTTCACTGGATGCCTGGTGAACCAAGACCTCAATGAAGAAGGAATGAGAAGAACTCTGATGGATGGAAGAGAGAAGGCAAAGGAATGAATGAATGTGACACAGTTCCTTCACTGGAGGGTTGAGAGGCAACTTTTGAGGCCAGACTCTGGAAGGTCTCCAGCACTGCCCTATGACATCTAAAATGCATTCTGGAGTCAGCTGATTAATCCATTTTAAATTTAATGGCAACTGAACTGTGGTTATAAAAAACCCTGGAATCCCAATGGCTGGCTTCTTTTACTAGGGGAATTTTTGAAGGGATGGAAATCAGACACCACATGAAAGAGAGAGAGAGAGAGAGAGAGAGAGAGAGAGAGAGAGAGAGAGAGAGAGAGAGAGAGGTTATGAAGAAAGAGCTGTCTTGTAAGAAAAGGAGTGAATTTTTTACTATAAGGAACCTGTCCCCACATTGAGCTATGCAGTTGGAGACAGAGAAAGATGTCAACTCACACACATACATCAAGACTCACGTCCTTACCTTCACCCTCACCTTACCCCTCACCCAAGTTGCAGAAGGCCTAGTCCCTGAGAGGCACCAAACATGCCACTCACCCGATGCACACAAGGAATGGATTACACCTGGTTTTCTTGGGAGTCACACCACAGGCACAGTAAAGTGCCCCTGGCCAGGGGCCGCTGTGGCTGTCCTCCTCTGCTCCACCACGCAGAACAGGAGTGGGAGGCCATGGGACTTCTGGGGTCAAGTAGTCTCCCTCGTGTGACTTCACAAGCATGTTTCCCCTCACCCAATAAGATACTGCCATCATGTAATCAATCCCTCCACCCAGGGATGTTCCTTTCTCTGTCCCCTTCTCCACAAATCCTCCTGCTTCCCTCAATGGCCTCAAACACTCCCTTCTCCAGCCCCTTAAGGCTTTGCTAATCCATTAGATTCAGAATCTCTGCTTATCTGCTCTCAGAGATCCCAGCAAGGTCCTCACTTCTTTCCTAGATGTCTCCTATTGCCCCCCCACACACACACCCACCCTGCTCCTCCAAATTCTCCTCTCTCCCTGCTTCCCCAGCCTCCTCTGGACCTCCTCATCACTCTCCCCAGCTTCAGGGGTTCACCCTCAACTAGCGGGATTTTCTCAGGCTTCCTTTCCCCCCAAATTCCCTCAGGGAGCCTTCCCCCCTATTACTCCACCGCTCAGGGATCCCTCCCACATCCTCATCTCTCAGGCATCTTTCCCCCTTTTCCTGCTCTTCAATGGGCTTCCTCACTCATCCTCACTCCCAGGGACCTCCCTCACCTGTTCAAGATAGGCAAGGACCCCCTCCCACCACCTCACTATTCAGGGAACCCCGCCGGCGGAGGGGGGGGGGCGCTACCGGGGACACCTGATCCATCCTCTCCTCTCAGGAACCCTCCCCCCAACCATCATCCAGGATTCGCTACTCAGGGACTCCCCCCTAACTCCAACTTCAGTACTCAGTGGCCCCACACCCCATCATTTTCCTGCAGAGACCTCATCTCACCCCGGTTCACTACTCAGGGACCCCCCCTCCCCTCGCCAAAATTTCACTACTTAGGGCCCTATAACTCCTTATTTCCCCAGGAAATAAGTGAACCTCCCCTCACTCCCAACTTTACTACCAGAACCCCTCCCACCTTCGCCACTCAGGGGCTCCACCCCTCCCAGCCCCTCCCCTCCCCTCAGGTCCCCTCCCCGGGCCGCACCACTCAGGGGCTCCCGACATTCCATCCCCTCCTCTCAGGACCCTGCTCCTGACATCCCTTCTCGGGGGTCCCCATCCTCGCCCAGCCCGGCCCACTCACTCGGAGGCGCCCTCGCTGGTGGGGGATGGGCCCTCGGCGATGGCGGGGTTGATGGTGAGCGCCGGCAGCACCGGCTTCCTCCGGGCCAGCATCGGGGCTCCGCGGGCCGGCGGCGGCGCCTCTAGCCGGGGCCCATAGGGGGCGGGCCGGGAGCGGGCGGCGCCGACACGGTCCCGGAGCTGAGGCCGCGGCCTAGGCCGGCACCCGGGCGGCGAGGGCGGGGGCGCTGCGGACCGGGGCAGAGGATGCCGCGGGGCGCGGGGAGCAGGCCGAGGCGCCGCCGCCGCCGCCGCCGCCGCCAAGGCCGGACCGAGGCTGACGCTGCCGCCGTAGCCCCGGAGGCACAGGCGGGGAGGGGGAGCGACGAGATCGCGGACCAGCCTCTCGCGAGAGCCACCCCGGGAACCGTGCAGGCCCCGCCCCGCTCTTCGCCCCGCGGCGGAGCCCCCGCCGGAGGCCGCGGGACGGAGGGGAAAGAGGCGGAGACCCGCCGGGCCGCTGCCCCCGGGTTGCGCACTCGCTCGCCCCACCCCCGCGCGTGCGCGCCTGCGCCGGGGCGCAGGTGAGGCCAGGTGAGGAGGAGGCCCGGTGCGGGAGGGGCTGGCGCTGAGAGTGGGGGGAGGCCCACACCTCGGAGCCGTGGGTGCGGGGTAGGGACGGCGGGAAAATCCCCAGGAGCGGCGGGAGACGGACCGAGAGTCAACTGAAGTCTTTTTGCTAATTATGGAGACACAAGCCCCCACCAACGCATAATTAACCCCATTCGTTTGTGGAAGAAAGGTGTTTTAAAAATATTTTTATTGTGGTAAATATACGCAACCAATGTACCTTTTAAAAATGTATTTATTTATTGGCTAAAGTTTGACGTCTGTCTCCTTTTCCCCCAATTGACCCCTGCCCCAGCCGTGCCCACCCCGGGCAAGGCCCCGCCCCCGGTGTCTGTGAGTGTCCGTGTCCATTGGTTATGCTAATTTATGCTAATATGCATGCATTCAAGTCCTTTGGTTGCTCTCTACCCCCACCTCTGCCATATGTCTCTGGATCTATTCTTGTTCATCAAATTATGTTGATCAGTGAGATCATGTGATATTTATCTTTCTCCACCTGGCTTATTTTGCAAAGCATAATGATCTCAGGACCATCCATGCCGTTGCAAATGGTAACAGTTCCTTCTTTTTTTTACCGAAGTGTAGTATTCCATTGTGTAGATGTGCCACAGTTTTTTATTTGTTTATTTTTATTTTTTTAATGTATTACATATGTACATATCTTTCCATTACCCCCCCTCCCATGCATGCCCTGTCCCCCTAGTGTCTTGTCCATTGGTTATGCTCATATGCTTGCGTACAAGTCCTTCGGTTGATCTCTTACCTACCCCACCTCTCCCTAACCTTCCCACTGTAATTTGACAGTCTGTTTGATGCTTTACTGCCTCTGTATCTATCTTTTTGTTCATCAGTTTATAATGTTCTTTATTATCTATAAATGAGTGAGATCATGTGGTATTTTTCTTTCATTGACTGGCTTATTTCACTTAGCATAATGCTCTACATTTCCATCTAGGTTGCTGCAAATGGTAAGAATTTCTTTTTTATGGCAGCATAGTATTCCATTGTGTAGATGTACCATCATTTTCTGATCCACTCATCCGCTGATGGGAACGTAGGCTGTTTCCAAATCTTAGCTATGGTGAATTGTGCTGCTATGAACATAGGGGCGTATATATCCTTTCTGATTGGTGTTTCTAGTTTTTTAGGATATATTCCTAGGAGTGGGATCACTGGGTCAAATGGGAGGTCCATTTTTAACTTTTTGAAAATACTGTCTTCCAGAGTGGCTGCACCAGTCCACATTCCCACCAGCAGTGCACAAGGGTTCCTTTTTCTCCACATCCTTGCCAGCACTTGTCATTTGTTGACTTTTTGATGATAGTACAAATGTACTTTTTTAAAAATATATATATTTTATTGATTTTTTTTACAGAGGGAAAGGGAGAGGGATAGAGAGTTAGAAACATCGATGAGAGAGAAACACCGATTCAGCTGCCTCCTGCACACTCCCCACTGGGAATGTGCCCACAACCAAGGTACATGCCCTTGACCGGAATCGAACTCAGGACCCTTCAGTCCACAGGCTGATGCTCTATCCACTGAGCCAAACCGGTTAGTGCCAACTGTACCTTTTTATTTTTTTAATTTTTTTATTTTTTATAAAATATATTTTATTGATTTTTTACAGAGAGGAAGGAAGAAGGATAGAGAGTTAGAAACATTGATGAGAGAGAAACATCAATCAGCTGCCTCCTACACACCTCCCACTGGGGATGTGCCCACAAGCAAGGTACATGCCCTTGACCAGAATCAAACCTGGGATCTTTCAGTCCGAAGGCTGACACTCTATCTACTGAGCCAAACCAGTTTTGGCCAAGTATACCTTTTTTTTTCTTTTTTCTTAAATATATCTTATTGATTTTTTACAGAGAAGAAGGGAGAGGGATAGAGAGTTAGAAACATCAATGAGAGAGAGACATCGATCAGCCACCTCCTGTACGCCCCCTACTGGGGATGTCCCCGCAACCAGGATACATGCCCTTGACAGGAATTGAACCCGGGACCTTTCAGTCCACAGGCTGACGCTCTATCACTGAGCCAAACCGGTTTCGGCTGTACCTTTTTAAAAACCATTTTTAAGTGTACAGTTCAGTGACATCAAGTGCATTCACATTGTTGTGCAATATTACCATCATCCACCTTCCGAACTTTTCATCTTCCCACAGGGAAACTGTTCCCATTAAACACTAACTCCCCCTCCTCCAGCCCCTGGTTCCTGCCATCTACTTTTTGTCTCTACAAATCTGTCTCCTGTAGGAACATCATATAACTGGAATCACACAGTATTTGTCCTGTTCTGTCTGGCTGATTTCACTCAGCATAATGTCTTTAAGGTTCATCCATCATTGTAGTAGGTGTCAGAATAGCCTTTCTTTTTAAGGCTGAATAATATTCATTGTATAGATGGACCCCATTTTGTTGGTTCATTCATCTGTTGGTAGACATTTGAATATTCCCACCTTTTGGCTATTGTGAATAATGCTTTGATAATGGGTATAAAAATGATGGGTGTAAAATATCTGCTTTCAGTTCTTTTGGGTGTCTTCCTAGAAATGGAATAGCTGGATTGAATGGTAATTCTATATTTGATTTTTTTTAAGGAACCACTGTACTGTTTTCCACAGTGGCCGTGCCATTTTATGAGAAATGTTATTTTAACACTAACTCTTCTACAGAGGTAACTATGTGGCACTGAATAAAGGACAGTCATTTAAAATGTAAAATTCACCACATTGCTTTTCTCTTAGTCATGTCTTGGAGCACTGGTGTACATTTTATGGGAACCACATGGGAAGAAACAGAGGGAAAGGCTCAGCAACATTGTCTTCCAAGGTCCAGCTCAGGTCCCCTGGTCTCTCTGGCTCACTTCATGTCCGGCTGCCCCTCAGTTCTTCTTTAAACAGTTAATTTGCAATGCCCTTTATGTGCTAGATACAATACTGGGCATCAGAGATACAATGTTTAAAGGACACACAATATAGGTAATTGCAGCCCAGCCAGCAGTAACTCAGTGATTGAGCATTGACCTATAAACCAGGAGATCATGGTTGGGACACATGCCCGGGTTGCAGGCTTGATCCCACTGGGGGTCGTGCAGGAAGCAGCTGGTCAATGATTCTCTCTTATCATTGATGTGTGTGTGTGTCTCTCTCTCTTTCTCCCTTACTCTCTGAAATCAATAAAAATATAAAAAATCTACATAATTGCAAAATGTAACAATGCTCTAAAAATGCAAAAATATAACCATAGCTCTTCCCTGATTAAAACTACTCCCAGACATGCCTGTCTTCTACAATCTGGGCCTCTTTAGTTTTATATCACACTGCTTCCACTCACCCAGAATTCAGGAGAATGCTCACCTGGCCTCAGATAATGCCATGACCTTTCCCAGCTCAGGGCATTTTCACCTTCTTCCTGCTCTGCAAATGGATCTCGCTAGCATATTTTATTTCAGGCTATATATGCCTATAGTCCTTTTTAAAAATGGTCTATAGCTTACATGTAATGAAATTGAGTGTCCAATTTCTTGAGGTTTTACCATGGTATGTACCCATGTGGCCATTCCCGTAAACAATACATCACTCCAGAGTTTCTTCAGTGCCCTATTCAGTTAATAATTCCTTTGCCCCACCTAGCAGTAGTGTGCTGGTAAATGTTTAACAGCGGGCTTTAGAAATGAGGGTGGGGGGGGTAGACATTGACTTGTTCCACCCAGATATGCATTCATTAGTTGCTTCTTGTATGTGTCCTGACTGGGATTGAACCCAAAACCTTGGCTTATTGGGATAACACTCTAACAAACTGAACTACCCAGCCAGAGCCACATTACACCATTATTGTGGTGTGAATATTTTCACCACGGCTGATTATCATAGAATTAGAAAGAATGTTAACAACAGACATCCTTGAGCTAGGACAAGCTGATTGTAGCCCACCGCTGTCCAGAGACACCTTAGATATTGATTTCTATCCCCAAAGATTTGTTTTGCATGTTGTAGAGCTTCTCAGAAATGAAATTGTGCAGTATGAACCCTTTTGTTGTTAATCCTCCTGGCCTTAGGTTAGATGTTTTCCATTAACTTAGAGAGTGTGGAGAGAGAGAGAGAGAGAGAGAGAGAGAGAGAGAGAGAGAGAGAGAGAGAGAGAGAGAGAGGAAACATCAACGTGAGAGAGACACATCAATTGATTGCCTTTCACATGTGCCTGGACTGAGGTCAGGGATTGAACCCACAACCCAGATATGTACCCTTGACTGGGAATCAAACCCTCAACCCTTTGGCCAGTATGGGTTAGTAATCAAACCCATTAATCCACACCAGCCAGGGCCAGTATGAACTCTTTTATGTCCCAACTTCTTTTGCTCGGAACAATATTTTTGAGATTCATCCAAGCGGTCGCATCTAACAATAATTTGTTCTTTTTCTTTGCTATATAATATTCCATAGTGTAGTTGGTGATTGCCCTCCCTGGAGAACCTTCTTGAGGAGGTTAAAGAGATCAAGTGTTTTCTCATAATCAGAATTTTCAGTTCTCATCACTTCTCGGCCTTTGGCTAAGATCAAGTGCAGAATTTGCAGTTTTCCTTGGCTCCTACTTGGGATCTCAGGTTACATGCCACCTTTTCTCTAAAGTCTGATTCCCCTGCTTCCTGCTATTTTCCTACTTGGCATTCCCAATGTATCTGTTTCTGGTTGGTGGCTCTTGCTGCATTCTTTTTGTTTGTTTGTTTTTTGGTTATTTTCCTATTCATTTTTATTTATTTATCTTTATATTTTTATTGATTTCAGAGAGAAAGGGAGAGGGAGAAAGAGATAAAAACATTAATGATGAGAGAGTATCATCGATTGGCTGCCTCCTGCACACCCCACACCAGGGATCGAGCCCGCAACCTGGGCATGTGCCCTTGACTGAAATCAAACCTGGACCCTTCAGTTTGCAGGCTGATGCTCAATCTGCTGAGCCAAACCAGTCAGGGCTCCCATTGATTTTTAGGGAGGGAGAGAGAGAAACACAGAAACATCAATGTGAGAGAGACACATCGCTTGGTTGCCTCTTGCACATGCTCTGATAGGGCTGGGGATTGAGCTTGCAACCAAGGTATGTGCCTTATACCAGAATCCAACCCGAAACCCGCAGTTGATACTCTATCCACTGAGCCAAACCAGCTAGGGGTGCTCTTGCTGCATTCTAATTTACATCCCTGCTCTTTTATTTTGCCTTTTTTTTTAAATGCATTTTTAAATTGATTTCAGAGAGGAAGGGAGAGGAAGAGAGAGAGAGAAACATCAATGATGATAGAGAGTCATTGACTGGCTGCCTCCTGCACGCCCCCCGTTGGGGACCGAGCTCACAGCCTAGGCATGTGCCCTTGACCAGAATCGAACCCAGGACCCTTTAGTCTGCAGGCCAATGCTCTATCCATTGAAGCAAACTAGCTAGGGCTCATTTGCCTTTTTTACTAGTTATGAATATTTTGAGAGCATGACGATGTTTGATCTGTCTTCCTGTTCAGCTTGTTAGAGTTGAAGCATCACACATAAGTACTACTTGAATAAATATGGGTGTTCCTGTCCTTGGAGAGATGCATTTCCTGCTAATTACCTGTTTCTCAGCACTTGTTATAGAACATGAGGTTTTATTATTGAGGTTACAGTACAGATGCACGCCCTCCACCTCTTACTCTATCTTTATTAGTGAGCACATTATCGCTCTGTAACTTCTCCCTGTTACATATCTTTCTCCTTATCATTGCTTCCCCAGTCACATTCTTAGTACATCTGTTCCATGTTCCCAGAGACTTGGGTGGCTCCTAAATCGCTCCACCCACCCCCAGGAAATAAATTTTTAATAGCTTTGTTGATAGATCAATCCAAGGTGATATTTATCTTGTTTGGGCACAATCTAACATTACTATCACATGTGTACACATTTTCTCTGCATGCACCTGAACTTCATTCTCTCACCTGTGCAATGGGTTAACTGAAAGAATGGCTGACCCACCCTTTTGGGAAGCAGTTTTACATTGTCTGAAATACCCTGCGGCCCAGGAATTCTCTTAGGCGAACTCTTGCCTTTGTATGATCAGAAGACACACACATGAATGTTCTTGATGGCACATATCCGGAAAGGACACAAATATCCATCAATGGAAAATTATTTCTTAGTATAGTCTCACAAAGAAATATTAAGCAGTAGAAGATTCACAAATGATAATAACATAAAAAAGCCTTAGAAACTTAAAGTAATGGAAGACTCTGACACCATTTGTATACAATGAAAATGGCTCAACACCATTAGCTATTGGGGAAATGCAAAGTTTGAAATAAAATTTAAAATGCTGCCCTAATGGATTTGGATCAATGGATAGAGCATCGGCCTGCAGACTCAAGGGTCCCAGGTTCAGTTCCGGTTAAGGGCATGTACCTTGGTTGCAGGCGCATACCCAGTAGGGAGGGTGCATGAGGCAGCTGATCAATGTTTCTCTCTCATTGATCTTTCTTTTTTTAAAGTATTACAAATAGTAGTATAGATGTCTTCTTTTTCCCCCTCCATTGACCTCCCCGCCCCCCGTCCTTTCCACCCCTCTCACTGATGTTTCTAATTATCTATCCCTCTCCCTTTCTCTCTGTAAAAAATCAATAAAATATATTTTTAAAAAATCTTTTAAATGTTGACAATACCAAGTGCTGGCAATGATGCTGAGCAACTGGGACTCTTTAAGTTGCTGGAGGGAATACAAAAATAGTGCAGCCCCCCAAAAACTTGGCAGTTAAGTACACGCTTACCATATGATCCAGCAGTCCTACTCCTTGGTGTTTATCCAAGAGAAATGAATTTGTAGGTTCATACAAACACCTGAACATGAATATTCATAAAGCTTTGTTTATAATTGGCCCCAAACTGGAAACAACCCAAATGCCCTTCGATGGGTTAAATAATAAGCAAATTGTGGATTAACTTCATAAAATGGGTTACTATCCTGTCTAATAAAGAGGGAATATGCTAATTGACTATCACTCCCTCACAAATATGGTGGTGCCTAGTCCCCTCAGCTCTGCCTGGGGCACCAGGCGAATCTGGCCGCTCCACACACCTGCCTCTGGAGTCTCCCAGTCCCCTCAGTCCCCCAGCTGCCCAGGGTCAGCCTGAGGCCCAGGCAAGCCTCGATGGCAGCTGTCCAGCCACCCAGGGCCACCTGAGGCTCAGGTAACCAGGGCTGGCCGAGGCTTGCGCTGCTGGCAGTGACAGCAGCAGAGATGTGATGGGGGCGTCGCCTTCTCATTTTTTAAAAAAAATATATTTTATTGATTTTTTACAGAGAGGAAGGGAGAGAGAAAGTCAGAAACATCGATGAGAGAGAGACATCGATCAGCCGCCTCCTGCACGCCCCACAGTGGAGATGTGCCCGCAAGCAAGGTACATGCCCCCAACTGGAATCGAACCTGGGACCTTTCAGTCCGAAAGCAGACGCTCTATCCACTGAGCCAAACCAGTCTTGGTGCATCACCTTCTCTTGATCACCAGGTCGCCTCCCACCCGAAGGCTCCTGGGCTGTGAGAGGGGGCAGGCCGAGCTGAGGGACCCCCCTCCAGTGCACGAATTTTCATGCACTGGCCCTCTAGTTCAGTAATAAAAAGGAACAAACTATGGATACATGCACCATCTTAGGTGAAGCTCAAAGGCTGTGTGAAAGAAAACAGTCTCAAAGAACTACATAGTAACTTGGTTCCTTTAATATGACATCCTTTTTTGTTTTTGTTAATGTGCCTGTGGGGGAATGGCACAGTCGTGCTCCCTAAAGAGAGAGCGTGCCTGACATTCTTTGACTGACAAAATTATAGTGATGAAGAACAGAGATTGCCAGGTGTCAGGACGTGGGGAAAGTTATGGCTATAAGGAATTTTCTTTTTTTAATTTTTAAATATACTTCTCTATTTCAGAGAGGAAGGGAGAGGGAAAGAGAGGTAGAAACATCAATGATGAGTGAGAATCATTGATCAGCTGCCTCCTGCATGCCCCCTACTGGGGATGGAGCCGGCAACCAGGCAGTGCCCTTGACCGGAATTGAATCCCCTTCAGTCCACAGGCCGGCACTCTATCCACTGAGCCAAACCAGCTAGGGCAAGGAATTGTCTTTGAGGTGATGGAAATGTTCTGTATTCTGATTACGGTGGTGGTGACTGAATCTCAACATGTGACACATTTCCATACTCCTATGCACATTACAAAAGAATGAGTGCATATAAAAGCTGGTGGAATCAATAATGTCTATTGTAGCAATGTGAATTCAATGGTTTGGATATTTTCGTTAGTTATATAGGATATTATCCTTGAGAAAGCTGCATGAAGGGTAAAGGTGAATTCTGTATTATTTTTTTACAACTTTTATAACAAATATTTTAAACAAACAAACAAGGACAAATGGCAGTTCCTCAAAAAATTACACAGAAAAAAAAATTTACACAGAACTACCCATAATTCCACTTTTGAGTGTATACCTAAGAGAACTGAAAGCAGAGCCTCAAACTGATACTTAAAAAAAAAACACTCATATTTGTAGCAGCATAGTTCACAGTAACCAAAAGGTGAAAACAAACTAAGCACCCATCAACAGATGAGTGGATGAACAAGATGTGGTCCATCCAGAGTAATATTCAGCTTTAAAAAGGAAGGATATTCTGACACCTACTACCACGTGGATGAACCTGGAGGGCATGCCAGTGAAATAAAGCAGTCACAAAAGGACAATTAGTATATTCCCTTTATAGGTGGTCCCTGGAGGAGTCAAATCCATAGAGTAAGAAAGTAGAATGGTGGGTGCAGGGGCTGGGGGAGCGGGAAGGGGAACAATTAATAGGGTTTCCTTTTGGGACAATGACAATGTTGGATAGAGCTGATAGTTACAAAACATTGTGAATGTACTAAATACAACTGAATCCGTTATGCAAGCTTTTAATTTAATTTTAATCTATTTTTGCCATTTTTGGTATTGTATCTGTTTGGTGGAAACAGTGTGTGTTGATGAACTATTTACTGCATATCTTTTCAACTTTGCATCATTTTCATCATACTGGCATTTAAAATGGGCCATCTTGGAGGCATTAACACCATGGAAATTGGCAAATGTTACAAATGGGGCTTGATTTACTGTGTTTTTGATAGTCTAGATCAAGGGTCCAAAACTTTTTTTTCTTTAATGAGAGAAGCTCTTTATGTTTTACTTATTAAATGATTTTAGAGAGAGAGGAAGGGAGGAGAAAGGGAGGGGAGAAAGAGAGAGAAACATCAACTTGTTCTATTTATCCATGCATTCATTGGTTGCTTATTGTATGTGCCCTGACTGGAGATTGGCATATGGGGACGATGCTCTAGCCAAGTGAGCTGCCCAGCCAGGGTAGGGTCAAAAAATCTTTTTGGTAAAGGATCAGATAGTAAATTTTTTTCTGCTTTGTAGGCCCTCTATTGCAACTACCCAACAGCCCCAGAAAACACTAACCAAATGGGCATGGCTCTGGGCCAATAAAACTTTTATTTGTACAAACAGGTGGAAGGCTATAGCATACCAACCTCTGGTTTAGGCTTTAAAAAATGATGGATGAAAGTTAATAATAATTAAATTCTAAAATGTGTCACAGTGTCTATAGTTGTTAGATTGTGAATAGCACAGAAAAATGGGGAAATATTATTTTCAGTACTCAAAAACTTTTATCTGATACATCAAAGAAGATATGTTATTGATGAACAAGTGAAACACCAACATATGTCTTCACTGTCGTGTCACTTATTAATGCAAATGAAAATATTGCTAACATTCATGTCAGACATTTGTTACCTTATTTGCAACCAAAGGTTGGCCATGGTAACAAGAGTTTAGCAAAAATTAACAAAAACAGCTTAGCTGGTGTGGTTTAGTGGTTGGGCATTGGTGTATGCACTACAGGGTTCAGAGGTTCAATGCTTGGTCGAACTTGGATTGCAGGTTCGATCCCTGGCCTGATCAGGGTGTGTGTGGGAGGCAACCAATGGGTGTATCTCTCTCATATCAGTGTTTCTCTCCTCTCTCTCCCTCCCTCCTCTTCCCTCTACCTCTCCTTCCCTCCCCCTCCCCCTCACACACACACACAAATATCCTTTGGTAAAGATTAACGACAACAAAAACAAGTGGCTATATGGAATTTACAATAGAGTGTTAGATATTCTCTTATTACTTGTAAATTGCATGCTATGTTTTCATGTCAGTAACATGTAATTTATATACACCTTATATAATGCATATATATCATGCAATATATACAGTGTATTAGATATATTGATATATAGAGATATATAAATTCCCTTCCCCAGAGAGTTGGTTATTTTTTTTTTTTTGGAAAGTTGGTTCTTAAACACTGAATTATACCACTGCCTTCAAACACTGAAGAGTTGAGCTATTCCTTCACCAACGTGGCATGCATTCGTGCAGCTAACTTTTATTGAGTATCTACTCTGCCAGGCAGAGACACATGCTACGTCAGTGATCGGCAAACGATGACTCCCGAGCCACATGCAACCAACACTCCTACTTCTAACGCCACTTCTTCAAAATAGACTCGCCCAGGCCAAAAACCGACTTCTGCGCATGGGCCACGAAGTTTCAATCGCACTCTACCTCCTTCATGCATTTTTCCCACTCCCCACCCTAGAAGTTTTAAAAAATTATTTTGTACCATCCCTTGACCAATGGATGGTCAAGTTGATACCTATTTTACAGTTTGTGCAAAAGAACAAGAAACGAGGAAAAGTGGAAAATGAAAGGAATTTGACTGGGGAGGGGAGGGTTGTAGATATAAATTATTTCTTGCTTTCCCATTTATTTATGTCATAGCAATCTTATTTGGTAATAAATAGATGTTTATTTTCTTGTTAATTTTTTATTGACACATCATGCAAATGTAAAATCTGCCATTTAAAAGTACACAATTCAGTGGTTTTTAGTATATTCTCTGAGTTGTGGAACCATCACCACTTTCTAATTGTAGAACGTTTTCATCATTCTCGAAAGAAACTCCATCCTCATTAGCAGTCACATCCCTGCCTCTCCCCCAACCCCTACCAACCATGAGTCTGCTTTTTGTCTCCTTGGATATGCATTGGCTTTTGCCACCAACTTGTGACTGTGCCAATAAAATGCCTCCCAAAGGGATGAAGTCAAATGTGATGTCTTAATTACTCTGATCAAAGTCCAAACTCAAGGTATCTAGAAAGAACATGACTTTTTTTTTTAAAACAGGGGCAATTGAAAATCTCCTGGGCTTGGCAAGATAGGTGTGTGCAGATTTCTCTCAAGGTTGATAGCTTAGGTGACCTTCAATTTATGGAGGTCTTTGTCAATGCCTTTGCTGTGTTTCCTCTGAAGCACAGGAGTTACTGTTTGAATAATTTGACAAATGAAGAGCCTTTCAAAAATGTGGAGCCTTGAAAAATTTATTTCAACTTTCTGGCCTCAGTTTTCCCTTTGGCAATGTGATTTTCTCCTTTGACATTAAAGCAGGACCTGGCATATTTTTCTCTGTAAAAGACCAGATGGTGCCCTAGCTGGTTTGGCTCAGTGGATAGAGTGTCGGCCTGAGGACTGAAGGGTCCCAGGTTGGATTCTAGCCAAGGGCACATGCTGGGTTGCAGGCTCCATCCCCAGTAGGGGGGGGGGGGCATTCAGGAGGCAGCCAGTCAATGATTCTCTCTCATCATTGATGTTTCTATCTCTCTCTCCCTCTCCCTTCTTCTCTAAAATCAATAAAAATATTTTTAAAAAAAGACCAGATAGTAAATATTTCCAGCTTTGATGGTCCCATGGTCTCTTTCGCAACTACTTGACTCTGCCTTTATAGCAGAAACAGCCATAGATGCTGTATAGACACATGGGTGTGGCTGTGTGCCAATAAAACTTTGTGGACACTGAAATTTGAATTTCATATCATTTTCAGTATCAGAAAATATTCTTTATAGAAAAAAATGTATTTTTATTTCATAGAGAAAGGGAGAGGGAGAGAGAGAGAAACATCAATGATGAGAGAGAATCATTGGTCAGCTGCCTCCAGCATGCCCCACACTGGGGACTGAGCCCACAGCCCAGGCATGTGCCCTAACTGAAAATTTAACTGATGACCTCCTCATTCATAGATTGATGCTCAATCACTGACCCACACCAGCCGGGCTCAGAAAATATTCTTAACCTTTTTTTTAACCAGTTGAAAAATGTAAAATTTGCTCTTAACTTGCAGGCATGAGCTGGATTTGGCCCATTGGCCGTATGTTGCCAACTTCTGATACAGGGTATCATTTATGTTGGAAGGTATTTGGGGTATAACACATGTCCATGAAAAGATGCAAATCAAAACCACCATGAAAAATCACCTCACCTGTTAGAATGGCTGTGATCAGTAAATAAACAAACAAACAAACAAATAAACACCCACAAATGTTAGTAAGGATATAGAGCGGTAGTTCTCAACCTTCCAAAGGCCGCGACCCTTGCATATAGTTCCTCATGTGGTGGTGACCCCCAACCATGAAATTTTGCTACTGTTATGCATCGTGATGTAAATATCTGCATTTTCCGATGGTCTTAGGCGACCCCTGTGAAAGGGTCGGTCAACCCCCAAAGTGGTCTCGACCCACAGGTTGAGAACCGCTGATATAGAGGAAAGGGAACCTCGTGCACTGTTAGTGGGATTGTAAATTGTTGCAGGCATTATGGAAAATAGTATGAAGGTTCTTAAAAATTTAAATTAGGTATATCATATGAGCCAATAATTGCACATGAAAATTGTGAACGTTAAATGTATTATATCTCTATTTCAAAAAAGATTTTAAAAGAAGGAATTCTAGATGGCACCCCAGAGATGGGCCTCTGTGCTCCTGCACATTCTGTTCCCTCACTGTGCATTCTCTCCCCGCCCTACACCCCTTCCTGTCTCTGACTAGCTAAGCATCTGAACCTATGTTGAGACAGGGAAGGAGTGCAAAGTTTTGTTGTTGTTGAATTAAGTAATTAGTAAATGTCCATATTACCTAGTACAGTAGTCAACAAACCGTGGCTCGAGAGCCACATGTGGCTCTTTGGCCCCTTGAGTGTGCCTCTTCCACAAAATACCACGTGCAGGCGCGCACATAGAGTGCGATTGAAACTTTGTGGACCATGTGCAGAAGTTGGGTTTTGGCCTGGGCGAGTCTATTTTAAAGAAGTGGCATTAATAGTGGGGCTGTCAGTCGCATGTGGCTGGGTATTTACCCTAAGGCATGAAAATCCTAATTCCAAATGGTATACACAACCCTATGTTCATTGCAGCATCCTATCTAATAAAGAGGGAATATGCAAATTGACTGTCACGCCGTAACAAGATGGCTGCGCCCACAGTGGAGGCCGAGTTCCTTAATGAGCAATCAGCAGGGACTGAGGCTGAGCCCCCCACCTTGTGATAACCATCCACAGGGAACCTCAAGCTGTGCCCCCATCCCGGCGCCAGGCTGGGGTACCTCAGGCCATGCCCCACTCTAGTGCTGGACCAGTGGGCCTGAGGCCACATCCCCTGCCCAGAGGGGACTTGATGGGGGGACTCAGGGTGTACCCCCATCCTGGTGCCAGGCCGGGGGACCTCGGGTCATGCCCCTGAGCCTAGTGCTGGCCCAGGGAACCTGAGGGTGCACCCCCCACCCATTGCATGCTGGGGGACCTGAGGCTCAACCCTCACCTGTTGGGGCTTGATGGGAGACCTGAGGTTGTACCCCCATCTGGCACCAGGCCAGGAAACCTGAGGTTGCACCCCCTGTCCAGCAGGGTTTGATGGAAGTGAGGCTGGCTGGGTCTGCGCCTCACCCAATGGGGGTGGGGCCAGCTGGATCTGGGTCAAGGTGCACATAGATGGGTGGGGAGTTGACTCTGGGTCCTGCAGTGCGCCCCAGACTCTGACAAGAGGAAGATTTCCATATACATTTTACTAATTTTCTTTCATTTCTGACACTTCTATTATAGAGAAAGTGAAAATAGCAATATTAAAATATTTCTTCTAATTAATTCTCATTTAATGTTCACCATTTTCATGCACTGGGCTGCTGGTTACTTATAATAGCCAAGATATGGAAGCAACCATCAATAGACGAGTGGATAAAGGAGATGTGCTCCATACATACAATAGAATATCCCACAGCAAAAAAAAAGAGTGGGACTTGCCATTTGCAACAAAATGGATGGATTTGTAGGGTATTATGCTAAGTGAAATAAGCCAGAGAAAGACAAATTACTGTATGATTTCACTTAGATGTGAAATCTAAAAAACAAAACAAATGGATACACAAAACAGAAATAGACTCAGATACAGAGAATAAACTGTTGGTTGCCACAGGGAGGGAGGATGGGGTGGATGGGTAAAATTAGTAAAGGGATTAAGAGGTACAAATTTCCAGTTATAAAATAAATAAATCCATTCTAGCCGGCTTGGCTCAGCCCGTGGACTGAAGGGTCCTGGGTTCTATTGTGGTCAAGGGCACATGCTTGGTTGCAAGCTTGACCCTGGAGGCAACCAATCGATGTGTCTCTCTCACATCAATGTTCCTCTTTATGTGTCTTTCCCCTCTGTTCCACTCTCTCTAAAAATCAATAGAAGAATATCCTCAGGTGAGAACTAACAACAACAACAACAACAACAACAAAAACTGCTATGCAAAAGCAAGATGGGTGTTTGCAGCAGAATTGGATCAGATCAAGGAAGTTTGAGTCTGCTGGGTGGGCTGGTTAATGTGTAACAAGAGGCTGTCCTGAGGAAGAAAATGCCTAATTTTTAGCATTTGCCATCTCTTGTGGTGTAAATACTCCCACTGTGGCCAATTTCAAGTTACCCATGTAATGTCATTGAACACGTCATTAGACAGAGTGTGCATCATTGAATCTCACCAACCAGAGTCAGCACACCCTATACTTGAGTCTTCTGTTTTGGGTCCCAATATTCTGTTAGTCTAAGCGTACATATCACTTGCTCTGTCCTATTTCATTACTGTGAAATGCAAGTTCTTGCAGGAGTCAAATGAAATGATGCAGGTTGAAATATTTGGGGGGGGGGACAAAGAACGGCATGCTATCCAAACGGAAGATATAGTTAAAAAGCATAAATTAAGAGATTGTAGGTATATATAAATAAAGGGGCTTTGGAAAGTAACAACACTGTTCAAGAGTGTTGATACTTTGATTTAATTCATTGAAAACCCTTCAAGTGTGTAAAGAATGGTGGGATAGTGGGATTGTGACCCCAGGAGGGGGAAGCCGTGGAAGTCTTGGCAGGTAACAGGTGGCAGAATTAGGGCAAGGAGGAGACCCTGGAGGGAGGTCCCCCAGGAAGGAGGTTGAAGAGGCAGTTGCTTATGCCGTCCAGGAGAGGGCGCCAACACCGAACTCCAGTCTCCCCTTATCCCCAGGCCCTGTGTAGGGAGGGGAGGGGTCTGCCGTGAGGCTTGTTGGGAAGAAAGGGAGAGTGGTGTCTCTGTCTTTGAACCTAGAAGCCCCCTACTATGCTTTCAGAGTTGGAGGTTTGGAAAAGAGGAGTTAACAAATTGGGGTAGGTGTCTGTAAACTTCTTAAAAAATATTTTTTAAAATATGTATTTTTTTATTTTAGAGAGGAGGGGAGAGGAAGAGAGTGATAGAAACATCAATGATAAGAGAGAATCATTGATTGGCTGCTTCCTGCATGCCCTCCACTGGGGATGGAGCCTACAACCCCAGGCAAGTGCCCTGACCAGTTATCAAACAATGATCTCCTAGTTCACAAGTCGACACTCAACCACTGAGCCGCACCATTTGGGTTGCAAACTTTTTTCTGAAAGGGCCATATATCAAATACTTTCTGTCACAATTAGTGACACCTTGTGCTTCTAGTTCCAAAACAGCCATAGACTACATGTCCACAAATGGGCCTGGCTGCATGCCAGTGAAATTTTATTTTAGGAGACTGAAATTTGAATTTCATGTAAGCTTCCTATGTCACAAAATAATTTTTCTTTATTTTTAACCATTAAAAATGCAAAAAACTGCTCTTTGCTCTCAGGTATAGCTTATCAACGGACCATCAATGATAATAAATGTTTGTTTAACACTAGTTATCAGATATTAAATGCTTAAATTCAGTGGTCTATATAGCTCATTTAACACCCAGAGTAGATCTTTTTTAACATCCACTCCTCTATAAGACAGGAAGTTTCAGTGATGATTGCTTTTTATGAAAAGCAATACATAATTATTGCCAGAAAATAAATAGAGTGAATTAAAAAATTTTCTTTATTGGACATCACATATGTAATGATGCCAGTAACATACATAAATAGATTTCACTGGCCAATCAAGGGAAAAAGCAATGAATGAATACTGTTTAGTTCTACTAATTTACACACACACACACACACACATACACACATTTTTTTATTTTTGCTGCAAAAAGCTTTAATGTTTCCTTTTGGTGTTTCCAAAGCAAGGGAGAGGGCTTCAGGGTGGTTAAAGGAATGGCTAGTGGTTTTGGGGAGAGGCTCAGACAAAAGCCAGACTCCAGGGGATGCACATGGGCCTCTCAAAGGACTCTGGGCTCCAAAGGCTCCTAGTCATGCTTGAGGGTGAGCCTTTGGAAGAGATACTCACCCAGCCCAGCCCACCCTGGGGGCTGTCCAGTCCACGGAGGTTTGTCAAGTGGTTGCCCATCTTCTTGATGAGTTTCACCTCCTCATCCAGGAAGTGTTTCTCCAGGAAGTCACAGAGGTAAAGGAGGGTCTGCATGGCATAACCCAGGGCCTGCCGCTCCAAAAGGGCCTGGTTCAGGGCATCCTGAGTTCTAGGGCTTCCTGAGTTTTGCCCACTCATCTTGGGAAGGTTTCAGCCTGTCCTGGAAGAGAATGTGGCCACCGCGCTGCTTTTGTATTTTTAAGAGATGCTTAGAGTCTGGTGCTGCTTCTCCACCAACACGAGGAAGAAGTGGCCCACGCCTGCTAGAGCCACATCCTTGTGGTCAAAATGGAAGCCCAGAGAGAGGTAAGTGTAGGAGGCCCGCAGATGCAGAGTGGCCAGGTGGTTAACAGCAGCCTCCATCTCAGTGGAATAATTCTGATGAATTTGGGAGCTCATGGTTGTTCGGCAATGAGCTAAGGTAGAAAAAAAGGGTGTGTTGGCTGATCTCAGAGGTGGTTCTGAAGGTGATGATGGAAAAGATGATGAAGGTGGTGGGAGGCTGGAAGAACAGGCATCCCAGGGTCTGTTCCATCCAAACATTGTTGAAGCAAGAGGCAGATCCCGGACTGCGGAGGGCACTGTCTCTGAATTAATTTTAAAAACATTTTAAATTAATTTTAGAGAGAGGAAGGAAGAGAAACATTGATATGAGAAAGAAACATGATTGGTTGCCTTCCTCACATGCCCCAACTGGGGATTGAACCCACAACCTGGGTGTGTGCCCTGATCAGGAATCAAATCCTTGACCTTTCAGTATATGGGATGATGCTCCAACCTACTGAGCCACACCAACCAAGGCTCTGTTAATTAATATTTTTGGAGCAAAACTTCTCTTTACATACCAGTTTGTTATAGTAATGAATAATAACATGACAATTTAGTAAATAAATAACAGTTTAAAGAAGACATTTCCATTTTAAAAATATGATTTATTTTTATCAAACAATGACCTCCTAGTTCATAGGTTGACACTCTACCACTGAGCCACACACACCGTTTGGGTTGCAAACTTTTTTCTGAAAGGGCCATATAGCAAATACTTTCTGTCACAATTAGTGACAACTTTGTGCTTCTAGTTCCAAAACAGCCATACACTACATTACAAGTACAGTGCAAGCCCTGACTGGTGTGGCTCATTGGATAGAGTGTCAGCCTGTGGATTTGAAGGGTCCCAGGTTCAATTCCAGTCAAGGGCATGTACCTTGGTTGTGGGTACATCCTCAGTAGGGGGTGTGCAGGAGGCAGCTGATCTATGTTTCTAACTATCCCGCTCCCTTCCTCTCTGTAAAAAAGTATATATATATATTTTTTTTTTTATTTTAAGAAAAAGATATGGCTCAGCCCTGGCCTCTGCGGCTCAGTTGGTTGAGCATCATCCCATGCACTGAAAGGTCACCGGTTTGATTCCTGGTCAGGGCACATGCCCCGGTTTTGGGTTCAGTTCCTGGTCAGGATGCATACAAGGGACAGTCAATAGGTGTTTCTCTTTCACATTGATGGTTCTCTCCCCACCCCCCTTTTTTTCTAAAATTAATAAAATAAAAGATGTGGCTCAAATCCAGGAAAAAAAATTGTGTTTGAATTAAGATTTGAGCTTACCAAATAAAAATGATGTAATTTACAGTTTGGCTCACTATTTAAAATTTTTAATACAGCCATAACCGGTTTGGCTCAGTGGATAGAACGTTGGCCTGCAGACTGAAAGGTCCCAGGTTCGATTCCGGTCAGGGACATGTACCTTGGTTGTGGGTACATCCCCAGTAGGAGGTGTGCAGGAGGCAGCTGATCAATGTTTCTAACTCTATATTCCTTTCCCTTTCTCTCTGTAAAAAATCAGTAAAATATATTAAAAAAAATTTTTAAATACAGATGGATTCTTCAAGTGGTCAGACAGAATAAAGGATGTGAAATTGCTCAAGTTCAATTTCTTTGCATTTGAAATCACAGGGCCATCATTGTTAATTTAGAATCTACTGCTTAAACAGAAGAATGTGTGACATGAACTGTGCCCAAAGAGAACTCTAAGGATTCTGAATTGTTAAGAATTAATTCTCAAAATGAGCATATGTAGCCACTGTGTGTCCAAATGTCTAATAAAGAGTCCTCAAAATTCGTTTCCCTATAGAATACAATGTTTATTAAAGGATAAATCATAAGACTGTGCTCTTTTACTGCTTACTAAACATCAACAGTCACCGCAGCGTTTGTTTAGACTAGCAGTTTTCAACCAGTGTGCCACAACAATTTTTAAAACATTCAAGGCTTGACTATTTAGTCAGGGGCACTGATCTCTTTTCCCTTAGATTGTCAAATAAAATAAATGGCAATGGCCAGCACAACAATAGCTCTGTAGTTGGAGCATTGGTCCTCATACCAAATGGTCTTGGGTTTGATTCCTGGTCAAGGGCACATACTTGGGTTGTGGGTTCGCTCCCCAACCCTGGTCAGGGATGTGCGTGGAGGCAATCAGTCGATGTGTCTCTCTCACAGCAATGTTTCTCTCTCTCTTTTACTCTCCTTCCCTCCCTCCACACCCTCTAAAATGCAATTGAAAAAATACCCACTAGTGAGGATTAACAAAACGAAGAAAATTATAAATATATATATTTTTTGTCAGATCAGCAAAAACATAATGTATTTATGGCATGCCGCAGAATTTTAGTAATTAGTTTATGTGTGCCATGAGATGAAAAAGATTGAAAATTGCAGAGTTAGACCAGGCGTTGACAAACCAGGGCTTGCTGGCCAAACCTAGCCCAATGTCTATTTTTGTAGGCACTAAGGATGTTGGTGTTTTTTTTAACTGGTTAGGGGAAAAAATCAAAAGAAGAATAATATTTTACAACATGTGCAAAGTAAAGAAGATTTGAATTTCAGAATCCATATCTCAAGGTGACTGGCACACAGCCACATTCCCGCATTCACGAATTGTCTACGGTGGCTCTCCCACTGCCACTGCCAGCTGCCAGGTCGCTGTCTGGCCCGCACAGCTGAGAATATATTTTTTAAATATATTTTATTGATTTTTCACAGAGAGGAAGGGAAAGGGATAGTAAGCCAGAAACATCGATGAGAGACATTGATCAGCCGCCTCCTGCATGCCCCACACTGGGGATGTGCCCGCAACCAATGTACATGCCCTTGACTGGAATCGAACCTGGGACCCTTCAGTCCCCAGGCCGAGGCTCTATCCACTGAGCCAAACCGGTTTCAGCTGCTGAGAATATTTACTCTCTGGCTCTTGACAGAAAAAGTTTGTTGACCTCTGGTTTAGACCAATAACAGATTTCTTAGGGGGAGAATATTTTATCACTGACATGATTCAGAATTGCCTATACACAGCGATGATAGAAAAGCAACTAATAAAATAGAGTTTATTCTCCTTTTTGAATTTTCAAAAGACAGTGCCCCCCTTCATTGATAACGCCTGGGCGGGCTGCATCTCTCACCGCGTCTTTGGTATGCTAGTGCTTATGGGTAGGAGCTAACTGGATCTTTACTATTACCCTCATTTTGGAGAGGGGGGAGCTGGGGCACAAAGAGGCCAAGTAACTTGCCCAAGGTCACAGAGCTTGCAAGGAATGGGGCTTGAGTTGAACCCAGAGAGTTGTAGCTATGCTGTCCCCTCTGTGCTTGATGACATGGCAGAGCCCAGCTCCTCCTGCCTGGCATTGCCATAGCACTGCCATCCAGGGGCCAGTTTGGCTTTATATCCCAGCTTTGAATTTTGGCATCACTGCTTGCAACCTTGGGCAAGAGACAGCTCTTCTCTGAGCCTCCGTGTCCTCATCTATAAAATGGTTATGACAAAACCCCCACTCACTGGAGGTTTGGAAGAATCCACATACTTAGCACAGTGCCTGGCGGAGTGAGTAATCAACAAATACTAGCTGTGTTTAAAAAAAAATATTTTTATTGATTTCAGAGAGGAAGGAAGAAGGAAAGATAGAAGAATCAATTATGAGAATTATTGATCGGCTGCCTCCAGCACCCCCCTCGCCACCCTCTACTGGGGATGGAGCCCTGACCAGGAATTGAACCGTGACCTCCTGGTTCATAGGTCGATGCTCAACTACTGAGCCACGCCTGGTGGGCCTACCTCTGGTTTTTATTAGACCTGGAACTGGGCCTAGGAGGAATGGCACTGTTTTTCTTGGAGAAAAAAGTTCGAAAGAGTGAGGGGTTGAGAGGATTCACAGCGCAAAGTGAGTTCTCCATGCATTCTTGAACGTAAAAAGTTGCATATAAAAAGAAACTAATGAAAGATAAGAAATTGCTTCCTTGTCAATCCTCTTTTAAACCTTCTGATTAAATAAAAAAGCACTCAACTGGGTACTGATGTGTCTTAAACACTTATTTGCTAATTTTGTTTTAACAGAGTCACCCAGTCCAGAACCTTCCACAGGTAACAGTAGTGCCTAGAATTTAATAACATTGTTTCTTTTCCCTTGCCTCTGTTTTAGGTGCCTGATGTTATTCTTTTAATTTACCCTGATGTTACAATGTTTCCTTTAAAGGTAAATTTGTTGCCGAAACCGGTTTGGCTCAGTGGATAGAGCCTAGGCCTCTGGACTGAAAGGTCCCAGGTTCGATTCCGGTCAAGGGGCATGTACCTTGGTTGCGGGCACATCCCCAGTAGGGGGCGTGCAGGAGGCAGCTGATCGATATTTCTCTCTCATTGATGTTTCTAACTCTCTATCCCTTTCCCTTCCTCTCTGTAAAAAATCAATAAAACATATTTTTAAAAAAATTAAAGGTAAATTTGATGAAGAAAAAGGTTAGTCCAATCTTGAGTTTATTGTCAACTTCGCTTTATTCCTTTGACACATTTATTTTAGAAAACCACTTTATAATGGTAAATCGAGACCAGTATCATATACCCCAAATGGAAGATAACCGTAAAAAGACATGCAATGTGAAAATAAATGTTACTAAGTTCTGCTGAGGGTTGTCCTATTCCAGGCAGGTGACCTCTCTGGCATTCTCTAACCTGGAGATTCTGGTGGAGACCTGAGCATTCAGAACCGAGGCCTTCCGGCTGAGAAATCTCAGGGGGAAGAATCAAGGCTCGGTGCTTCCTTAGCTCAGCTCGGCCAGCCTCGCACACGTGGGGTGGAGGGCCTCTCCTCATATGTACACAACTTGGCCCATGCCTCAGCCGAACACCACTCCTGACCAGATTTTCCCTGGATTAAACATTAATCCCATGTTTGACCTTATAACCTTTAGACCAATGGTCACATTTTACAGACGGGAAAACAGAGTCTCAGAGGGGAGAAGTGACTTCGTGGTGTCATAGCCAGTGTGTTGCTGAGCTGGGGACAGGATGTTGGTTTCTTGGCACCCAACGTAATTCTGCACAAGATAGGAAAGTTGTGAACTGATCTGAGACAAGGCTGATGTTTGAACCTGTCCTCCAAGCAGGCCCATTTCTCTTGGGATCACTGTGCACATTGAATGTGAGGCTCATTCCACAAATCTGTTGAAGCAACTTTGCTGGTAAGGGGTCCCTCTCATGGGGGCACATCAGTGACCCAAACAGACAGGTTCCTGCCCCCTGATGTAAACAGATAACATAGGTAAGTACACAGAGCCCCTGGAAGGGGTATGCAAGAGTGACTAGGGTTGGGGGTGACTTTGGCTGGGGTGGTAAGGGCAGCTTCCTAAGGAGGTGACCACTGATTCAAGACCCACCAGGGTTGGGTTTTGTAACAGCTTGGGACAGGTGTTGTGGGTTGAATTGTGTCTTCTCCCAACTCCACCCCACCCCAAATTTCGTATGTTGAAATCCTGACCCCCAGGTCCACAGAATATAACAGTATTTGGAAATACCATCTTAGCAGATGTAGCCAGTTAAAATGAGGTCCTTAAGGTGGGCCCTGATCCATGTGACTGGTGTCCTTATAAGAGGAGAAAATGTGAGCACAGAGACATGGGAAGAAAACAGCATCTACAAGCCAAGGAGAGGGGTATCAGGAGGAACCAGCCCTGCCACACCTTGATCTTGGACTTCCAACCTCCAAAACTGGGAGATAATACCTTTCTGTGGTTTGGGCCACTCAGTCTGCCTCACTGTTTCAGCAGCCAGGACGCATTCAGTGCCTGGAGACCCAGAGATGCCTACAACCCCGCCCTCTGGGCACCTTCCCAGAGTCCCAGGTTGGAACGGGAAGAGACACCCTCTCTGTCTCCTCCCCCTACACCCCCACTGCAGGAAGGAAGGTGGCCTGAAGCCAGCAGAGCCCTCCTTTGGCTGGTGAGAGGTCCGCTTCGACCTTGGACCCACCAGCCATAAAGCAATCACCAGGAGGAGATGGTGGCCGGACATGGAGGGAGAGGCGGGGATGGAAGATGTGGGGGGGCGGGCCGTGTTTGCTGGTCTAGGCACACGGCCTTCATGGGGCACTGCCCCAGGGACCACTCCTCCTGAAGCTGGGGGACCAACTTGCTGTGTGAAGCGAAGAGTGAGCCCTGAAGAGCAGGCTTAAAGAACAGTATCCTGCCCTAGCCAGTCTGGCTCAGGAGACTGAGCCTCGGCCTGCGGACCTAAGGATCCCGGATTCGATTTTTGTCAAGCTCATGTACCTCCGTTGCAGGCTCCTCCCCAGCTTGAGCCCTGGTCAGGGTGCGTGCAGGAGGCAACCAACCGATGTGTTTCTCTCATATCAATGTTTCTCTCTGTCCCTCTCTCTTCCACTCTCTCTAAAAAACCAATGGAAAAATAACCTTGGGTAAGGATTAAACACACACACACACAACACAGTATCCTGATACCCAGGCCTTTTAACCCTGTCCACACACATGTCCCACCCTCCCCCTTCCTTTCTTCCCCTTTGCTCACTCTGCTCCAACCCCGTGCACCTCCTTACTGTTCCTCCTATCTCAGGGCCTTTACGTGACTGCTTTCTGCTCCCAACAGTCTTTCCACATTCCCACCTGACCACCTGACATAAAATTACAAGTCACCCCACACTCTCCATCTCTTTCCCGTTTTCTTTTTTTACTATGTTTTTTTTAAATGTATATTTTTATTGATTTCAGAGAGGAAGGAAGAGGAAGAGAGAAACATCAATGATGAGAGAGAATAATTGATCGGTTGCCTCCTGCATGTCCCCCCCCTCGCTCCCCCAAACTGGGGATCGAGCCCACAACCCAGGCATGTGCCTGACTGAAATTAAACTGGTGACTTCTTGGCTCATGGGTCAATGCTCAATCAGTGAACCACACTGGCTGGGCCCTGCTTTATTTCTATACATGGTCTCTTAATATTACTTATTTTCTTGCTTATGCTCAAATGTTATTATTTAGCATCGGTCTCTCCCAATAAGCTCCACTGGGATAGGGAGTGGGGAATATTTATGTTCCCTGCTGTGTCCCCAACATTGGCACATAGTAGGTGCTCAATAAATAGTGGTCACAGGAATGAATGAATGAATTATTGGACATAACATCCTTCAATCTTTAGGAAGGGCAGAGGGAGCCCGTTCCCCACCAAGTTTTCCTCCTTCATGGTATTTGGAGACCCTGGTTCACATGCTGTCTTCACCCACTCCCCGGAGCCCGGAACTTTCTGGAAATGCCACAGGGGATGATGTAAGAGGAGAGAGAACTGGGCGGTCTCCAGGATTAGGTGCTAATCAGTTAGCATTGCCCAAGAGGCAGATCAGAGTCCCCCCCGCCCCCCCTCCGCTCCCCCAGCCCCGGGCCTGCCCCCACCACACCCATGTCACAAGGGTTTTACTCACTCCCTGGCAAGGCCATGTCCCAAGGGTGGGACCCAGAGGAGAGGAGGAGGAAGAGGGAGGGGGAGGAGCTGGTCAAGGAGCTGCTGCTCCTGGAACCCCTCGCTTCTTCCCTGCAAAACTGACCTTACAGAGAAGTGTAGAGAGAAGCCAAAAGAAATGGGAGGTGACATGGTGACCAGGGGCAAGCCCCCATTTGGAGCAGGGGACCTGGGTGTTGTCTCCACGGTGGCTGACTCATGGCATGGCCACAGTGAGTCATAACCCCTTCTTAGCCCCTCTGCCCGCCTGTGCAACATGGGAACTGTCCTTGGGACCAGGCTTGTGCTATGGCCAAAGGGCTGAGGCCACCCAAAAGTGACAGGCAAGTGGGCATCTGCCAAGCATCTCAGGACCGGAGCACAGCACATTTCTTATAGAGACACATGCTGGTAATAATAGTAACAACATGATGACTGCCAGGTTTTCAGACCTGGCTCTGTGGAAGTCCCTTCCAAGCATTCCACATGCTTTCAGCTATTGAATCCTCCCAACATCCTGGTGAAGCAGGTCCTTTATCCCCTATTTTGCAGATAAGGAAACTGAGATGGCGAGAAACACAGTCACATAGTGATGAGGGGCAGAGTCGGGATTTGAACCCAGGCTCTGTTCTAACTCTGCACTGTCTGAGAGAGATATCATGTATCACTTTAAATTTTCTACCAGCTACATTTTAAATATATATTTTTATTGATTTTTTTTTACAGAGAGAAGGGAGAAGGATAGAGAGTTAGAAACATTCATGAGAGACATTGTTCAGCTGCCTCCTGCACGCCCCCTACTGGAGATGTGCCCACAACTAGGGTACATGCCCTGGACAGGAATTGAACCTGGGACTTTTCAGTCCGCAGGCCGACGCTCTATCCACTGAGCCAAACCAGTTTCGGCCACCAGCTACATTTTAAAAAGCACAAAGTAAAATTAACTTTCACCTGAATAAATCTTGTTAATCTAAATTATTATATTAATAAATCCAAGCTATTTTCATTTTCAACATGTGGTCAATATCAAAATTATGAATATAATTCAGACACTTTTCTTCATACTAATCTTGGACATCCAATGTGCTTATCAATTTGGTCACTAAATCTTTATCAGAAATCCTTGATGTGTACTTATGGTGTTCAGAAAGTTTATAGTAAAAAGCGGAGATTCACAAACCCAGGTTGTTTCATGTATACTCAAAATTTGTCCATTAAGTGACTTGAGTATTAGTTTTAAGTTTTAATATATATTTTATTGATTTTTTTACAGAGGGGAAGGGAGAAGGGATAGAGAGCCAGAAACATCAATGAGAGAGAGAGAGACATTGATCAGCTACCTCCTGCATGCCCCCTAATGGGGATGTACCTGAAACCAAGATACATGGCCTTGACCAGAATCGAACCTGGGACCTTTCAGTCCACAGGCCTATGCTCTATCCACTGAGCCAAACCGGTTTCGGCTAGTTTTAAGTTTTAAATTAATAAAAATGAAATAACATTGTACTCGATTACACTCTTTATACTTCAAATGTTCAATAGCCATACTGGCCTGTGGCTCCTGCTAAACCTTGCTATTTCTAATAATGGCAAGTTCCAACTTCTTCTGAAAAGGATCAGATACTAAATATTTTCAGTGAAGCAGGCAACAAGGTCTCTGTTGCAACTGCTCAACTCTGCCATTGTATATAAAGCAGCCGCAGACATTACATAAACAAATGGGTGGGGTTGTGTGCCAATAAAGCTTTATTTACAAAAACAAGCAGAGAGCCAGAACTGGCTTACAGGCTGCAAGAGTTATATTTATAGATGTTCAGTTGTTCCTTCTGTAAGTATTGAGTGGGCAGCTACTATGTGGCAGGCATGGTGCCAGGCACTGGGATACTGCACACAGTAGATCTTGCCATGATGATTGTCCCTATTTTACAGATTAATCCTAGCTGGAGACTTCATTATTTTTATTTTTTAAATATGTCTTTATTGATTTTAGAGAGAGAGTGAGAGAAAACCAATCGGCTGCCCCCTGCATCCCCCCTACTGGGGATCGAGCCCACAATCTGGGCATGTGCTCTGATGGGGAATCTAACCAGCAAATTTTTAGGTGCACCAGACAACACTAACCAACTGAGCCATATTGGCCAGAACATAGCTGGAGACTTTAGCTCTTCATTCCTCTCTCTGACTAGCTGAGCTCCTGAACCAATATGGATAAATGGAAGGAGCAAAAGACATTTTTGTTGCCTAACACAGAATAGACAATAAATGTGTATTGAGCTCTAGGTAGATTTGCTCAGTGGTTAGGGCATTGGCTTGTAGACCAAAGAGTCTCAAGGTTCTATTCCCAGTCAAGAGCATGTACCTCGGTTGCAGGTTTGATTCCCAGCCCAGTTGATCTCTCTCTCTCTCTCTCTCTCTCTCTCCTCCCTTCCACTCTCTCCAAGAAAAATAAATGGAAAAAATATCCTTGGGTAAGGACTAAAAAAATAATAATGATAATAAATAAATGTGTTGAATGCAGACCACAATAAAAAAAATATATGGTGCAATGTTTATAATATTGTCCCCTATCAGTATGTACCACTAATCCTTACTGATTTTCACAGTTACATAATATTCCATTATGCTAATGCATCAGACTCTATTAATCAATGCCCTATTGATGGAGTTTTTAAACTGGATACTTTGGTTGTTTATAATGTTTTGGTTGTTTCTAAATGTTTTATGTGCATGATTGTTTATTATATATATTATGTATATTTTTTATTGAGGTAGAATTAATTTACAATAATAATGCAGGTCATAGGTGTGTTCAATTTGATGAGTGCTGGCTGAGTAGTATTGTGTGGTATGGAGATACCAGTTTGTGTATCCATTCTCTTGTTGTTGGATATTTGAGTTCTTTCCAGTTGGGGACAGTTATGAGAAGAGTTATCATGAACTTTCATGTCTTTTTGTGAACATACACTTGCATTTCTCTTGGGTAAATACCCAGGAGTGAAATTGCTACGTCATATGTTGAATAAATGTTTAACTTTGTAAGAGACTGCCCAGACTTCCAAAGTTTACCATAGTGATTGGGCCATTTTGATTCCCACCAACAGTAGGTGAAGTTCCAATTGCCCACAGCTTTCGACAACTTCTGATGTTGTCTGTCTTTTTATTTTAGTCATTCTAGTGGTTATCTCTCAATATCAATCGGCTGCCCCCTGCATCCCCCCTACTGGGGATCGAGCCCACAATCTGGGCATATGCCCTGATGGGGAATCTAATCAGCAAATTTTTAGGTGCATGAGACAACACTAACCAACTGAGCCATATTGGCCAGAACATAGCTGGAGACTATGTCAGAAATGGCTCAGAAAAAAATCAAGTAAAAATGAAAAACAAAACACACCTATACAATTACGTTTGGGAAATGCTACAGACTCTGTTCGCTCCAAGAATGTAGGCTCTGATAAGTTTTGCAAAGCTGTTTATTGACGCAGTGCTCCCTCATCTGGTTTGGCCACAGCATCCTTTTGGGGTTGTGTTTCACACTTAAACATATTGGTGGGATCTGTTTTGGAAATTTGAAGTAGGTGGTTGTGTAGTGTCAGTGGGATAATGTGATGTCAAGGGTATCGAAAAGTCCTGCTCTCCCTCAAATGTTTATCCTTATCCTACTTTTTTCAGATATTTCTTTTTTCTTAAATATATTTTATTGATTTCTTTACAGAGAGGAAGGCAGAGGGAGAGAGAGCTAGAAACATCAATCAGCTGCCTCCTGCACACTCCCCACTGGGGATGTGCCTGCAACCTACATGCCCTTGACCGGAATCGAACCTGGGACTCTTGAGTCCACAGGCCGACACTCTATCCCCTGAGCCAAACTGATTAGTGCCAGATATTTCTTTTTTTTTTTTAATGTATTTTATTGATTTTTTACAGAGAGGAAGGGAGAGAGATAGAAAGTCAGAAACATCGATGAGAGAGAGAGACATCGATCAGCCGCCTCCCGCACACCCCACAGTGGAGATGTGCCCGCAAGCAAGGTATATGCCCCCGACCGGAATCAAACCCGAGACTCTTCAGTCCGCAAGCCGACGTTCCATCCACTGAGCCAAACCGGTCTCGGCAGCGCCAGATATTTCTTTATTGGGGTTTATGAAAGCCTTCTGAAGTCTATAATTATAAAAATTTAAAGAAATACAAATATTCTGGGGAGGGAGAGTAGGAGGGTCTTAATCTACATGAAGATATAAATGAGTAATGCCACATCCTTTTTTTCTGGCAGGTTTTCACCAGAGGAGGAGGAGGAGGAGGAGGAATTCTGTCTCAAGGGAACTTGGACTCTTGAGAGTCATGAATGGGGTAAGGGAGAGGCAGAAAGAAGTCCAGAAATCAGATTTCACCTACTTGGTACACCTGCCAGGACAGGCTTGGCGCAGTGCCTCCACAGCGAAAGCTGAGTAAATATTATGACTGGATCACTAAAGACAAGCCAAACCAAACAAATCCCTTAAAGATCCACCTCAGAGGGATTGCAAAGGAAATAAGCGAGTTCTGGGAGCCAAGGACAAGATAATGATACCAACATCCAGAGGGGACGGCTACTGTAACACAGGGTCTCCCCCCCCGCCCTGCCCGGGCATTCCTGACATTGTGGTCATGTCACTCTCTATGGAGTTGTCATGGACACTAGGGTGCTAAGCGGCATCCCTGGCCCCTACCTACTCCATGCCAGGAATATTCCTCAGTTGTGATAACCATAGATGCCTCAGACATTTTTTCAGTGCCCCCACCCCAGGAGAGGCAACTGCTGCAATGTAAGTTATTGTTGGATACAAGAAACATATCATGTGTGGCACATAGTAGGTCCTGATTAAATTTTTGTTGCATGAATAAACAATGATCGATGCATTGAGAAATATACACCAGGATTTAAATTTCGGGGGAGCAAGGAGATTTTTTTTTTTTTTAGTTACGTTGTAAACCTACCTGTTAGCATCATGCCTGGCATACAGAAGTCTTTTTTTTTTTTTAATATACTTTATTGATTTTTTACAGAGAAGAAGGGAGAGGGACAGAGAGTTAGAAACATCAATGAGAGAGAAACATTGAAAAGCTGCCTCCTGCACGTCCCCCACTGGGGATGTGCCCGAAACCAAGGTACCTGCCCTTCACAGGAATCAAACCTGGGATTTTCAGTCCTCAGGCCAACGCTTTATCCACTGAGCCAAACCGGTTTCGGAGGCATACAGAAGTCTTGATGTTGCCATGTATTCACTAAGTTCTTAACAGCTTCCTTTTTTTTTTTTTTTTTAAAGAATCTCTATCTTAAATTTTTTTAAATTGGTTTTATATATAGAGAGAGAGAAACATTGATTAAAGTCATCAATTGGCTGCCTCCTGAATGCCTCCTACCAAAGATCCAGCCCACAACCTGGGCATGTGCCCTGACTGCGACTCGAACCAGCAACCTCTTGGTGCATGGGACGAATCGACAGCTTCTTGCTATATTTAGTATAAGCCAAACTCCTGCCTCAGTCCAAAGAGCCCTGCACAACCTGCTCCTGTGCCCTCCCTGTCCTTTCCGCTCCCTCCCTCCCTCAGTCTGCTGCAGCCACCCCAGCCCCTCACCCTGTTCCCACTTGCCAGCACAGCCCTCCCAGGGCCTCTGCGTGTGCTAATTTTTTTGGCCTGAAACATCCTTCCTCTAGATCTTCCATGGCTGTTTCTCTCTCAGCATTTAGGGCTGTACTTAAATGTCCCCTTCGAAAAGGGGCTTTTTCTAGTCCTCCATTGCCCGTTATCATGGTTTTGCTTAGTTTTTCAGTAGTACTTAACCCATTTATCTGTTTACTGGCTTATTTATACGTTTTTGGTCTAGCTTGTTCACTGCCTCACCCCTAGGGCCTAAAATGATGGTTGGTACATAGGAAGTGCTCAATGAGGAAGAGTTGATTGAGCACTTACTGTGTGCCAGGCATGTCCTGGACACCGAGGACCCAGCAGATCACACAGAGACTCCATTCTCGCCCCTAAGGCCCTTCCATTCTGGGTGCAGTGGGGAGGGGAGAACTGAGGGAAGACACCAAGCAAGTTAATACACAAGTAAGAACACTTTAAATAACGAGTTCAGTGAAAACAAGGATCTGATAAAGACAATGGGGAGGGGTCTTCTCTCTGCTGGGGTCAGAGATGGGCTCTCAGCCACCTGGGCTGATTCACAAATATCAAACATTCATGAATAAGTGTGCACAGTGATGGAGTCAGGGGTGGAGGGGAGGGGACTTCCAGATAGAGGGAACTGCAAATGCAAAGGCCCTGAGGTGGAAACAAGTTTGGCTCAGTACATTGTTGTTGAATAAATTAACGATAGAAGATTCTAGAAGGAATTGGTTACAGGGGTTCAGCCCCGGAGGGCCTGGAGGGCGGAAGGAGGTTGCCAGCTGTGATGAGGGGAGGGAGCTCGTGCACAGAGAACGGCTTCAGCAAAGGTCTGCGTGGTCCTCCTGTTTCTTCTGTCCTAGGAGTGGCCTGGACCGGCCAGGAGCCCTGGACTCTCCTTTATCCCGACGTCTAGGACTCTGATAAGAAACAGTCCCTAAAAAGTAGGGAAGAGGTCATGGCAGAGCAGAGGCACCCCAGACTTTGGCCTTTGCCCCTTGCCTGCAGGAAAAGCACAAAACATCAAGATAACGGGTCTTCTCTCCCCTCCCCCCAGCCTGCCCTGGTATCACTGGCCCTTTACCCTGTCCATCTTGCCTGTCCCCCAATCAGCAGCTGGGGGTGGGCTGGGAGCACCCCAGGACTATTTCAGCATCTTTTGGGGGTGGGGATACAGATCCACAGGCAGAGACAAGTCTTGGGGCGAGCCTCTACGGATCAGAGACACGGAAAGTAGCTGGAGGCAGAGCTGGCCGGGCTCATGAATGGAGATTTACCCGCTGGAAAGGTAAGTCCTGCGGGGTCCATAGGTGAGGGGAGGTCTGTGCCAGGAAACTCTCCCCAAGCTCCCAGAGTTGGAAGGAGCCCCCACCACAATGCACAGATGGGAAGAAAGGCCCAGAGAGAGAATGCAGGAACCAAAACCATGCACTGGAGGCTGCTCTTATTTCTTGCAGCCCCACCCCTCCGCCCCCCGCCCGCCCAGGAAGGGGGACACGGGCAGCTGAGAATGAGAGGGCCAATTCTATCAGCCTCCAGGGAGGGAGCAGGCCGATTATCCCCGTGTGTACATCTGTCTAGCACTTTTAAAAGAAACTGGCTCTCATCCCGCCATGGGAACTCTGGGTCAGGCCCTCAGCACTGACTTGGAGGTGGAAGCCAGGCCTAGGGATTGAGTGGAAACTGAACTTGAGCTGGACAGGCCTGGGGTGTGGGGGGTATGCAGGAGGGAGATGGGAGGGGAGGGGCTGTGTGACCCTCATGCCTGTGCCGTCCTTCCCCAGATGGCTTCTGCCACCTGTCCCATGGGCCCCATCGACAGCCTGGAGCTACTGGACCTCCTGTTTGATCGACAGGATGGAATTCTGAGACACGAAGATCTGGGTGAGGACTGGGGCCACGTTGGAGACCAGGTGAGGCCCCCCCACCGCAGCTAGAACTCCACTCCGCTCGGTAGCATTTCTGGCTCGTGGTGTGTAATGTCAGCAAAGCACGTTATTGCTTTGAACCTCTCAGCTACCCCGAGGGGCAGGCAGCATTGTTGCCTTCGAAGCGGCGAATCCGAGGTTTAGTGACTTGTCTGGGTCACACAGCAGTTTGGAGTGGGGTCCGAACTCAATCTCAGGGCTCGTGCCTTGACCAGGCCGGATGGTGTTCTCATGGAACACGATTGTGTTCAAGTCCCTGAAGACTGCATCCTGGTAGAAAGGACAAGTGAGGCCCAGAGAGGGTCAGGGGCTTGCCCACAGCCACACAGCAATCCAGAGCAAAGCACAGACCTCCTCATTCCCGCCCCACCCCTCATCCCAGCAGGTCCTGCCAGCCCCGGACTCTGATGATTTCCTCAACTGCATCTTGGGTTCTGGAGACTCAGCGCCAAGCTCTCCTCTCTGGTCTCCTGCGGACAGTGACAGCGGCATCTCTGAAGACCTGCCTTCCGACCCCCAGGATACCCCTCCACACAGTGTGCCCACCACCACCCCGGCCGGCTGCCATTTCTCGGAGTCTGGCAAGGGGCCCTGCCCATCCTACCTTCCAATCTCCCACAGCCCCAACAGGCCTCTTGGGCCAGTGGCCCAAGTGCTCGAGGCCTCTGTGGCCATAGACCTGGGTGAGTTCTGTGTCTTTTGTCACTGCCCTTACCTCATTACACACACACCCACCCTTTTGAGATGGATGCTCTCATAGGCCCATTTTCCAGATGGTGAAACTGAGTTCCCATAACGTTAAGCAACAAGTCAAAGCCACATAGCTGGGGTGCACCCACGACAGGCTGGCTGCCAACCTTGTCTTTGTACCTCCCATGTCTGGGTCATAGTAGATGCTCCATGAAAGTGAGAGGTCATAGATCCCAGTGGTCAAGGCCTCCTCTTGGGGGAGGACTTATGCAGAAGACACCCCATAGGGCATCCTTTGTCCTTTGAGCTTTGCAACGGAGTGGGAGCTCTTGGGAATCCCATTGGAGAGTTGAAGAAATCGAGGCACACATTTCACCCAGTGAGAATGAGACTCTAAAGTCTGTGCTCTGGAGAGCAGCTCACTTACAGTGGGCCGGGCACAGGAGGGAGGGAACCAGAGGTGAGTCAGACCTGCTCCCTGCCCAAAGGGAGATAAGGCCTGGCTGGCTGTAAATCCGGTCTAGAATCCTGGGCAATACCAGCCCCTCTCTCCTGATTGGCGGTGGGTCCCTCGACAATGTCCTGGTGAATTTGGGTTTCTATCTTCCAGAGAAGGGAGACTGAGGCACCAGCTGTGTCTGTCCCCTCAACCCAGGCTTTGGGGCCTCAAGTTGTACCCAAAATCCTTGGCGCATTGGAGGCAATCCTGGAATCCTGGGTAGAGGAAGCAGATAGAAGCTGAGAGGCCATTGCCCTCTACCTGACACTCTCCCTGTCTTTGTCCCCATCTGCCCTGATTAGAAATGTGGAACCCGGGCCTCTATCCTGAGGACCAGGCTGAACTGGCAGTCTCGCCCCCAAGCTGCAACCTCACGGTGAAAGACCTCCTCCTCTCCGGCAGTGGTGGAGACCTGGTGAGCAGCCTCTACCCCCAACTCCCAAGCATCAGAGCTGGGAGGGCCGCTGCGGTGCATGGAGCCCCAGTATCCCCATTTCAGAGAGAATATCTGAGTCGCAGACAAAAGCTGGATTGGTCCAGGGTCATATCCAAAGCAAGTCTGTGTGTTCCAGTTCTGAGTTCTCTATCTCCTGCACTGGGACATTTTCTACTATAGTGGTAGTAACAAAACCCAAAAACCGAAAAACAACTAAAACTTACTAAGCACCTACTATAGGCCAGGCATTCTTCTAAATGCTTTAAATGTATAATATTTTAATTCACAATATCATATTATATATTTTTAAAAATAGTTTTTATTGGTTTCAGAGAGGAAAGGAGAGGGAGAAAGAGATGAGAATCATCTATCAGCTGCCTCTTGCACTCCCGCTACTGGGGATCAAGCCTGAAACCCTAGCCTGTGCTCTGACCAGGAATCAAACTGTGACCTCCTGGTTTATAGGTTGACCCTCAACCACTTATCCACCCTGGCCAGGCAGGGACTCATATTATCTTAATTTTACATATAGATAAATGGGCATCGAGAAGTTAATTTGCCTTTAGTCACCCAGCTGCTGCAGGCTCTCTCCCTGGGCTGGCCTATTGGGCCTGTTGGGCCCATTGCATGCTGACTGAGGGCTTCAAGTACCTCTAACTCAGATCTGACAACCCAGTCAGTGCCCTCATTCCTCAAGGCCCAGAGACAGTCAAGGCCCAGAGAAGTTAAATCCAAGTGACACAGCAAACAAGTAGCCCAGTAGAGTTTGAACTCCAGTTTGTCTGGTACCAAAAGTCATCCTGACAAGCTCTAGACTAGACCAAAATGCCTCTCCCAACTTGAAAGATGTGGGATGAGCACCGGCTGTGTGCTCAGACTCTGGGGATCTCATGGTCAAGAGGGGAGAACTGAGTGCTCATGAAAGTGTGCCAATAAGGGAGAGAGGCTGGGGGTCATTGCAGGTCCTGGAGGGCTTCCTAGAGGAGGTGGAACTCCAGTGGCCTTGAAGGATAAGAAAGGAGAATGATTGCTTTGGAAATGCTACCTGGGTTTTGTAAATGCATCAAGTTCAGTATCATTGTTCTTCATGTCAACAACCTTGAGATGTGGGAGACCTTATCCCCATTTTACTGATGAGCACACTGAGGCTTAGACCCTGGAGAGAAAATGGTTGGACTAATCAATGAACTGGAATTCTAGGTAGTGGAGTTTGATCCAAAGAATGACAGACTGCCCCCAACCTTCACCTTTATACATGAGTCTCCCGTGCCACATTTCTAAGACCTGGACATTCTGATGACAAAATTCTCTCATTTTTAATGTTTATCTTTAATAATTTAAATTTAACTAAAACTATTTTGAATACGGAAGTGGATTCACGCAGTCCACGTTCCAATGGAACAAATGAGTAGATTGGGAGAACCCACCTTCTCACCCCAGTTGCCCAGACACCCAGCTCCCCACACAGGGTCAGTTGTTTTCCAAAGAGATGCCTTTAAAAAAAAGTTTAATATAAAAAGTAGCAGGCCACATGCAACAATAGTTTGACCCGCCCGTTTTTTAAGTTGACAGTTTATTATGGGGATTGCTCCATAGCATGACATGGAGAGCCATCCCTTTTCAGAGTTGTGTAATACTCCATTGTACAAATGGGTCGTGCCTTATTTGCTGGATATTTTCATTGCTTCCAATCCTTTGCCATTGCAGACAGTGTTACAATGAATGGGCACAGCCCAGAATGGTGCCTGGAATGTAGTAGGTGGCTATAAATAGCTGTCTAGTGACTTTGTTAAGTGAATAAAAATCCTGTATGTCCCTTCTTTTGCATATGTGGGAGGGTATGTGTAAGATCAATTCTTGGAAGTGGAATTGCTGGGTCAAAGGGCTGTGTGCTGGCCAGTGGGGACTCTACAGCAGATGGATTGATTGTTTCTCCAGTCTGGTGCCTCTTTCATTTCCCAAAGGCTGTTGCTCTCTCTGCCCCCAATGCAATTGCCCTGTTTTTTTCCATAGCAACAGCATTCCTTGGCAGCCCCCCACCTGTTGAGACCTGGGACTGGGCACTGCCAGGAGCTAGTGCTGACAGAGGACGAGAAGAAACTGTTGGCCAAAGAAGGCATCACACTGCCCACCCAGCTGCCCCTCACCAAGGTGAGATGGTGAGGCCCTTGGCTCCGAGTCCTCCCCTCTTCCTGCAGCTAGCTGCCCGTGAGTCTCACCTTTAGGCCTCCCACACCAAAATGGTTGGACGTGTCTACCACCAGAGTAAAAAAGTCACCCCAAAAGCCAACTTAGTGAGACCTCTCTATTTCACCACAGTTCTTACCCAGTAATATCAACACCTGAGTTTGCCATTCCAACTGGAAGACATTAGTGTTGGTATCAGCTGGCCCCCATGAAAAGCACTGGTCTCTGATATGACCAGAAGGTGGCGAAATTGCACCGTACACAGAGTTTGGTAACACGTTACTGGGAATAGGAGTTGGATAGATTTCAGGACCCAGGACTCTCTTGGAGACTCTGCAAGAATTTAGGGGTAGGAAAGCTGGTCTTGTAACCATGAGTCTGCCCCCACGTCCCCGGATCTGGGATGACTCCCCTGGGAAGAGACTGGGTGAAATTGTGGGGTTCAGACAGCAGAGTAGACCCTCCAGCCTGACTCAGCCTGTTCCCTATGTCATGTGGCAGTATGAGGAGCGAGTCCTGAAAAAAATCCGCCGGAAAATCCGGAACAAACAGTCAGCCCAAGAGAGCCGTAAAAAGAAGAAGGAATATATTGATGGCCTGGAAACTCGGTAAGGCTGGGTCCTGGGCATACTCAGTGAGGAAACTGAGGCCCAGGGAAAGGGATGTAATGGGCTTAAGGTCACCGTTTTTAAGGCCTGACCCTCTCCAGGAGAGACCTTTTTTCATGTGAGTTGCAAGGACGGAATATGCATAGAGTTGGCTCAGGGGAGGGTTTCAGGAAACATAAATAAGAGAGAAACATCAACATCCTACACACTTCCACTGGGGATTGAGTCAAATCTGGGCATGTGCCCTGACCAGGAATCAAACTGTGACCTGGTTCATGAGTCAATGCTCAACTACTGAGCAACACTGGCTGGGCTACAATTATGCCCTTCTTAATAATTCATTTGTTTATGTCTTCTCTTTATCTTTTTTATCAATCTTGCCAGAAGTTTGTATATTTTATTATTCTTTGCAAAGAATGGATTTCTGGCTTTCCCTCCCATCCAATTATATTTGTCTTTTAGAGTTCTTTCATCTCTACTGTAAGCTTGTTATGTCCTTCTTAGACTGGCTTTTTGTATGTGGGGGTGGTGAGGGTGGATTTCATGCTGTCGTTTAGTTCATTGAGCTGAATTAAGCCTATAATTTCCCTCTCAGCACCACCTTAGCTGCATCTCACACATTTTGATTTGTACTACTGTCATTGCCATGTGGACCCTAGGTTTTCTCTAATTCTTCTTTATCTCTTGAGTATTTAGAGATGACCTTTCCGAGAGGGGATTTCTTCTCTTCCCTGTTTGTGATATGATGACTGACACATCCTCATGCTGTGATCTGAATATTTAAACTCCATATTTGAGCGGTCTGGGGCACCACCATGTTCACAGATGGATAGATGGGAAAGGTGTTCCATCAGAACCCTAGATGGAACAATAATCATTGTCTTGTTCCTCAAATGCAATCTGCCAAGCCCCTACTCAACTTTGCTTCATGCTATTCTCCCAACCCCTCTGTGAACTAAATAATTGTAACCAAATTTTACAAGTAATAATTTTACAAGTGAGGAGACTGAGGTCCAGTCAGAGAGCTGAGAGGCTCAAGGTCACAGGGATGTTGACAAGTGTAACTTGGTTCTCCTTGGATCCAGCCTCCCTGCTATTTCATGTTCTGGAAGTATCACTGCCTGACTTTAGCATTCCATTCCAATTGTGAAGTCCCCAAACCAATGCAGAGATGGGACCTAGAAACCTGGCAGACATGGGTTCAATTCTGGTCCTCAGAGACTTGCGAGGGTGACTTGGAATGAGACTTCCCCTCTTTGGCCTTGGGTTCCCTGCCTATAAAGTGGAGCCTCACAGGAAGAGGTGGTGGGACAATTGGTGGCAGGCATACTCTGAATGTCACTGTGATATTGTCCCTGCAGAATGTCGGCCTGTACTGCCCAGAACCAGGAGCTTCAGAGGAAAGTCTTGCATCTTGAGAAGCAGAACCAGTGAGTCTTGGTCCAGTCAGGGCAGAGGACAGGGGGAAGTGGCCCCCAAATCCCTTGCAGGAGAGGTGAACAATGTGGGGGAGGGGGTAACTTCTGTGATAGCAGGGCAGAGCGGGGAGGGAGGGTGAGAGGAGGTAAGGAAGTGGGGGAAGGGGAAGGATTCCACTTAGAAAGGAGGAGGGCTGCGTAGTGGAGGGGATTTGGATTTGGGGTCTTAAAAGATGTAAGAGTTCATGGGGAAAACTACTTTCAGTAGAGGAAATGGCATATGAATGGCCTAAGGCTAGGAACATGGTGTATTGGAGAACTACACATAATTCCATCTAAGGGGTGCATCCACTTAGTTTATTTAGCATCTACTCTGCATCATAGTTCTGGGCACTGGGACCACAAATGAACAAAGAAGACATAGCCCCTCCTCTTAAAGAACTCATACAGTCTAGTGAGAGACATACACAAGACAAACAAAAATATATAAAAGGTCACACAAATAGTGATAGTTCGAAGGAAGAAAAACAAAGTAGGGTGAAGGACTATTTTATATTAATTTGAGAGAAACATTGATTTGTTGTTCCACTTATTTATGCGTTCATTGGTTGATTCTTTTTTTAAAAACACGTTTTTATTGATTTCAGAGAGGAAGGGAGAGGGAGAGATAGAAACATCAATGATGAGAATCTTTGATTAGCTGCCTCCTACACGCCCACTACTTGGGATCGAGCCCACAACCAGGCATATGCCCTTGACTGGAATCGAAGCTGGGACCCTTCAGTCCACAGGCTAGTACTCTATTCACTGAACCAAACTGGCTAGGGCTTTAGTTGGTTCTTGTATGTGCTATAACCAGGGATCAAACCCACAACTTTGGAATATCAGGACGGCGCTCTAACCAACTTTGTTACCCAGCCAGGGCTGTTGAGCTATTTTATTTTATTTTATTTTATTTTATTTATTTATCAATGATGAAAGAAAATTACTGATCAGTTTTGTTGGGCTATTTTAGACAGGAAGATCAGATAAAGTGTTATTTGAGATGAGGCCTAATGGGATGAGACAAAAACCAGCTGCCAAGAGACCTGGGGGAACAATGTCCTTAGAGGGAATAGCCTGTGCAAAGGTCCTGGGGCCCAGCATGCTGGAGGCATGGTAAGGAGCAGAATGAGTGAGGGCGGCAAGTTGTTCAGGGATTCGGTTGCAGAGAGGACTTGAGGGAGGTGGGACCCCTGAGAGGGTTGGGAGAAGCTGTTTTACATTTGGAAAGCAATCCCCCACTGCTGAGTGAGGACAAGAGAGACAGGGCGTGGAGGAGGGGGGGGGTTGGGCGAGGAAGAAGAGGGTAGAGATGAGGGGACTAGAGAGGAGGCCTGAGTTGGTCTCCAGGTGAGTGATCCTGGAGGCCTGGATGGGTGGCAGAGAATGGGTGGGATGCCATTGGAGATTACTAAAGCAAAGAGGGAGGGGGGCCTTCTAAGAGCAGGGGGACCTTGAGGGATGGACAGAATTCAGACATCAGCTATGCTGGGGAACCCAAGAAATGGACAGAGAACTAGGTTAAGGCCCTGTAGGGCTCAGCCAAGGCTGCCCATTCCACTAAGGTCCCTCTTGGAGCAGCTGAAGAAACTCCAGGCCATTGTAGTCCAGTCCACCAGCAAGTCAGCCCAGGCAGGCACCTGCATAGCGGTGAGTCCTACCCCCTGCTCTGATGCCCCCAGAAAAAAGGGGTTCCTCTGCCTTGGCAGACTGGCCTGTGGGAGGAGGAAAGGTGAGTGTGAGTAGAATGGCCCTGGCCCCAGTTCAAGCATAATCCAGTCTTCTGGGCCTGTTTCCTTGCCCATAAGATGGGTGTGCTTAAAGAGATAGTGGAGGGATGGGGTGACCCCACCCCCATTTCTGGCAGGTCCTGCTGCTCTCTTTTGCCCTCATCGTCCTCCCCTCCATCAGCCCTTTTGGCCTCAACAAAGCCGAGAGCTCCGGAGACTTCACACCTGTGCGAGGTAGGTGGGCCAGGAACATTTTGGGGTCCCCTCTGGTCTGCATCATGGACAACATCCCCATGGCTCCTCAAGTCCCAACATTGGGCCTCTGGGGGAGTGGGAAGGATCCCCCCATGCAACTGCTCCTTGAAGCTGGGAGATAAGAAGGAACACCAGTCTTCCTATCCCATCCTCATGAACTCCCAACCCTCAGTCTTCTCCAGAACTTTGCACAACGATGCTGCTTCCCGTGTGGCCCCCGACACCATGCCAGGTTCCGAGGCCCCAGGATCTCAGGCCGAGGCTGGCACACCTCAGGGAGGGTCACCAGGCAGCCCCAGGGTGCACTGGAAATCCCAGGACATGCTGGCTTTGGAAAACTCGACAGAAGAGCTGAACAAGTCGACTATGGTCCAGGGCAACTGGGCAGAGGAGCTGAGCCGGGCCACCCTGCTGGATTGGGCCTCATCTGAGCCAGCACTCAGCCCAGGTCTTGTGGGGCTGGAGGCAGTGGGGGAGGAGCTGTGAGTACCACCTGGATGTGACTCCAGGTCCCTCCGCTCAGGGGCACCCTGGTGGGCACTGTTTCGGAGGTAGGGATTGGAGGTGAGACAGAGACCCCTGTGGAGATGCCAGGATGGAGATGCACAAACTCACAGCTACATACCCAGGGACCCAGACACAGGAGCAGAAACTGATGCTCAAACCCAGGGCAATCCTAAGGCCACAAAACCTGAGAAATACACACAGACCCAGGCACAGAACGGAACAGGCAGATACATACAGTAATCCACAGACCCTGACAGACATACACATACAACATGCCTCAACAATTGCGCTGCCTGGGGACTCCTCCCCAGCCCTTCATGCACAGGGAGGAGGAAGTGACTGAGACTGCAGGGAGCCTGGCCCCTAAGCTGTGGCTGGGCTCTGAACTTCGGGATGGCCGTGGCCACCCTCCACCTTCTCTGACTGCCATGATCCTCAATAAAATATTCCGACAGAACACAATTGCTGTGGAAGTGTAACTGGGTAGAGGCTGGAGTCTGGGGCTCCCCAACCCCAGAAGGTGGGGCTGGTCAAGCCTGGAATGGGGGAGTAAGGTGGGGCAACCCCAGGCACCCAGGCTGGAGAGGCGGCCGGGGAGGCGCCAAGCACGTGTTCAGCACCGTGGAGAGCGGCAGTGACGGAGCGCGGCCTCCAGAGGCCCTTCAAGGCATCCGCCTTCTGAGGGACAGGCTGCCCACCCTGCTTTCACCCATGGAGACTGTGGCATTGCAAGTGAAGAGACCTAAGGTTACATCTGGGTTGGGGTGGAACCCATTTTCACCTGAACTCTTAAGGGGTCATCCCAGCCCTGCCCTTTTGTGTAGATGTCTGAAGGATGCAATCTCCAGCAAAGGATCATTCCTTGCTCACAGCCTAGTATCGAGAGCAAATACTTAAAAACCATGCAAATAGGTACACAATTATAAACTGAAAGTTTGAGGAATGCCAGCAGCTGGTATTGCCCTTCATCTGGATTGCATGAAGCCCAGCCTGACGACCTGGGGTGAGAAGGGATCCACCATTCCTTCCCTAGGGCCTAGGACCTGGTGCAAGGTTGTGGGTGTTACACACAGACTCAGGTGCAAGAAATTCTGCTTTTATTGCACTGAAGACTTTTCTGGAAGTGTGGAAGAGCCAGGTGGGTCCTCCTTTCTCCCTTTAGTTCAAAGGCAGTGCAACACTCTATTTAGTCTGTCCCACCAAGAAGTTTGGCTCTTAAATGGAGGATGTGCCCCTCTCCCCTCGGGAGGAACTGTGAAGGCCATTTGGGGAGGCAGAGGTTGGGGGTGTGAAGGCCCAGGGAACAAAGGGAGTTAATTTCTGTTTAGGCTGGAAACTGAGGGTGTGGCCACATCTCCCCCCAAAAAACATCCTGAGTCGTGGGCTGGAGCAGAGAAGGTACCTGCGGTGTCAGCTCGAAGGTCAGGGTCTGGGGCAGGGTTGCTCCTCTCTAGGCCCCTACCAGAGGTCCCTGGAGCTAAAGGAAGCCCCAATGGAGGGCAAGTTTGCCCCCAGGCCTGCAGCACAGCTCTCACTGCCCTGAGATTTCCTGCCCCAGGACAGAGGCAAGTAACAAAGTGAGATCAGTAAAAAAAAAACAAAAAAAAACAACCCATGGTTTCTACAAAAAAACCCGCCCTCCCGGGCCCCCTGGTCAGCTGGGAAGCATCTCAGTTTTCACCCTTTTAGGGGTCCTTCGGGGGGCAGGACTGTCCAGTTGCTCTCTCTTGGGGCTGATGGGCCCAGAACCATTGTGCTGAGTCGGGGGTTCGGTTGTGGTCTCCTGCTTGGGGCTGGCTGGCGCTGGAGCATTGAATTGGGTGGGGGACTCCTCCTTGGGCTCCAACTTAGGGGCAGGCGGGCGGGGCAGTGGTGTCAGCGCCCTCTCCACCACGAGGGGGCCGTCCCAGGTGGGGATCTCCAGGCCCAGGTGTTTCATGAGCTGGGTCATGACCTCGTCTACGTAGCCGTGGATGCATAGGTCAGCCTGGCGGTCCTGTTGGGGCAAGGACGAGTGAGGCAGAGACAGGGGGCTCATCGGATCCTGGGGTGGGGAAAAGGTCAGGGGTGGGCTCAATACATACGTGCTTGGTGGGCTGAAGGTTGACGATGACCAGCCTGCCTCCGCGTCGCTTGGTGGCAAGCGGCAGGTTCCCACTGGGCCGGATTTGGAGGGAGGTGCCTAGTGTGACAGACAGGTCCGCGATCCTGGGGCCGGGAGGCGGGGTTAGGCTGAGCCTCTCTACAAGGGTTTCTACAGCCCTCCTCCTACCTCACCCTTGGAGTTGGGGTCTCAAACTCTACTGCAACATGCCCAGGTGCACCCTGGGAGGCCGAGTTTCTCTGAATCTCGGACCTTGTGGCTTCCCTTCCACTGTTGGCAGAGGGGAGTTGTTGATGTGGACGGGACCTTCCACACTTGGACTCCTGAGTTGAATCCTGACTGGGTAGCACTGGACAGTGGAATGACCTTGCTAAAGACTGTTTTCTTGCCTGTAAAATAGGTCCAGTGTAGAACCCTTGGGCTGTGGTGAGTACCTTGTCTGTGAAGCCTCTGGTCCAGGGTCAGGTATGTAAGAGGGCTAGCACCTAGCTGCTGCCATTATTAGGGGAAATCAATGCCCAAATAGGGTTCAAGCCGCCTCCTCCAGGAAGCCTCTCCTGACTCCACCTCTGAGATGGAGTTCCTTGCCCTGTGCTGAAGCTGGTTGTGCTTTTGCCCCTCTCCCTGCCTGCCCCACCCTGGGCTTATCAGGGTCTGACCTGCTGGCTTCATCAGCAAGAGTGAGGTCCCGTTCGGGCAGAGCATCCTCCCAGTCCAGGATGGTGTCTCTCAGCTCCCCCCTGCGATGGTGAGGGTTAGGGGGAGTCAGTATGGAGACCTGCCGCCTCCCCGGGAACCCAAGGCATGGACAGGGGTCACTCACCTGCAGGCCCGCAGGCCCCTTGCCTTGGCCATGGTGCAGAGCCGGCCAGTGGCTTTGAGGCCCATGCTGCCCACCACAGTGTCCCGGACATATTGCCTACATTGGAGGAGGAAAGAGGGAGGGTGGGGCTTGGTGGAGCACACCACCTTCCCACCTTATGGCCCCACCCAGTGGTTCTTGATTTTGGGGGGGTTCTTGTTCTCCCAGAGAAGTAGGGGCTACATGACTAGAATCTAAGCACAGGGAAACATCCAACATGCCCAGACGAGGGGCGGGGAGGAAGCCTTCCATGAAACAGCTGCTTCGCAACATCAACAGCATGGAAAACAGAGAAAGGCCAGGAACTGTTCTAGACAAAGGAGACTAAAGAGAAGTGACAGTGACATGCAGTGTGACCCAGGCTTGGACCTTGGATGAGGAGAAAAATAGCAACGATGGGAACAACGACTGGGAATATTAATTGGAGATGGAATCATCTTGTTACATGGTTTTTACATTTCCCAATTTTAATAACTACACTGTGGCCCTAGCTGGTGTGGTTCAGTGGACAGAGGCCTGCGGACTGAAGGGTCCCGGGTTTGATTCCAGTCAAGGACACATGTCAGGGTCGCTGGCTTGATCCCCCGTGGGGGGCATGTAGGAGGCAGCCAATTGATGATTCTCGCTCATCATTGATGTTTCTATGCTTTCTCCCCTCTCCTTTCCTCTCTGAAATCAATATATATATATATATATATAATAACTACACTGTGGCTGAGGAAGAGGACACTGAGCTTGAGGGAGATAAATGTCTTAAGGGTTTTGGGGCAAAGGATAAGGAAGCCTGCCACTTGCTCTTGAACAGCATAGCAAATAATGTTAACAGAGAAGGGGAGACAAATTGTGGCAAACTATGGCCCCATGGATCAAATCTGGACCTCCCATTACGTTTTTATAAATAAAGTTTTATTGGCACATGGCCATGCCAATTCCTTTGTGTCATTTATGGTGGCTTTTGCACTACAACAGCTGCTCCTCCACAGAAGAAGACACACCCAGAGCCCACTTATTCCAGGAAGGGTTCTGGTTCTGCCTCAGCGTTCTCAGACCTGGGGTCACACCCATCAACCAACAACACTGTGTGGTTGAATTGTGTGCCCCCAAATGGTATGTTGGAGTCCGAATCCCGGTACTTTAGAATGTGACCATATTTGGGAAAGAGGGTTATTGCAGCTGTAATGTGTTAAGACGAGGTCATATTGGAGTAATGTGGCCCTGTTCCAACACTAGTATCCTTGTAAGAAAGGAGACACAGAGGAGACAGGCATGTGACAAAGAGGCAGAGGTTGGAGTGTTGCATCTACAGCCAAGGGACGTCCAGGTCAGAAACCACCAGAAGCTGGAGAGGTCGGAAGGATCCCCCTCCAGGTTTCAGAGGGAGCATGGCTCTACCAACACCTTGATTTTGGACTTCTAGCTTCCAGGACTATGAGGACATACATTTCTGTTGTTTTAAGGCACTTGGTTTGTGATTACTTGTGGCAGCCACAGGAAATGAATACACCTCCCCAGGAGGAAGATGTGCCTTGCTGCCCCACACCCCCAGAGTCACACCTCAGTCCTGTCCCCCATCCTGGGTCTCTTGGTCTCAGATTCAACTCATAAGGCCCTGTTCCAGAGCCCAACCTGGGAAGTGACCAAAAATGGGCCTGGGTCACCATACCATGCCTGTCCCCACGCCCTTGTGACACTCACGTCTTACACTTGACACATTCTTCTACAAACATGTTCCCATGAAGCTCTGCCAGCTTGTCCCTGTGGGAGGAGAAGAGGTTTGGTGGTGCCGTGGGCTCCCTGAATCCTGAGGCTTCGGGTCTGGTGCCAAGTCCTGCTCCTCCAGGAAGACTTACTAAAACCCTCATCCCCAGGATCCATGGACTCCCTCTTCCTGATTCCTCCAGGTGTGCAACCCTGAGCAGCTGGCCCAACCTCTTGGAGCCCAAGGATTCATCAACCCCACAGCTGACCCCACCTCCATACCTGGCAGCCCATTCTATTAACAAAATCCACCAATAAACATGTTGGAGCCTTCCAATTCAAATCCCCGGTTTGCAAAGGAAGAAATTGAGGTGACAGGTGGCTCTGGACATGTGCTGTGACGCAGAGGAATATGAAATCAACTCCTAGCACTGTTGACTCCATGCTGTGTGACCTTGGGTGGGTCACTTAACCTCTGTGCCTCAATCCCCATCTGTGAAATAGGATGACAGTGTCCAACTCTTAGGATGTTTGAGGGAACAATTATTAGGCCTGGAAGGCTCTTTCCTATGGCTCCCTCTGTCACCTCCTTCATGTCCCTACTCAAATGTCGTAGCCATCCTAACCTCCCTGTTAAAAGCTGCAACTCCCACACACTCCTCCCTGCACAATCCTTTTTCTTCTATGGCAATGATCACCATCAGACATAGAATTTAACATGCTTATTTATCTTGTTTGTGGCTTGTTTCCTTCTCACTATAGCGTAAGCCAGGAGAGCAGGGCTTTCTATCTGTCTGGTATGCTATGTTCTGCCTCTAGAACAGTGGTTCTCAACCTTTCTAATGCCGTGACCCTTAAGATAGTTCCTCATGTTGTGGTGACCCCCAACCATACTTCATAACTGTAATTTTGCTATTGTTATGAATTATAATGTAAATACCTGTGTTTTCCGATGGTCTTAGGCGACCCCTGTGAAAGTGTCGTTCGACCCCCAAAGGGGTCGCAACCCACAGGTTGAGAACCACTGCTCTAGAACTATGTACAGCAGGCAGTAGATGCTCAATAGTTGTTGAATGTGGTCCATTTTGCTACCTGTACCTAGTGGTGCTGGGGGATTGGTGTCTCCCCAGTGTGCACACAGAGACTAGTGTCACTGAGAAGTGAGCAGTGGGTGCAGGGAGTGGCCTGGGTGGAGGCAAGGGAGCTGACTGAAAATCCATCAGTCAAAGAAATGAAGGCATTGAAATCCCCAAACACACTCCTGTCCCCTCCCATCAGCAGCTCCCCTCTATCTTTGGGTGGCTTTGTCACATCCACCTATACACTCCAGCTCAACGTTGTCCAAGTGTAGGAACCTGGATTTCTGTGTTCTTGTAGAAGCCCTAACCACCTGTGCCACAGGAATATATTTGCTATATGGTGAGAAAACGTTTGCTTTCATTTTCAGAAACGTCTGCAGGGGCCATAAGGGCTAGGTCTGTAGCCACCTACCTGGTGAATCACTCTGCTTGGAGGGATAAGAAGGTGCCCAGCAGTTACAGCCCGAATAGGGCCCCAGGGTCACCCAGCCAGGAAGCCTGGGGTCTTGCTTTCTCAGGTTTTTACATGTTGAAATGGATGAAGGCCCAGAACTTGGAGACATTTCAAGGTCAGAAGAGCTGTCTGACTCCTGGAGAAATTTTATTTCTATGCCAGATGACTGGAGTTAAGATTCAGGCCCATTTCAAAAGCGCAGAGGACAGCTGCATCCTTCTCCTTCGCAAGCAGAGACAAGTCCTTTCTTGCCCCCCTTGCTTGTGGAGGGTCTGGCTACTTGTATGAACTAACTGGGGCTCTCAATGTCCCCCAAAAGTAAGATCAAGGAAAGTGGGGAGGGAGGGCGACACACTTGGTATTAAGGAATCGACCTTTCTGCTTAAAACCCATGTTCATATTCTTTATAACATAAGTTATAAAGACAAATATTAAAACGCAACCGCAAATCCTAGACCCTGACCATCGTCTTCCTCACCTCAATGGAGATTTTGCAGCCACCCTGGGGCCTGAAAGAAGGGGAACCCGAATTCTTGAGATGTGCCCAGGAAGCACTACAAATGATAGCTCTGGTTGGAGAAATCCTATTAAGTGGCAAGTGCTCTTCCCCTGTGGCCTTGCTGAATCGCCACATCGTCCTCTTGAGGGAGGGGCTGCCATCAACCTCTATTGTGCAAATAAGGAAGTGCCGGGTGTTACCTAGGAAAGCCAGAGCGCACGTGCAGCCCATCCACGTTCTGGCTGACAAGGAATCGGAGAAGGCCCACACGCTCCAGCTGCACGAGCGCCATGTGGGTCAGTGTGGGTCGTGCACTCTCGAAGGTGGTGTCGAACTTGGGAGCCAGGCCCCGCTCCTCCATCGTCCAGACGCCATGGGGGCCTCTGAAGGTGGCATGTGGGGAGAGATGCAGACAAAGAGTTTAGGGATCAGAGAAAGGGGGGAACATAAAAAGAGACAGACAGCCTGGCCGGTGTTGCTCAGTGGTTGAGCATCGACCCAAGAACTAGAAGGTGACAGCTTGATAGTCAAGGCACATGCCTGGGTTGCGGGCTTGATCCCCAGTAGGGGATGTGCAGGAGGCAGCCGATCAATGATTCTCTCTCATTACCAATGTTGCTATCTCTTTTTCTCTCTTCCTTCCTCTTTCTGAAATCAATTTAAAAAAAAGAGAGAGAGAGACACACACACACACAGCCCTGGCTGGGTGGCCTAGTTGGTTGGAGCATCTTCCCGTACACTAAATGGTGGTAAGTTCGATTCCTAGTCAGGGCACATACCTAGGTTACAGGTTCAATCCCCATTCAGTGAGCATACGGAGGTAACTGGTCAGTGTTTCTCTCTCTCTAAAAAATCAATAAAAACATATCCTCCAGTGAGGATTTTTTTTAAAAAGAGACAGAATTGAAGATAGACAAACAGAAAGACAGAGAGAAAGAATGAGACAAAGGGGTAAAGTGGGGGTAAGAGAGATTGAGAGGGAGGAAGAGAAGGAAGAAGAGAGAATATTGTACACCAAGGGCAAAAATTAATTATTCAATTCAACCAACACTTACTGCTGCTGCACTGAGTCTGGCCCTGTGCTGGGTGATGCTAGGGACCTAGAGGAACCAGGCCCTGCCTAAGGAGTCCTTGATCTTGTCAGGGGAGACACTGGTGGGCACAAACCTTCAGCCCTGTGGGCTGGGCTAGCCTGGTGGAGGCAATGAGGGCTCTATGTGAGGACTATGGAAAGGCTGAGTTGACTTTTAAACTGTAAGAGGGAAGGGCAAGGCAATTCGGGCAGAAGGGTAAAAAAAGGCCTGGGTGCTGGCAACAGCCTGAGTGTTTGGGGAAATGAAAGTGGTGTGGGGGCTATAACGGGAGCGTGAGGTTGAAGAGATAACATAGGACTGGATTGGGAATGTCTTGGAACTCTCCTGTGTAGCAATGGGGAGCCATGGCAGGTTATGGAGGAGTGGGGGGGATTCACGACTTAACATTCTAACATTCCTCCAAGGAACCTGCTCTTCTGCTACTGGAGGCCCAAGAGGACTTGGAAAATAGTATAAATGCAATAGGCCTGCCCTTTGGGGCAGGGTTTCGAACTCAGCAACTACAGGAGCAACTCGGGGGCTACCAGGTTGAGAGCCTTGCTTTTTAGCTATAAAATTGTCACACAGATTGCCTGAAGTATAGGGTGGTTTATCAGATTTCACACCCTCAGTTATGGCTGAGGAAACTGGTACCAGGTCTGATATAAAAATACTTGTGAGTGTGGAGCTAATTGTCCCTGATATGAATCTCTCTGCTTTTTAGGGTAATCCGTACTGATATTTAGCTATGCACAGTGAGCCCAACATCCCTTGTAGCTAGAAATGGACAGTGAAATGTTGGGTGTGATTTAAAGGGACAAGTCTGAAGGGAGGGGTCTTTCCCATCCCAAATACCCAGGGAAAGGAGGATCATGACTCATCGAGGGGGGAGGCAGCAGCCTGGATTCCGATGCCTGGGTATCTGTGGCTCACAGGGAAGCCCCGGGCAGCTAGCAGGTCCTTCCTTGATTCCCCCTCTACACCTACAGACCTGAAGTCAGGGATGCCCGATGCGGTGCTGATGCCAGCGCCCGTGTGGAACACCACATTGGAGGACTGCCAAACCAGCTTTGCCAGCTCCCACACCTTCCGCTCCAACTCCTCAGGGGGGTCGAAGATCTGTTGTGTGCGAGAGCAAAGGGCAGTGATGTGATCAAAATGTGTCCTACAGTTGCAAGGCCACTAGCCACAGACTGAGCTGCCCTTGCTTTGGCAAGAGTGAATCTGAAAAGGCAGTTTGTCATCATGTCCCTCCTCTGCCCACAGCCCTCCAGGGCTCCCACCTTCCTCAGGCAAAAGCCCAAGTCCTCCCTGTGGCCTAGTGCCTAAAATACTCTTTCCCTAGACTCCCTCACCTCCTTTAGGTCTTGGTTCAGAAGACACCTTATTTATACCCTTAGGTTCACAGCAGCAATACTTACCACAGCTAAAATATAGAAGCAAGCCAAGTATCCATTGATGAATGAATGGATAAACATAATTTTTTAAAAATATATTTTTATTGATTTCAGAGTGGAGAGAAAGGGAGAGAGAATCATTGATTAGCCACTTGAATGCCCCAAACTGGGGAATCAAGCCCGCATCTTGGCCATGTGCCCTTGACTGGAATCAAACTCAGAACCCTTCAGTCCACAGGTTGACGCTCTATCCACTGAGCCAAACTGGCTAGAGCGACAAACATAATTCTGACACACGCTACAATGGGAATAAACCTTGAGGACACTGATTTTGAGTAAAAGAAGCCAGTCACAAAAAGACAAATACTGCCCTAGCTGTTTTGCTCAGTGGTTAGAGTGTCAGCCACAGACTGAATGGTCTCAGGTTGGATTCCAGTTAAAGGCTCGTACCTCAGTTGTAGGTTCGATCCCCAGCTCCAGTCAGGGCACCTGCAGGAGGCAAACCATCTATGTGTCTCTCTCACATTGATGTTTCTCTCTCTGTCTCCCCCCCCCTTCCACTCTCTCTAAAAATCAATGGGTTGAAAATTCTCGGGTGAGATGAACAAACAAACAAAAAGGACAGCCTTAGCCAGTTTGGCTCAGTGGATAGGGCCAGCAGTCGCCAACCGGTGATCCGAGGACCACTGGTGGTCCGTGGGTCCGAAAGGTTGGAGACCACTGGATAATGCATCGGTCTGTGAATCAAAGGGTCCTGGGTTCGATTCTAGTCAAGAGCACATACCTCGGTTGCAGGCTCCTCCCTGGCCCAGGCCCTGGTCAGGCCTCATGCAGGAGACAACCAATTGATGTGCTTCTCTCATATCGATGTTTCTGTCTTTCCCTTTCTCTTCCAATCTCTCCAAAAATCAATGGAAAAATATCCTCAGGTGGGGGTGGGGGCGATGGAGGAGTAATGGTGGGATAAGAACACATATGTAATATCTTAAAGAAAAAAAATTTTAAATATCCTGGGGCGAGGATTAAAAGGGAAAAAAAGGACAAATACTGTGTGATTGCAATTTATGAAGTTCCTAACGGAATCAAATCCATAGAAACAGGAAGTAGGTAATGGGTGCCAAGGGCTGGGGGAGAGGGATTGCGGGTTAAGGGTCTCATGAGGTCAGAGTTTCAGTTTGGGAAGATGACAAAGTTCTGGAGATGTATGGTGGGGATGGCTGTGCAACATGAATATACTTAATGCCACTGACTGTAAGTGTACATTAAGATGACAAATGTTATGAAAGGTGTACTTCACGGGAATAGAAACCATTGCAAAAAGCCACCTCAGGGATGCCTCCCGGCCACCTGGCTTCCATGCAGCCCCAGCGCTCATCGCCGCCTGCTTTACTTTCCTCCCTAGGCTCTCCCCTTAGCTCCCATCTCACTTGTTATATTTATTTGCTGCTTCTCTCTTTTCCCCCTGGGATGAGGGGGTTTTGTCTGTCTTGTTCCCTGTGGTGGCCCCAGGCCCTAGAAGTGCCTGGTGCACACAGTAGGTGCTCAATAATAAATATCTGAGGAATGAAGCCAACACCGGCAGGCGAGGAACAGGGCTCCCAGAGGGATCCACACCACCTCAGAGCTCCTTACATGTATGCCTGACTCAGAACGGACTGAGTAGCTTTCATGGGATGAGGGCAATCTGCACCACCGCACCCTCCCCTCCAAGTGTACAGAAGGGGAGGCTCCTCTTCAGAATGGAAGTGATGAGCCCAAGGTCTCAGTGTGTGGCGGGGACTTCTCTCGGAGTAGCCGGCGGGGGTGGGGGTGGGGGGTCTTCCTGACATATCCATCCAAGGTTCCTGCCCAGCTCAAAACCTGTTTCCATCACCCACAGGATAAAACCCACTTCCCAGGCTGGCACTGGGGGCTGTCCCGGCCCGACTCTGGCTTAATCTGTTCCCCACGCGCATTTATGCACTTATCCGTCCCCTCGCCCCCCGCCTTTGCCCCTGCAGTGCCTTCCGCCAAGAACTCCATCCCGGGCTACCCCATCCGAACTTCAGGACTTCGCCACGCGGGGCCCTTCCCTCGGTGCCAGCCCCTGCGACCCCGGGCTGGGCCTCTTCGCGTCCCGGGGCGCGCTAGGGGGCGCCCCTTCCCCTCCCCTCCTCGGTGGGAAGTTCCTCCCATTGTCTAGCTTCGGCGCCTCCCGATAGTCCCCAGGCCCGGCTGCCGCCCGGCCCCACCCGGCCCGCGGCCATGGGAGGGGCGGCCTTCGGGGACCCCAGGCCACGCTCACCTCGGGGAGGCCGCACTTGCCCTTATCCGCGTACGGCGATAGCCCCGCCGCGTAATTCACCGACATTCTCGCCCCCCAACGGGAACAATAAAGTTTCCCTTGTTGAGGCCACTTCCGCCGGAAATCGGGAGGGACGCGGTAGGGGAGGGGCCGCCCAGCCTCTCCCTCCATGGCGCATGCGCCTCTCGCTGACGCCGCAGGCGCCATGTTAACTGCTGGTAAAGGAGGCCGGCTCTTTTCTAACCGCTCGCGTGGGGCGGGAGAGGGGCTGTGAGCCCGCGGGAAGCGGGGCGGCCGCCCACGTGAGTGTTGTCCAGTCACCTGTGGTCCGAGGGACACGGCCACTGCCCCTTTTTATAAATTACTAAACTGATGCTCCCCCTCCCCCCCACCCCCGTGAGGATGCAGTCGCAGGGAAGGGTCTCGCACCTCCAGTGCAAGGTGCTTTCCATGGCACGTTTTAGAAGTTCATAAATTCCAAGTGAAGGGAACCTGAGGCGGGGAGCCTCACTAGAGAGAACCTGGGGTGACACTCTCAGGTGTCTGTTATCCAGGTGGGTGATGGTCACTCGGCAGACTGGTCCCGTGGGCCCCCCGCGCCGCCCGAAACTGGGGTGCTCAGTGGATAGAGCGTCCGCCTGCGGCCTGGAGGGTCCCAGTTTGATTCAGGTCAAGGGCATGTACCTTGGTTGCAGGCACATCCCCAGGAGAGGGCGTGCAGGAGGCAGCTGGTCCATGTTGCTAACTATCCCTCTCCCTTCCTCTCTCTAAAAAAAAAAAATCAATAAAATATATTTTTAAAAAAGAAGAAGCAGCAGCACATGGTGGGGGGGGGGGGGGGGGGAAGAGGCAGCACGTGCTGGGGGGCGCCCTCTGGAGCCTGCCCAGGCCTTTCTGCCCCGTTTCTTTCTCAGTCCTGCTTTCCCCCTAAATTCTAAGGGTCCCAGAGACCTGCAACCAGGCAAGCCGTGGGCAGCGGCAGCTCACCCCAGGCTTACCCCGGAACCTGTCTCCGAGGCCCCCTTTTCTCTGACTTCGCAGTGAGCCCGCAGCAGCTCTGCCTCCACTCACTCCTGTCCCTGTGACTTTTACTGCTCGGAGAGCCCACAGCAGCCCCATCGCGGCTCAGTTCTTCCTAAAACCAACAGTCCTCCCTCCCCGGCCCCCCCCCCGCACCTCCCCCCCCCCCCCAGGCTCTCTGCTGTTGCTTCTTCTGTGCGAAGCCCTTCCTTGTTTCACTGTCCCCAGCTTTAATAAATGTGCTCTCAAAACAAACAAAAAGCACCTACTCCTGTGTGCTAAGGAGACACTGGAGGACCAAAGTGGCGCCTCGTGGCTAATGATGGATACAAACCAGTGCCTGGGCAATGGTGACAGTGTGACTGAGATGCAGTGAGGGCACCAGGCAATGAGGAAACAGAGGAGGCCCCTGACCCAGCCCCTGGGGCATCCAGAAAGGCTTCCTGGGGGAGGGGATGTCATAGCAAAGATCCGAAGAGTGAGTAGGAGTGAGAGGGGGAGAGTGATCAAGTTGGGGGGACATGGAGCACAGAAAGAGTGCTCCTGGCAGAGGAAACAGCAAGTGCAAAGGCTGGGAGAAGAAGAAGAGAGTACCTCATTCCAGAAACTGAACTAGGTCCAGTGATGATAGGGAAGAACATTGATGTCTTCCCACTAGATCCCCGCTGGCCAACAGGCAGCCCTGCTGCCAACCTGCCTCCTCCCTCGGCTCATCCCCGGCCCCCTGGGGCTGCCGCCGCCTGCTCAGAGCTGATCGGGTGTCAGAGCTGAGGGCACAGTGTTGCTGGTGCTAGCTGGTGGCCCAGCAGGGAGTGGGTAACCGGAGCCAGCAGTGAACACAGTGGCCTGGTGCTGGAGTCCTTGGAACTGCAGGAGGTAGGAGAGGAAGGAGAGAAGGGAGGTCTGGGATGGGGGCTCCCCTTAGGACTTCAGGTTCCTTGCCCTTGAGCCTAGCAAGTGGGAGAAGGGAGGCGCTAGTATATATCCCACACTGAGGGGCCGCACTGAGGGATTACCCAGGCACCCTGACAAACACGCACTTGTGCGTGCATGAGCCTCCCACTTCTCAGCCTTAGTCCGTCTGGGGTGTGTACCCTCCTTTCCTGCTGCTTAGGGTCCTGGCTGGCCTTCAGTCCCTGCTTATAGATCATCGCCTCTTCCAGGAAGCAGCTCCCTAGATGAGAGCACTTCCCCCTCCCCCAAGCCGATAGATTCCCACCTGCTCAACCTGTGGACTCCTCTCCTGGGTGTCTTATTACACGCCTCTCTGGGTGTGATTGAGTCCTTTAGACAGGGGTAAAGAAAAAGGATGGGTGGGTGGTGAGCAAAGGGGTACACTGAGTGAATGGAGTAAAGTGAAGAGATGAATGAACCGATAGGCAGTAGGTGGATGAATGGGTGAATGGATTTATGGAAGAGTGGATAGATGGTAAGTTGATAAGTCAGTGTAGGGTGGATGAACGATGGATGAATGAGTAGATTCGGGGGTTGGATATTTAGGTGAGTGCATACATGGTGGATGGGTAGGTGGGTGATGGATGGAGAATGAAGCATGGTGGAAGGATGCTGAAGGACCATGAGAAGGTGAGTTGGGCGGGGTGAGCTGGTGAGGAGTTAAACAAGTCCTGAGGTAGGAAGATGGATTTAAGGATGGGTTGGGGGGAAATGGGAGAGGGAAGAAATGTGGGTTGGAGAAGTCATGATCAGGTGGGCAGTGAAAGACATACCTTCACAGAAATCCCACTCAGAGCCCTAACCGGTTTGGCTCAGTGGATGCAGCATTGACCTGCGGACTCAAGGGTTCCAGGTTTGATTTCAGTCAAGGGCGTGTGCCTTGGTTATGGGCACATACCCGGTGGGGAGTGTGCAGGAGGCAGCTGATCAATGTTTCTCTCTCATCAGTGTTTCTAACTCTCTATCCCTCTCTCTTCCTCTCTGTAAAAAAAAATCAATAAAAATATATTTTAAAAAAGAAGAAAAAAAAAAGAATCCCACTCAGACACAAGAAGGGATCCTGAGCCCTACATCTAGCAAAATATCCCTTGAGATATACCTGTCTGACCTGCCTATTGCTGCACATGCATGGAACACAGAACAGGCCAAGGTGCACAGGCATGCATGCACACACATTCCTCTTGCTTGTAGGTGCATATACATGCACATAACCATCGACCCAGACCTCCTCCCACCTTGGGTGACTTTCCTCCATGCTTTCACTCATGCGGAAGCCAGGCTGGCAAAAAGGGACTTAGCTGCAAGGATGTTCTCTCTATTCAAGAAATATGCCTCTGTGCTAAGAGCCTCAGCTCTGGGCCTGGCCCCCAAAGAGCCCCTAACTTTTCAGGATGATAGAATTAGCTCAGACACTCTGGCCTGGGTCAGAAGGGACCCACGCAGAGCTGAAGGAACCAAATTTGGTGAGTTAGAGCTCTGCCTACTGGTGAGAGGCAAAACTGATCAATCAGAACATGGGATTTTTAAAACTGGGCTGCATAGGATGAATAGGAGTTCACCAGAGAAGGAATAAAGAAAGGCATTTTATTTTATAATATTTTTATTGACTTTTAGAGAGAGAGGATGGGAGAGAGAGATAGAAACATCGATGAGAGAGAAACATCATCAATCAGCTACCTCCTGCCAGCCCCCTAATAGAGATCGAGCTGACAACCCAGATATGTGCCCTGACTGGGAATCAAACCTTTGACCTCTTAGTTCCTGGGTCGATGCTCAATGGCTGAGCCACACCAGCCGGGTAAGAAAGGCATTTTAGGTAGAAATAACTGCACAATCAAAAGCTTGGACACCAGAAAAAAACCTGATCTTCTTGGGCCACAGGAAATACTGGTGAAGTGCATTTTTGAGCCCCTGTTTGCTGACCCAATGCTACAGTCCTCACTGAAAACTAACCATGAGTTGGTCAAGAGAGGTATCTTCCTTATTTTAAGGATGAGAGATGTGAAACTCAGATCTGAGAAATGACCGGCTGAAGGACACACAGCAGTTAGGAGATGGGGCATGTCCCTGTACTGCTCAAGAGGCCAGGGTGGCCCAGGGAGGAGGAAGTGGTCCTTTTGAGGAGGGGAAGGCTATAGACCTGCTCACCAAGACTGATCTCCTGACCCTGTCCTTTCCCAGGCGTCCTGGGCTGAGGAGAAGCATTGCATGCCGGCCATGAAGACTCTCCGGGCTCGATTTAAGAAGACAGAGGTAAGTCTGAGGCCACTGAGATGCATGCTGTCCCCCAGTCTCAGGTGGCTGTCCCCAAAGCCTGGCTGAAGAGCCATGGGCCTCCGGGCCATTATCCCCTGCCCATCAAGTTCTTTTGGCAGCTTCCATAGGACCAGGGTCCTCCCTGTTCAAAACTCTCCCATAGTTCCTCGCTTTCCACAGGCTCCAGTTTACCCCTTTATTTCCTCTCTACTGCCCCCTGCTGTCACAATGTCCTCACTGTCTCCTGTCAGGCTTTCCAGCCACCATGCCTTTGTCTAAGCTGCTCCTCCGCCTGGAATCCCCTCCCCCCTAATTGTTGCCCACCAAACCCTCCCTTCCCATCCCTCCCAATTTGGCTCCAATAGCACTTCTTCCAGAAGATCTCTGTTCTCCCCAGCTACAGTGACTCACTTTCTTGGGGACCTTGATCTCTTTTTGTTTGTTTGTTTTTTAATAGGCAAATTTTTTCATATGTCAGAACAACTTCACATTCAAGGAATTTAATTGATTAAAAAATGCAATTCAGCCCAGCCGGCGTGGTTCAATTGTTTAAGCGTCGTCCTGTGCACTGAAAGGTTGCCGGTTTGATTCCAGGTCAAGGCACATACCTGGGTGGCGGGTTTGAGGTCCATCTCTCTCTCTCTCTCTCTCTCTCTCTCTCTCTCTCTCTCTCCTTTCCTCCTTCTCCCACTTTCTTATTTCTTCTCTCTAAGCATGTACTCAGAGGAGGATTAAAAACAACAATGCTGTCATTATCTACATATTGTTACTGTCACATATTAGGTGCTTTTTCAAGTCACATTTAATTGTCAGTATTTTACATGATAAAGCTACCAACTACCCTTGGGAAAACATTATTGAACTTATGGAGGTGACATTGGTTAATAAAATTATATAGGTTTTAGGTATACAATTCTATTATCATTTGTATATTGTATTGTTTGTTCACCAGATCTCTTGCTTTTGACTATTTATTCAGCAAACATTTGCATCAGGCAGTGTTTTGTCATATAACAAACAACAATGAATAGGGCAGACAGAAATCTCTGTCGTCAGGTGCTGACAGCCGAGTGGGGGAGATGAACAGGAAACAAGATAAATGAGTGGAAAGGCATATTTTGTGCCATTGAGAGAAAGAAAACAATGAAAGGGGATTGGAGTGTCTAGGGAGACCGTTGAGATTTTAAACTGGTTATCAGCTAATTGAAACTGAGCTGTGTAGGATGAATAGGTTGCAATTTTATTTTTTATTTTTTAAATACTTTTTTTTTTCAGAGAGACAGAGAAGAACATTGATTTGTTCCACTTATTTATGCATGCATTGGTTGATTCTTATATGTGCCCTGACCAATGGAATCTGCAACCTTGGCATATCAGGACAATGCTCTAACCAGCTCAGCTATATGTCAGCAAAAGCCTTTCCAAGAAGCTGATATTAGAGTGAAGATCAGAAGGGGAAGAAGGAGGGACTTGTGTGTTTACTTGAGAGAACTGCATTTTAGGCAAAGGGAATAGCCAGTGCAGAAGGCCTGAGGTGGACTCCAGCTGACTTCCCTTAAAGCTAACTTTTTTTTTTTTTGCTTTTTTTTAATCCTCACCAGAGGATATTTTTCCATTGATTTTTTTCCCCCATTGATTTTTAGAGAGAGTGGAAGGGACAGGGAGAGAGAAACATCGATTGCCTCCTTCATGCACCCCAACCAGGGCTGGGGAAAGAGCCTGCAATGGAGGTATGTGCCCTTGATCAGAATTGAACCCAGGACCCTTCAGTCCTCAAGCTGATGCTCTATCCACTGAGCCAAACCAGCTAGGGCTTGTAACTATATCTTGGACTGTGTACCTCCAGAGGGAAATGCTCCTTCTTCTGTCATCCCCACTCCCGCCTGCCCCCAGTCCCTGCAAATGTGGGGGCAAGTTCAGGGCATAGATTAAGAGACCTAAGTGAAGCTTTGCATCTAGAGTCAGAGTGCCCCTTTGTGCTGATCTTGGTCAGATTTGACTTCCACTTACAGCACGAAGAAAACAGGTCCAGCGGTGACCTCCCTCTCCCAGCCACAGAGCACACAAAGCACAGTGGCCGCATGAGGTTCAAATACACATGTGCCTGACCTTCTACCAAGCGATAAGGCCTTTTATCGGCAGGCGTAGCCCAGAGCAGTCAGAGGGGCTACCTGGAGCGGGCAGCACTGGAGAGGAATCTGGAAGAACAGGGAAGATTTAGACAAGTGAAGACAGACAGGAGGAGACTGGGGACCAATGTGAGCAAAGGTTCAGAGGCTAGACTGGGCCAGGTTGATTTAGGGCAATGGTTCTTAACCTGTGGGTCGCGACCCCTTTGGGGATCGAACGACACTTTCACAGGGGTCACCTAAGACCATCGGAAAACAGATACTTACATTATGATTCATAATAGTAGCAAAATTACAGTTATGAAGTAGCAATAATTTTATGGTTGGGGGTCACCACAACATGAAGAACTGTATTAAAGGCTCGCGGCAGTAGGAAGGTTGAGAACCACTGATTTAGGGACACACGGGATTATAAGCAGGTTCTTCTGGCTGGAGCAGAGAACATAAGGGGCAGCTAAGGGCAGAGAGGGCCCAGCCAGAGGAGTTCTTGAAAGCCAGAAAATGGGGGAAGGGCCACAAGCCTGGTTTTAGACAGGTGGCCCTGGGTTAGAATCCTGTCCCGGTGACTTCGGATCTTTTGCCATCTATTCTGTGGCCTCCTTCAGTTTTTTCAACTTATTTTGTTTTATTTATTGATTTTGACATTGCTTTTCATTTAAAAATTTATTTTATTATACATTTTTCATTGAGTGTCATTGAATTAATTTTTATTTCATTTTATTTTTATTCAGATACTATAAATACCTTACCATGTATTTTTCTGATGTTAATGCATTTAATTCTCTTAATGAAATGGTAGCTTTCATGATCCCCATTTTATATATGAGGAATGGAGACCCAGAAAGGTTAAGGAATTTGCGCAAGGTCACACAGTTTGGAATTGAGACACCGGACTTCCTTCTCCCAGGGCTGTGTTACTGGGAACATGATCTTGGCTTTTTTTGCGGGAGGAGAACCACCAGTGCATTGATTGAAAATAAATGGAGAGATAGCCCCAAGAATTTCTGAGAAGTTGTAGCCAATAGTAAACCAAACAAATAACTTTAATTTCAAAAGCAGGATTACATTGAAATAAAATCTTTTAAAAAGTTTTGTGCACCTAAATAAAAAAGACTCCTAATTCAGGGCATGGGTGTGTTTTGATAGGTGTGTGGCACAAAGTCAAGGGGAAGAGAATGGAGACTGGGGGGTGTTAAATGTCCAATTGGGTATGAGGGTCTCTGGGAGTCTGGGGAGTGGGAATAGTGTTTGCTCTGAGCAGGGAGGCGCCTGGGTTGGGCTGGGGGAACTGGAGCTGTAGCAGCAGCTGGCAGGCCTGGGGGAGTAGTTTGTCCTCCATTCTCCCCACCCCCTCCCCCCCCAACACACACACCCGACATCTGCCATCCCTCCCTCCGCCCCCGGCTCCAGTTTCTCACAGGCAGCAGGAGTCAGGTTCAGCTTTTGTTCAGCTCCCTGAGGGAAGAAAGCAAACACCCATGACTGCAGAGATCCCACCTCATGTCTCTGCGGACCTTTTATTCCTCTGTTCTCAGCACACACGGTCCAGCCCTCACACTTTTGCTCCAGTCCTTCTCTGCTGCCTCCCGCTCCATTCGGCTTCCTCTAATGCCAGCCTTTTCTTCAAGGCCTCAGCAGGTGGTAATACTTGATCTGGGCCTTTCCCAGCTGTCTCTGGGCCTCAGTGTTCCCACCCATCAAAGATGAGTTAACTGGGGCTGAGCCTAGTAGTCTCCCACTGACCTGCTGCCCTTATTTCAGGTTTTGAAAATCCCACAAGAAAGAAGATTAGTGTGTTAGAGATTCATAGATTCCCAGTGTCTCAATGCTTCCTAGAAAACCAATCTCTTTCTTTCTCTCATATTTATTCAACAAACATTTATTAAGCATCTATTGTGTGTCAAATACTATTTAAGTGCTTCGTTGGTTTAATGCTCTGTTCTTACTGTCCTGAAATTATTATTTAAACATAGTCAGTCATCTTTTTCTTTTAATGTGTGTGTGTGTGTGTGTGTTTTATTGATTTCAGAGAGGAAAGGAGAGGGAGAGATTGAAACATCAATAATGAAAGAAAATTGTTGATTGGCTGCCTCCTCTACATCTCCTAATGGGGATCGTGCCTGTAACCCAGCATGTACCCTTGACTAGAATTGAAACTGGGACCCTTCAGTCTGTAGGCCAACACTCTATCCACTGAGCCAAACCAGCTGGGGCTATATTTTTCTCTTTTATTTTCCCCTCCATCACCATTTGTTCCTCCTATACCTTCCCCCCACCTCCACCCACCCCTTACCTTGAAATTTTTTAAATATATATTTTTATTGGTCTCAGAGGAAGAAGGGAGAGGGAGAGAGAGAAACATCAATGATGAGAGAGAATCGTTGATCAGCTGCCTCCTGGGGATTGAACTGACAACCTAGGCATGTGTCCTGACCAAGAATTGAACCGTGACCTCCTTGTTCATAGGTCAATGCTCAACCACTGAGCTACACAGGCCGGGCTTACCTTGAAATTTCTTGTTGTTATTGTTAACCCTTATCCAAGGATATTTTTTTCTGTTGATTTTAAGAGAGAGTGGAAAGGAGGAGGAGAGCTAGAGAGAAACATCGATATGAGAGAGACACATTGATTGATCGCTTCCCACACGCACTCCAACTAACGCCAGGGACCAAGCCTTAACCAAGATATATGCCCCTGACCAGGAAATCAAACCTGTGACCCTTCTGTGGACTGATGCTCTAACCACTAAACAAACCAGCTGGGCTTACCTTGAAACTCTTAATAATTTTTTAACAAGGGAGTCCGCATTTTCCTTTGGCACTGGGCCCTGCAAAATCTGTCCCCAGTACCTGCTAGGGATACAGCAGTAACCAAGATGGACCAAAATCTCTGCCCGTGTGGAAATGACTTTCTAGGGGAGAGGCCACAAAGAAATAGAATGGAAGGAACAAACAAGCAAACAGAAAATCACAATGTTTTCAGAAAGGTGCTCAGTATGACATCAGATGGGGACAAGAGCAATGAAGGAGAAATAAGCCCCACGAAAGGGCTGGAGAGTGACAAGAGTGGTCAGAGCAGGCTGTCTGAAGGAGTGGCTGCCAGTGCAGAATATAGTAAAGGAAGCAGCCTGGTGGAGCGGAGGGAAGGCGCCTGGAGAGGAGGCTGTGGCAAGGCAGGGATTGGACCAGCGGAAATCGTAGGGGAAAATGAGCTCAGGCACCTGACAAGGGGCGGGCTGTTTAGAAAGGGGGTGGGCACATTTTTCCTGTTAAGAGCCAGACTTTAAATATTTTTGGTTTCTTGGACCCTCAGGCCTCAATTCTGCCATTGCAGCTTGGGAGCATGGCTCTGTCCCAATAAAACTTTATTTATGGACACTGAAATGTAAATTTCACATGATTTTCATGTGTCACAAAATATTCTTTTTATCCTCCCCTCGCCCCCCAATCATTTTACACTTATAAATGTAAAATCCATCCTGAGCCCTTGAGCCTGACAAACCAGGCAGGGGTGGGATTTGGCTGAGGATCATCACTGTTTGCAAATCCTCTGCCACAGGACTTCCTGGGCCTGTGGCAGTTTGCATTTCATGCGGGTAAGATCGCTGGATGGCATGTAACATTATTATATTTAAAATCATTTTTTTCTTGAAATATTAAAAAAAATAGAAATAAAAATAAAGACACCCGGTGGGGGGAAAGGGTTGCAGGAGGCTTTGGAGCAGGAGAGAGAAAGAGGATCTGGTGCAGGCTTTAGGAAGCCGGGAGACAAGCACAGGATCAGGGTAAAAGCTGCGAGTCCAAATGGAACCCTTGTCAGTGGTCGGCAAACTCATTAGTCAGCAGAGCCAATAGCAACAGTACAACAATTGAAATTTCTTTTGCGAGCCAAATTTTTTAAACTTAAACTTCTTCTAATGCCACTTCTTCAAAATAGACTTGCCCAGGCTGTGGTATTTTGTGGAAGAGCCACACTCAAGGGGCCAAAGAGCCGCAAGTGGCTCACGAGCCGAAGTTTGCCGACCATGGCCCTTGGTGATGGGACTGGACCACCAGTGGGAAGGGTTGGACCTGAACATAGTTTACATACAGTGGGGTTGGCTGGTAGATGGGGTGTGCAGTGAGAGAGAGGGGTCAGGTGATGCCAAAATTTGGCTTGAGCCCCTGTGGGGACAGCAGTGCCATGGCTCACTGTGGGGGCCTTCCAGGAGGTCGGGCCAAGGGGAGTTGGAAATCTGAGGCTTGATCCAGGAGATCCATTTCAGTCTCTTCTCTGGACAAGCCAGCCCCTTGGAATTAGAGCCAAAGGCTGTGTCTTCTCTGTCTTTCGGAGATTTAACTAAGCACCTACTGTGTCCTACATCCCCAGGATTCAGCATTAGAATGCACACAGGTCCAACCACACCTTTTTTTAATGAGTGAATCCATCTTTATAGCACATTTACTACTACACTGTGCTGAGTGCTTTACATATAGTATCTTATATGGTCCTCTGATAACCCTCTGCAGTAGCTTCTGTTTATTATGGAACCCATTTCCCAGATGAGGAAAGTAAAGTCCAAAGCAGGTAAGTATCTTAGCAGAGTCACATGGTACATGTGGCTGTGCAGGGAGTGAGGCCCTGGATTCAAATTCAGGTTTGTCAAACTGCAGATCCCCACTGATGGTTGAGTGAATGAATGAGGCAATGAATGAATGAGTGAATGTATGCATAAATTGATGGGTGAGCCGGGATGTCAGGGTGGCAGTGGAAGGCTCTGTCTGTCCAGGGCTCAGGCCAAGAGTCTCCTGCCAGCCCACCCCTCCCCCACCGCCCAGTCCTGCCCCTCCCCCACCCCCAGCCCAACTCCCTCCCTGCCCCCTCTACCCCCCCACATTGAGAGAGGACACTGGGAAGAGGGCAAGCAAGCGGGTAAGTGGGAAGGAAGAGGCGGTGCTGGGTCAGATCGCGGAGCTCTGGCAGTGCGTGCCCCTCCCTCCCGGCCCTCTGGCCCTAGATGCAATGAAGCAGCTCTGTCTGTGCGCCGCCACCTCCTTTGCGGTAGGCCAGGGGAGGGGCCTGGAGCCGAGGGACTGGGGTCCTAGCCCTCCCCCTGCCCCGCCCCTCCCCTCCCCCTGATCATGGGGGCCTGCTCACACAGAGGCCTAGAGCCCCCCACACACACACCGGGGAAGGATGAGCTGGGAGGGAGCAGAGGTGGGGGATGGATGAGGCTTTGGGGGACACAGATGGGGACAGATAGGAACACCGGATAATTGAGAGGGCTTTTGAAGGGACAGTTTCAGAGAACAGTTTTGGACAGGGTCATTTGGGGAGATAATTTGGATGCTATTTTGGGGGACCATTTTTGGAAAAAGATTGACATTTGGAGGACAATTTCAGAGGACATTTGAGAGATTTTGTGGAGGATATTTTTGGAACAGATGTGGGGTCATGTGGGGGGACAGTTTTGGAAAACACATCAAGAACTTTGAGGAGACATTTTAGAATGCATTTCAGTTTTGGGGAACAGATCTTGGAGGACATTTGGGTGACAATTGTGGTATTTCAGGGGTAGTGCTAGAAGGATAAATGGCAAAGGATGGTTGTGAGGGACATTTTAGGGGTTCCTATGGGAAGACTTCTGAGGGTAGTTTGGAAAGATGTGTGGATCAGTTTGATCGGGTGATATTGGGAAGATGGCTGTTCACTGAGGGACAGACTGGGGTCTAGGCATGGCGGCAATTTGGGGAAAGATGTTGGGGGCTTATCCAGCATGGTTTAATGGGAGGATGTTGACACTGGGTATTGGATGAACCCGTGGGGTGATGGGCCTAGGGGCAGATGCTGGGAGGCACAGGCTTGACGAACCCTGTGTCAGACTCCCACCAAGACCACCTCCCCCCACAGCTGCGGCTCAGCCCCACCGACCTTGGCTCCTGCCCTCCCTGTGGTCCCTGTCCCATCCCGAAGCCGGCAGCCAGAGTCAGGCGCCAGGCAAGTGCCCAGGGGTGGGTGGTGAGAGCCCAGAGCCCCTACCAGGGGAAGGGGGGGAGGGGCAGTGGCTGCCCAGCCTCATGGTCCTCTGGGTGTGCCTCACAGAGCCAGGACTGGGGCAAAAGTGATGAGCGGCTGCTGCAGGCCGTGGAGAACAACGATGCCGCACGGGTGGCCTCCCTCATCGTCCGCAAGGGTCTGGTGCCCACGAAGCTGGACCCCGAGGGCAAGTCCGCGTGAGTGCCCATGCCCGGGGGGTCATGGTGGCTGAGGGGTGGCCACCCTGCTGCTTACCCCTCACCTCTGACCTCCAGATTCCACCTGGCAGCTATGAGGGGTGCAGCCAGCTGTCTGGAGGTGATGCTGGCACACGGCGCCAACGTCATGAGCACAGACGGGGCAGGTACTGCCCACCAGGCCCCAGGGGAGGGAGGAGGAACTCAGACCAGGTGCCCAGCTTGAGGGTCCAGCCGGGCCCTGCCTCATGTCCTTAGTGTCTTGCTGAAAAGGGGGGAGAGGTTCCCTTTAGTATCCACAGGGAGTCACAGGGGCATGCCAGGCTACCAGTGCCCAAGGACAGGGACCATGGCTATCACCAAGCAAGGTGAGTTAACTGGTAGATGAAGAGTAGCTGGGACTCAGGTAGTGGTTGAATCGGAGGAAGTAGCTGGGACAGAGGAGCATATGAGCTTGAGATGTAGCTGAGGGCATGAGAATACTAAGTAAATTTGGAGGGAGTATCTGAGTGTCGAATAGCTGGGGGTTATAGGTAGCTGGAGCTCTGGGAATAACTGGAAAAAAAAGGAAATTCTGAGTTAATGACTTTACTAGGGATCTGAGGGGAAAACTGATATATACTTCACAGCCAAAAGGAGTAGTTGGGGCTCAGGGAGTAACTAGGCATGGAGCATAATCATGTATGAAGTTTCCAGCAACAGGCATGTGCCAGGATGTGTAGAGTATCAAGATGGGGACATAGCTGGCACTTGTGATAGCAAGGGTGTATGGATTAGCTGGGATAGAAGGTGCTTCAGTGTGGCTGAGCATACAGAGTGGCTAGGGATATGGGAAGTAGCTGGACACTAGGACTTGAGAAGTGGATGGGTGTGGGGTGTAACTAAGATGAGATTGTCTGGGACATAGACTAATTAGGGCTTGGGAGAGTCTGACCACAGGGAGTAGCAAGGTTTTGAGAAATACCGGGGCTTGGGGACTTGCTAGAGACAGGAAAACCGAGTCATCACAAATACTTGACACAGTTTGAGGGGCAGCCAGAGCTCCTTGAGTATCTAGAGCCCCAGTAAGTCCTCTCTTCCTTTCAGGTTACAATGCCCTCCACCTGGCTGCCAAGTATGGGCATCCACAATGTTTGAAGCAACTGCTCCAGGTCATTTCCTTTCTTGTTTCAGATACTTCCATGCCCTGACTATTCCTGAACCCCAATGTATTCCCTGAATCCTAGATATTCCTTGGCCTCGTTTACTCCAGAGCTACTCCTTTGATACTTCCATGCCCTGACTATTCCTGAACCCCAATGTATTCCCTGAATCCTAGATATTCCTTGGCCTCGTTTACTCCAGAGCTACTCCCTGAGTGTCCACATACTTCCTGCATACAAGATACAGTCTCAATATCAGATGTTTCCTGACCCCCAGTTTCTCCCAAACCTTAGGTACTTTCTTGGCCACCAGTACTCTTGGAGCCCCCATCCACACCCCAAACCCTCAGCTGCTTCTGAGCTCCTAGCTATTCCCTTTTTCTCACAAACTTTTATAAAAACAAGAGTCACTCAGAGGCCATGAAGAGACAGGCTCCACAGAGCAGGTAACTGGGAGGGGAAGAGGGGATGAAGCAAGGAGAGTGAAATATAGCAGAGCCAAGGAGGGGCAGTTCCTATAGAAATCAGAAACAAAGAGGATTGGCTCTTCAAATAACCTGCTCTCCCTCCCCAGGCATCCTGTGTGGTGGACATTGTGGACAGCAGTGGGTGGACAGCCTTGCATCATGCAGGTGGGTGCAGCCCAGCTTGTCCTGCTAGGTTTGGGAGTTATTCTATCCAGTGCCCTGGGGAGCTGCCTTCCTTCTCTTTCTTCCTTACTGAGCACCTACTGTGTGTCAGGCACTGGTTCTTAGCAACTCTTTGAGCCATGATGATCCCTTTGGACAGACAAGGTGATTGAGGTTCATCCACAAAACAGTTGGATGCTACCACTTGGTAGCAGCATATGACAAGTACAGTTGGGAGGACCTAGGCCATCTGATCCCAAAGAACAGCCTACTGTGTGCCAGTCCTGATAGGGGTTGACCATAGTGTAATTTCCTTGGAGGAAATCTTAGGGAATCTCAGGAAGGCCGAAGGTCCAGGCTTCCTTTTAACTCATCAAATCCAAAATGTCTGTCGTCTTGGGAATACAGAATAAATTTGGGTTTGCTTTAGTTTTTTTAATTTGTTAGGTCCCTGTAGTTGGAGTATGCTGCCATCTAGTGGTGGCCATGCTTTTGCTCACACTATGGAAGCTCATTGGTTTTTTTCATTCAGTAAATATTTCTTGTGTACCTGTTGTGCACCAGGTTCTGTTCTAAGCATTAGGATTAAAGCAGCAAACAAAATCCTGTGCTCCATTGGGCACACAGTGTGTTGACTTGTTCAGAGACACCTTCCAGCAGAAAGCCCTCCCTCCCTTCCCTTTTTGAGGCTCTGGACATCCATATCTTCTTCCACATCAGCCTTACCCAGCTTCCACTTCAAGACCTTGCCCATGCAATATCCTCTCCTTCCCCTTTTCACCTTCAGGCCCTCGCTGGTTTGACTTAGTGGATAGAGTGTTGGCCTGGGGACTGAAGGGTTTTCTGGATTCAATTCCGGTCAAGGGCACATGCCTGGATTGAGGGTTTGGTCCCAGGGGAGGGGGAGACAGGTAGTGTGCAGGAGGCAGTGATTTTCTTTCATCATTGATGTTTCTCTCTCTCTCCCTCTCCCTCTCCCTTCGCCTCTGAAATCAATAAAGATATATTAAAAACAACAACAACAAAAACTCACAACTCAGATCAAACCTCAAGAAGCCTGGCACACCTCAGCTGTAATCTTGATCCCTCTGGTAAACAGTAACACTCTCTGTACAGAGGGTTTGGTACACAGTAGGTGCACAATAAATGCTAGGAGACTCAAAGAGGATAAAGACATGAAAATCAGCTCAAAGTTCTACCTTAAGGGAGAACCATAATGGAAGGTAGAAAGAGCTTGGGCCTGGGAGTTAGCAGACCTAGGTTCTAATCGTGGCTCTGCCTCCGACCCCATTGGATGACCATGGATGGTTGGGCCTCAGTTTCCTCAACTGTAAAATGGGATGCATACCTTTGTTATTGATCTTTCAGGGGAGGTGGGAATTTCTCATGAAATAAAAGATCACATCCAGACAAAAGGCTCCCAGCAAATATCTAAGCTTTACCCCCTCCACCCCATCCTTTTTCTCTCTCTCTCCAGCGGCTGGTGGCTGCATCTCTTGCTCAGAAATGCTCTGCTCCTTCAAGGCACATCTGAATCCCCGGGATCGGGTGAGCCTCTGGGACCTTTAGGGGAAAGATACTGTACTTGACATATGCTGCCACCAAGTGGTAGCATCGCAGGCAGCCTTTGAGAAGCGTGGGAAAGTCTCAGGTAAAGCTTCCCCACCTCCTAGGGTCAGCCTCTGACGTTTCATTCCTCCCCAACTCCCACCAGTTGGGTACAACACCCCTCATCATAGCAGCTCAGATGTGTCACACAGATCTGTGCCGCCTCCTCCTGCAGCAGGGCGCTGCCGTGAATGACCAGGACCTGCAGGGCAGGTGAGCATCTCTCCCGCTAACCGGTCCATCCTGTGTGCATAACACTGAAGCCTCTTAGCGTCTCTGGCGGGGGGATCTTGTTGGCATGCGCCTTCAACCCAGGCTGGCGTTGGAGGCGGGGTTTAAGGATGTCCTTACCCTCTCAGTAGCCCCTTCTCCTGGCAGGACAGCCCTCATGCTGGCCTGTGAGGGGGCTAACCCTGAAACCGTGGAGGTGCTGCTGCAGGGAGGGGCCCAGCCAGGCATCACCGACGCACTGGGCCAGGATGCTGCTCACTATGGCACCCTGGCAGGGGACAAACTTATCCTGCACCTTCTGCAGGAGGCGGCCCAGCGCCCCTCACCACCCAACGGTATGCAAGCCCCGCCTCTAAGCAATTTCGGGCACCCCCTTCGAGGCAGTTTCTTGCTACCCCTCTCTCACATTTCTGTGGATAGTTTCAAGGTGTCCCTGTGTGTTGCATAATAGAGGGTTTCTTGGCTTCCCTGATCCTCATCAGGACAGTTTCAAGGAGCACCAGAGCTTTTAGAATAGTCTAGGGGTTCACCCTACTTTCCTGGGTAATCTTTATTCTTGGGTCTTTGCCTTTTCTAAGAATTGGTGTCTCACTTGCTCCATCCTGGAGAGGCCACTGTCCTCTCTTTTTGAGAGTTTTGAGGCCCCTCAGCATTCTGCCAATCCCAACTTAAAAGTTCTGGTTCTTGGGCAATCAGGAGCTCCCCACTCCTCTGCATAAGTGCCCTGGGTTCACTAATGCCCTTCCTAGGGTGGGGAGTGGAGACCCGGAACACCGAGCCTGACCCTGCTTTTCTTTCTCCCCCACGCTTCTAGAGGAAGACTCGGGCGAGGCATCATCTCAGGTATGATCTCTAAGCAGTGACTGAGTCCCCTGTCCTGTGCTCACTGCCTTCCCCTCACCCTAAGCTCTGTGGGAAGGGAAGGAAGAGGTGGACCTCTGCCACAGGGTTCTGACTCAGAAGGACCTGCCCGGTATCTTGCCACCACATGACAGCGTCACCCACAGCATCACTCCCAGAACTGGCTGAGACATTGTGGGGACGAGGTCCAATCATGGGACTGGGTAGGGGAGGCGGGGGAAGCGAGACTGGTGAGGGCTGAGGTAGTCATGGAAGGAGGCAGGTCTGCCCTTTCCCTCTCCCTGGTTGCAGCACCTCAGCTCCACAGGGAAAGGCCGCTTGGAGACAGTTTGGTCTCTGTGGGCAAAGTCCTGAGGCAAAGAGAGAAACAGAAAGTGAAAGATCTGGAACTCGATGGGAACATGGTCTCATCCCCTTTGAGGCTGAGATAAGTGAGGACCAGAAAGGCAGGGTCACACAGGAAGTGAGGGCAGAGTTCGGGTGGGTTGACTTACCCGGTGGGAGGCTAGCAGGTCTCCCATGTGTGCCTCTCCTCCCTCCCACCAGAACTCTGTGTCCAGCCATGAGAAGCGAGGGGCTCCCAAGAAGCGGAAGGCGCCTCCGCCTCCCACCAGCACCCCTGTGCCGGTGAGAGATGCCCTGGCCTTGGAGAAGAATGGGGGCCCTCAGGGGTGGGAATGGGAGGAGGAAGCTCCTGCTCAAGTATGGGATGGAACAGCCCTTGAGCCTCATGTAAAAGTGAGGGGTCCTGGGGTCGGGGGAACAGGATGATCGAGATGCCTATGAGGAGATTGTGCGGCTGCGTCAGGAGAAGGGCCGCCTGCTTCAGAAGATCCGGGGCTTGGAACAGCACAAGGAACGGAGGAAGCAGGAGGTAAGGAGCGGCAGGAACACAGGCCTGGGCTGAGCCTGGGATGGGGTGCAATTCTGAGGGGAAGAATGCTCCTACCTCCCCACCTTTACTCCTCCCTCTCTTCCCGCCCCCCACTCCTCCGCCTCCCATCACTCTGCTCTAGCTCCTGGACCTCCTCACTGCACCTCCGACACACCAGGCACAATCCTGCCTCAAGGCCTTTGCATGTGCTGTGCCCTTTGCTTACAACACTCCTCTCAGATCTCTCCAGCCTCCCTTCTTTACGTTTCTCAGGTCTTTGCTCAAAGATCTTTTGTCAAAGATACTTTCCCTGCCCACTTTATGTAAAATTGCAACACTCTTCTGTCACTTCTCAGTTCCTTTATTTTTTTATTGATTTTTTACAGAGAGGAAGAGAGAGTGATAAGAGTGTTAGAAACATCCATCAGCTGCCTCCTGCACACCCCCCACTGGGGATGTGCCTGCAACCAAGGTACATGCCCTTGACCAGAATCGAACCTGGGACCCTTCAGTCCACAGGCCAGTGCTCTATCCAGTGAGCCAAACCAGTCAGGGCCCCTTTATTTAAAAAAAAAAAAATATATATATATATATATATTTATATTTATATTTATATTTATATTTTAGAGAGAGAGGAAGGGAGAAAGATCAATTAGCTGCCTCCTGTACATCTCCTACTGGGGAAGGAGCCTGAAACCCTGGCATGTGCTCTGATCTAGAATCGAACCAGAAACCTTTTGGTGCACGGGACAATACCCAACAACCTGAGCCACACCAGCCAGGGCCCAGTTCCCTTTATTTTTATGTAAAGCACTTACTGTTATTTGACATACTTGGAGATACTTGATAAATATTTATAGGATAGACAAATATTGAGTGGGTGAGTGAATGAGTGAATGAATGACTTAGTGGCCAAAAATCAGGTCTGGCACAAAGAAGACACTCAGTAAGTACTTAGTAATGAGTGAGCGGTAGAGCAGTGCTGGGTGTGCAGTAGATGCACAGCAGATGTCTGTGGTTGGGATGGAGGGCTACTAAGCATGAGGTGGGCCAGGGATGCCCCCAGTCCAGATCCAAGTCCAAGTCCTCTTCTTTCATAAGCTGCCAGAGGCGGAGGCCAGCTCCCTGCACAGCCTGGAGAGACAGGTAGGTGGAAGGTCGGGGGAGAGCCAGCCACCCAGCTGCCCAGTGTTTCCTCCTGGAGGCCGGTTGAGTCTCCACCACCTTTCTCCAGGTGCAAGAGCTACAGCAGCTGCTGGCAGAGAAGCAGGAGGAGAAGGAGAGTCTGGGCCGGGAGGTGGAGAGTTTGCAGAGCCGGCTGTCCCTGCTGGAGGTAGGCAGGGTGGAGAGTGTGGGCGGGGCCTCTCTTAATCAGTTGCATGGCAACCACACTAATATATAGTCTCACATACATGCAAACACACACATAACAAACATACAAACACAATCATATACAGATAACACACACATAAAGGACACTTCCCAAAGCACACAATCACATACATAGATGGACAGCCATGCTCATATACATGTGATCTTATACATATAACAGGCAAACAGACAACAAACAAATCCATGAAAGTACAATCACAGACACATCACAAATATGTGCATACAGCAAACCCTTCTCATTTAATCACATACGCAGATGACACGCCCCCCCAATACATATAAACACACATTTCTCAAAATACTTATACAAACATATTCATATACACATTCAAATGCAACCACACACATACAACAGACTAAAACACAAGTGCAGAATCACACCGTCACAGGAACTCACACAGGAGAGGCAAGGGCCACTGCCCAGAGGTGCGCGCGCGCACACACACACACACACACACACGCACACACACGTGCTCACTGCAGACCCACAACCTCACACCCCTGCCAAGATGGACCCATTGTCCCCCTCCCAGTCCCAGGTGTCCAGGATGCACAAACAACCCCAGTCATTGGGGTTATGGTCACACTCTTGGGCAGTGATTGGGCCATTTACTAACTTTCTGGGAGGCCAGCATAGTCCTGGGCACACAGTAGGCACTCTATACTTGTGGGCCAAACACGGCAAGTTTGATGCTTGTGGGGTCAAACAGATCCATGAACATTTCTGTCCATTCTAGATTCCTGGGGGTTCCTTGGGGTGGGAGAGCAGGACCCCAAGACAGACATTGGGCCCCCTTTCAGAATGAGCGGGAGAACACCAGCTATGACGTGGCCACCCTGCAGGATGAGGAGGGTGAGCTGCCAGACTTTCCAGGTGAGCTCCTACCTTGTCCTTCCTCTATGCTCCCCACCCACCTGGTCCCTGGGGTCCCAGGAGACAGAGCTTTTGCCCACAGGCGTGGAGAGAGTTTGAAGCTGAAAGGAAGGTTGGCCCTCAGTTGTTATTTATTTCACATGCCCCGGAGGCCCCAAAGCACCACTCTAGACCCCAGCCTCCATCCCCTGTGGTTTGGGACCCCAGCGTCTGACTCTGTGATGCTGCTAGGGGCCGAGACATTGCTCTCCAAGCAGCTAAGCCCGTCAGCCCAGGAGCTCTTGGCCTCGCTGCAGGAACAGGTGGCCACCCTCACCAGACAGAACCAGGAGCTGTTGGAGAAGGTCCAGGTGGGTAAACCAAGGCCTGGTAGAGTGGCTATGGCTGGGGACAGATCTGAGGAGGCTGGGATGGGCACATGGTTGAGTCCATGGGCAGGGAAGGTGGCAAGACTGCCTTGTGCCCCCACTCCCACCTCCACCCCCACTCCCACCTCTCACCCCCACTCCCACCTCCAGATCCTGGAGAACTTTGAGAAGGATGAAATGGAGGCAAATGGATCTGCCGAGGTCGTCCCCCTGGCCCTCTATGACTCTCTCCGAGCTGAGTTTGACCAGCTGCGCAGACAGCATGCCGAGGCTGTGCGGGTGCTGGAGCAGCAGGAAGTACAGGGGACCCCTAGAGAAGAGAAGGTAGCCCCTGGGGAACACAAGGACACAGGAGCCAAGACCTCCCAAAATGGTCCAATGGAAATGGAGATGGATGGCATCGTGGTTCCAGAAACAAAAGTTAATGGAGTTGAGACCACAGATGATGAGGCTGCAGAAGTTGGAACCACGGAAGCCAGGACTTCGGAAGCAGCATCCACAGGGACCGAGGTCATGGAAACTAAACCCACGGACAGCCAGGCCATGGAAACAGAGGGTGCGGGAGCCGAGGCTTTGGAAACAAAGGCCACAGGGGCCGAGGTCACAGAAATGAAAGCTCTAGGAGGAGGAGGAAACCTGGAAACACAGGCCACGGGAGCAGAGGCCACAAATATGAAAGTAGAGGAACCAGAAATGAAGGCCAATGGAGTGAGTGAAGTGGAAGGAGAGCTCAGAGGCATGGAGACCACAAGTGTGGAGGCCACGGGAGTGGAGGCCACCACCCCTAGCATCCCCACTGGCCCCGTCCTACACCCTGGTGCTGCTGAGGCTTCGGAAAGGCTGCAAACTGAACTGGAGACTAGGATTCGTGGCTTGGAGGAGGCACTCTGGCAGCGGGAGCGGGAGGCAGCCACCGAGCTGGAGGCAGCCCGCAGCAAGTGGGAGGCCACAGAGACTGAGGCTGACAGGCTACCGGAGCGGGGGTGTGAGGCTGTTGGTGGTGACATGGTCCAACTGCGGGCAGCCCTGGAGCAGGCCCGGGAGGACCTCAGAGACCGGGACTCTCGCCTCCGGGAGCTGGAGGCTACCTTGGCCTGGCTGGATGAGGCCCGAGCGGCCAGACTGCTGGCCGAGGAGGAGGCTCGGGGCCTGCGGGCGGAGCTGGCCCAGCGGGAGGAGGTGAGGCTGGAGCAACTCCGGGAGCTGGAGGTGCTACGGGAGCAGCTGGCCACTTCCACGGCCACTGAGCAACAACAGCGGGCAGCTGCCGCTGAGCTGAGCCAAGCTCGGGAAGCAGCAGAGGCCCGGGCTGCTGAGCTGGCCGAGGCCTGCGAGGAGGCTCGGCGTGGCCTGGCAGAGCTGCGCGAGGCCTCAGAGACGCTCCGCCAGTCAGCAGTGCCAGCCTCGGAGCACCACCGGCTGCAGGAGGAGGCCCTTGAGCTGCGGGGCCGGGCGGCGAGCCTGGAGCAGGAGGTGGTGGCCACGGGCAAGGAGGCTGCCCGGCTTCGGGCAGAACTAGAGCGGGAGCGTGTGGGCAGTGTGGCCCGCTTGGAGCATGAGCGCATAGTGGGTGCACTTCAAGCTGACGTGGCCCGGCTGGAGGGGCAGCTGGAGGAACTAGGACGCCGCCATGAAAAGACCAGTGCTGAGGTCTTCCAGGTGAGCATGGCCAAGCCCCTACCAGGCACACCTACCAGCCACTTGGCCACCTGTTTTGACCCTGCAGCCAAAGGATGTTTCAATCCCATAGATTTCAGTCCTATAGACACTAGCCCTGCCAGTGTTTCTAGGTCGACTTTTGACCCTGTGGCTATTCTGACCTTCTGGATGTTTCAGTTGCCTTTTATTCTTCTTTCTTTTCCTTTTATCTTCTTTTGTTTTGTTCTGTTTGTGTTTTCTTCTTTAAATCCTTTTGGCTGTTTCAACCCTATCTTTTTTTTTTTAATGGTTAGCACTTTTTATAATCTTTTTATAAAACCTGCTTGTATCCCAAAGTCATGGAGAAATACTCATGTTTTCTGCCAGCATCTTTATTATTTTTGCTTCACAATTCTGTTTATGCTTTGGCTCTAATTGTGTGTATGGAGTGAGGTGGGGATCAATGTTTACTCATTGTTTTTGCAAGCAGTGAGTTGGGGGTTTTACCTGATGTTTTTACCAAATGTCCATTTTCTCTGCTGGTCAAGATGACCCCCTCTCCCTTGCTACTGGCTCATTTGAGATTGTCATTTTATCTTTTTTAAAAAATATATATTTTATTGATTTTTTACAGAGAGGAAAAGAGAGGAATATAGGTAGAAACATCGATGAGAGAGAGACATCCATCAGCCACTTCCTGCACACCCCCTGCTAGGGATGTGCCCACAACCAAGGTACATGTCCTTGACCGGAATTGAACCATGGGACCTTTCAGTCCGCAGGTCGACACTCTATCCACTGAGCCAAACCGTTTTCGGCTATCATTTTATCTTATGATCACTTTGATGCTTCAATCCCTTCTGGAGGAGGACCTCATGCACCGGGATTTTTTTAATCTAATTTTGAATCCAGTAGCTTTTTATGCTGAGTTTTTTTGTTTGTTTATTATTTATTTTGTCCCTGATGGTGGATTCCATCTTTTTTCTTAAACAAAACTGGGAGCTTTTTAATAAATATGTAAATAAGAAGCTACATTCATTACTTGTCAGAAAATCATTTTTCTCTCTGAGCTTCTGTTAACTCACCTATATAATGGAGATAATAATTCCTAGTCCTCACATGGAAATTAAGTGGCTTAATTTATGTTAGCTACTTAGGACAGTGATGGTACAAGCAATTTATAAATGACAGCCAGAATTATCCTTTCTCTAAGAACAACCTCGTTTTTAAAATATATATTTTTATTGATTTCAGAGAGGAAGGGAGTAGGAGAGAGAGATAGAGAATGTTGAGAATCATTGATCGGCTGCCTCTTGCACACCCCCTACTGTGGATCAAGCCTGCAACCTGGGCATGTGCCCTTAACTGGAATTGAACCAGGGGCCCTTCATCCACAAGCCAACATTCTATCCACTAAGCCAAACCAGCCAGGGTGAACATCCTCTTTAAAAAAATTTTTTTCTCCCCTTATTGCTTTTTAGAGAGTAAGGGAGAGGGATAGAGAGTTAGAAACATCGATGAGAGAGAGACATCGAACAGCCGCCTCCTGCACGCCTCTTACTGGGGATGAGCCAGCAACCAAGGTACATGCCCTTGACCGGAATCGAACCTGGGACCTTTCAGTCCGCAGGCCGACGCTCACTCTATCCACTGAGCCAAACCGGTTTTGGCGAAAACCCTCTTTTAAACCAGTTAAACCCTTGATCACAGTCCAACCTAAGTATGACCATCTTCATGGATGTCTGCAATTTTACCTTCCTCATCACTTCTTTTTTGGGTAAATTTTACAAGTCTGATTTGATTTATCAGTTGGTTTAGGATTTATTTAAATAGTTAATGTGTGTCAATCTATACTAACTGAAACATCTAGTTATTATCCACTCTTCCCTGGAGCTGTTATTTCTATAAAGGTCAGTGATCCCTCTGGGATAGATTTTTGCAAAGCTCACATTGCTTTGATCTTGATATTTTTGTGAAAATGCAGTCACCAACTTTTGAACATCTGTTTGCTTCTTATTCAAATTCTTCTGGTTTTCTTTCACTGTGTAAGAAATCTACAAACCTCCAACGACTAGCAGAAAAAAGAACATTAGTGATAATAATAATACCACCCACTGGAATATAGCACTTACTGTGGGCCAGACACGGTTCTAATTTTATTCCATGTACTTGCTTATTTTATCCTCACAGCACCCTATGAAGTGGGGAGCTATTATTATTCTCATTTTACATATGAGGAATTGAGGCACACAGAGGTTAAGTCCCTTGACAAGGCCACACAGCTAGCAGGTCAGAGGTCTTTGGCAGGGTCAGATGTTTATAATGCCCTGTGGAATTCGGAACTTTCCTGAATCAAACTCCTCAAGGTTAAAATGGGCTTGAATGTCCTCAGGACAAGATAGAGGGTCAGAGGAAGTCTGGGGGTCAGGCATCTTTGGGGTCCACGTGTCCTCAGGGTCACACCTGGGCTTGGGCTACAGGTGCAGCGCGAGGCCCTATTCATGAAGAGTGAACGACACGCAGCGGAGGCCCAGCTGGCCACGGCAGAGCAGCAGCTGCGTGGGCTACGCACGGAGGCTGAGAAGGCACGCCAGGCCCAGAGCCGCGCCCAGGAGGCCCTGGATAGGGCCAAAGAAAAGGACAAGAAGGTGGGTCTCCTTTTCCTATGCTTAGTTGGAGGTCCCCACTTAACGCAGATTGAGGGGAATCTAAGAATGTCCCAGCTGAAAGGGTTCTGGGAAATGAGCCCATTTTCCAGATAGGAGGCTGAGACAGAGAAGGAAGGGGACAACTCAGACACACAGGCTACTGTTCCAATGACTAATTACTACCACGGTAACCTTTATTGGGTGCTTATTGCATGCCGGGCCCTGTGCTGTGCATTCAGTGTGGATCAATGCATTTAACTCTCACATTAAATTCCAATAAGATTGCTCTTTTTATTAGCCCATTTGAGGAAATAGAGGCACAGAGAGATGAAGCCCAGGGTCACACAGCTCTGCAATGGTTCTTCCAGGGCTCAAACCCAAGTTCCTAAGTTCTTTTCTTAAATAGTAAGAATAATGATAACTGAGGCCTCTGGTTGTTACTCAGCTGTTTTTCACATGTCACTTTTAATCTCACAACCCTAAGAACAAGAAAGCATTTTTAAAAAATATATTTTATTTATTTATTTATTACAGAGAGGAAGAGAGAGGGAAAGAGAGTCAGAAACATTGATGAGAGAGAAACATTGATCAACTGCCTCCTGCACACCCCACACCAGGGATGTGCCCATAACCAAGGCACATGCCCCCGACTGGAATTGAACCCGGGACCCTTCAGTCCAAAGGCCGAAGCTCCACCCACTGAGCCAAACTGGCCAGGGCCAGAAAGCATTTTTATCTTCATCTTTCAGATGAGCAAACTGAGGCTCTGAGAGGCAAAGCAAATGGCTCAAAGTTACACAGCGTGTCACTGGATAGTGAATGTGACCTTCAGAGCCCCAAGGGTTTTAGTGCAAAGAGTCATCCAGATACGACTTGCTGTGTGACCTTGGATAAGTCCCTTGACCTCTCTGAGCCCAAGTTTTCACATCTGTAAAATGAAGAAAGTTGTGGTAGAGATTATGCTTTATTTGTATCAGAGTTTCTCTTAGCACTAGTGGCATGAAGGGGCAGGTCACTCTGGGGGGCGCTGTCTTGGGCACTATGGGTTGTTGAGCAGCATAGCTGGCCCCACTCACTTGATGCGCAGAGCATCCCAGACATTTTCGTTGCAGGAGAAGCCATAGGTGTCCTCTGGGGGCAGCATGGCCTCCGATGAGAACCTCTTCTCCGTAGGAAGAATAATGGAGTTTAGCACTGAGTGCCTGCTCTTTGCCCAGCAGTTTACACTGAATCACTGTTCAGAATCAGTTAACTGGTGGGAACCATGATTCTCTTTACAGGGCAGGAAACTGGGCTCAGAGGAGTTGAGTCATCTTCCCTAGATCTCCTTTGAGAAAGGGGTAGAGAGGGACCCCACCCAGGGCTGTCTGATAGCCACACCGGCTTCCCGCCCTGTTCCATCAGCCTTCCCTTTCAGGCTCCCGATCCGGAAACTTGTACTGTCAAGAACCAGATGGGCAGTGTTTTTGGTTCAAGGCTGCCATTGCAGGAGGAGCCAGAGGTGACCTAATACGAATGGGTGTGGCCATGCACCAATACGATTTCCTGTATGAACACGAAAGTGTGAATTTTATCTAAGTTTCACATGTATGAAAATAGCATTCTCTTTTTTACTTTTAATCCCCCAGCCATTGAAAACTATGGAAACCACTCTTAGCCTGAGGGCCAGCGTTTGCTAGCCTCTAGGATGTGACCTCCCCTCACAAGCCTGTCCCACCTCTCTTACCCCCCGCTGCCCCCAGCCCTGAGCTCAGGGTCACCAGGGTGACCCCTGACACCTCCCACCCCCACCCCAGATCACAGAGCTCTCCAAGGAGGTCTTCAGTCTTAAGGAGGCGCTGAAGGACCAGCCAGCAGTCCCGGGCAGCTCCGAGGTGGAGGCCCTCCGTGGCCAGGTGGAGGCCCTCCAGGGGCAGCTGGAGGTGAGAGCCGCACTGGGCACACAGAGACCCCAGGAGAAGGCTGGGGGCACGGAGGAACCTGGGGTACATGTGCCAGGCATAGGAGGAAAATATGCACTATTTTGTCAACTGGCACTGTCTTACTGGTCCACGCCATCAACATAGGGGCACAGGGTACGAAGGGGGCATTTGGCAACTTGGGGGCTGCCTTGCTTTTCTGAGCGTCCATCTGCCACCTCCACAGGAAGCTGCCCGGGAGCACAGCGCAGTGGTGGCCTTGTACAGGAGCCACCTCCTACACGCCATCCAGGTGAGTCAGCCCTGGCTTTGGCCATGCCCCTGGCTGCTCTCTGGCCTCCGTTTCCCGTCTGTACAGTGGCAGGTGCCCAGGCTCTCCTCTGTCCCCCCTCCCCAGGGCCAGATGGATGAAGATGTGCAGCGGATTCTGAGCCAGATCCTGCAGATGCAGAGGCTCCAGGCTCAGGGACGCTAAGCCTCGGAACACGGACCCTGCTGGCTAGGACCTGATCAGGGCGTGTTGGGGCTCACACACTGACCTTCGGACTTGGGGATCAGCCTGGCCCCGTCCTGGCTGTCCCTGGTGTCCATTTCTCAGGCCCTGACCATGCCCCACTCATCGGAGAATCTGTGAGTTCCCTCGCTCAAGTCCTGTCGCCAGACACCATCCCAGGAATAAAGCTCACTGAGCCCAGGACGGCGTGTGGCCTGATTGCTGGGCTCGCACTTCAAGGAGGAGAGAGGGTGATGCAGATTAGGGTGGGGAGAGGGAGGCACCCCTCCCGCACACAAATCTCAGTCCCCACGATGAACACTGTGTTAATGCAATATTTTAAAAAGTCAAAATGGATGCCAAAAAGTTCACCATGAACAAAATCTCCAAGAGTTAAGGAAAGACGGGGGCCACGCCTGCACTTACCTCACTTTCCTCACCCTACGCCCAGCCCCTGGGAGGGAGAGCCCCACCCCCACCCCCTGCCCCTGGCAACTTCCCTGAAATCCCCTAGTGGTTCTCAGCCCTTTCCAGCTCAGGGAGAGGAGGTGACGAAGACTGTGAACCCCCAGTGTCCAGCCTGCCCCGGGGGGTTTCCTTGCTCACCCAGGGCAGGCACGGTGTCCAGTGGGGCTTCCGAGGCTGGGCATCCCCATGGCTAGGAGAAGGTTCGTGGGGTGGGGCCGCCCCAGGTCTGTGTCTATCTCTCTCTGGCCTGGGGTATGGAGTGTGGCCGGTAAGGGTGGGGACCCGTCGCTGGTCCACGCATGTATGGTCATCTCCTGTGGAGGAGACACCTGGTCTCTCATGTCCCTGTCTTCTTTTTTCCTAGACATTTGTGTATCTGTCTGTCTCCTGACCCTTTCTCTCTTTCTCTATCTCTCCTATCTCTATCTCTGTCTCTCTTGTCCCTGTCTAGCTCCTTTCTCTCTCCCGTCTCCATCTCTCTGTCTCCTCTCTTATCTGAGTGTGTCTATCTCCATCTTTGTCTCTCCTGAGTCCCCCACCCTCCTCTCCTCTCCTCTCCTCTCCTCTCAGTCTCCCACCCCCTCTCTCCTCTCCCCTGAGTCACCAACCCCTCTCCCTCTTTCCTCTCCTCTGAGTCCCCAGCCCCTCTCCCTCTCTCCTCTCCTCTGAGTCCCCAATCCCTCTCCCTCTCTCCTCTCCTCGGAGTCTCCCCTCCTGCCTCTGTCTCTGTCTTTCTCCAAGCAATCTCCCTCTCTGGGGTTTCCCCAGCCCCTCCTCACTGCAGCCGGAAGGAAGGACTGACTGTGCTGGGAAAGGCCACGGGGTCTCCACTTCTCCCTTTTGTGGCCTCTTCCCCCTGCCCCCACCCTCAGAGCCTTCCGCACCCTCGTCCCAGGGTGGCCAGGAAAGGGACTAGCGGATCCGCTGCTCCTGCTTGACTCCTCGCAGCTCCACAAACCTGCCCGTGCGTCCAACTCAGAGAAAGGGAAGGGGGGGCCTTGGCAGGGTCTGCCACCCCAAAGGTGCCCCTTGCCCCAGCTTCTGCAAGGAGCCCACAGGAGTCATGGCCCCAAGACTTCTCCTGGCCCTTGTCCTCTGGGCTGGCTACTCGCCCTGCAGTGGGAGTGAAGGTATGTAGGGCCCCTGGGGAGTTGGAGGACCAGGGCCAGTCTGGGGACTGGACTTGACTGTGGAACATTCTGGGGTGGGATGGGAGGGGGTTACCATTACATTCCACAGATGGGAAAAGTGAGGCACGGAGAAGATGAATCCTACTCCTAAGTGACACCAGGTCGTGGCAGCCACAGCCTGGAGGGAGGGAGGGAGGGAAGAAAAGAGGGAGGGAGGGAGAGAGAGAGAGAGAGAGAGAGAGAGAGAGAGAGAGAGAAGGTGTTAATTGCATGCATTCATTTCATGTGCTTCAAAACAAAACTGTAGCCCTGGCCGGTTTGGCTCAGTGGGTAGAGCATCAGCCTTCGGGCTGAAGGTCCCAGGTTGGATTTCAGTCAAGGGGCATGTACCTCGGTTGCAAGCTCAATCCCTGGCCCTGGTTGGGGCACATGGCGGAAGCAGCCAATTGATGTGTCTCTCTCACATTGGTGTTTCTCTCTCTGTCTCGCCCCATTCCTCCCACTCTCTCTAAAAAAATAAAAAAATATCCTCAGGTGAAGATTAACAAAACAAAAAATCTGTAACAAAGAGGGGAGACAGTAAAATATCTCCCTTCCATCAGGATTCTCCACTCTCGAGGTCTCCTGTGTGGCTTGTTAACCCTGGAAAATGAGCCAATAGTTCTTACCTTTGCAGGTTGTAGGAGCGAGAGATGACATAGGTGCCTTTCATTCATGCACGTATTCCACCAGCCTTTGTTAGATGCCTCCCACATGCCTGGAACTGGTTGGCAGGGAGGTGGGATGAACCCAGGGGAGGGCTTTACAGCCCTGGCGTCTCAGAACTGGAGAGAATCAGAATCTTACTGTTTCAGGTTCCAGTCTAGACTCCGTGGACCTCTCAGACTGTGGGTATTCTAAGGCTGGAATGTTGACATTCCAGACACCTGTAGAATCTGGGACCTGAGCATCGAGGCTGACTTTCACCCCAAACCCTGGGTACTTGTAGCGTGGTTTGAAAGCTCATGCTCCTCCCTCCTGCCTCACCCTTGCAGCCTCCACCCAGTCCAGGGTGTGGTGCTGGGCCTTTAGGTACCCGATTGCCGTAGATTGCTTCTGGACCCTGCCGCCTGCTGCAAACTCCACCACGTCCTTCATTGCCACGTACAGGTCAGAGGGCCTGGAGGGGCTTCCTGGAGAGCCACAGCTGGGCCTGCAGGCAGCGCTGGCCTGGAGCCCTGCGAGTGCTAGGGCAGTGCGGCCTGTGGAGCTGTACCTCCTACAATACATCTTTCACACCAGGGGTGTCGTTTGAAATGTTCTAGAAGCCACATTTAAAAAGTAAGAGGAAATGGGTGAAATTAATTTTAATATTTCAATGTAAACAATATCTACGTTTCCAAATATGTATCATTTAATGATTGAGCATAATGTAATTGAACATACTTATATACAATGTATATACATTTAAATGTAGAAGAGAAATTAATATAGGAATAACTAAAATATTATCATTATCATTACTTTAAAAATTAATGAGATATTTTACATCCTTTTTATCTGAAGTCTTCAGAATTCCACGTGTATTTTATGAAAATAGTGCTTTTCAGTACCAATGCTAAACTTTCATTAGAAATTCTTGATCTCTGATTGGATTTCATAAAATTTGCATTTGAAGCAATAAATTCATGCATCCAACTTGTTCCAAACAACTTACCCAAGTTTTCTGATAACTGGAAACATTATATTTAGATTACATAAAATAAATCAAACTTCAAAGTCCCATTCAGTCATGTTAGCTGTGTTTCAAGCATTTGACCCCACAGCGGTGAATGACTGCTGCACGGGACAATGTAAAAACAGGACATTATGAATGTTGTAGAAAGTTCTATGGATGGCACTCAGCTCAAGTCTCTAAGGCCTGAAATCCTGGTGTCTCAGAATCTTACTGTTTCAGATTCCAGAGTCTGTGACTCTGTAGGCCTTAGAATGTGGGAATTCTAAGGCTGGAATATTGACCTTCCAGAAACCTGTAGAATCTGGGACCCGAGCATCTAGCGTGGGTACTTGTGGGATCTGTGATGTCAAGGGAGTGCCTCCCCCAGGGTCTCAGAGACAAGAGCAGGACCCCGAACCAGGGCTCCTCACCTCTGTCCCTACTTGGGATCTAGGGCACAGGCAGGGCCAGCAGGAGGTGCTGAGGCCCTCAGTGCCCACTTCGTGCCCAGGCTTGGAGTGGCCGCCCGTGGGGAGAGCCAGCCCTGCCTCCAGCCAACACCAGAAGCCACCAGCTGCACCATCCCAGACGTCCAAATGTTCTCCATGGCACCCTACATGCTGAACATCACAGCTGTCCACCCCTGGGGCAGCAGCAGCAGCTTCGTGACTTTTGTCCCAGAGCATATCAGTGAGTGGGGGCCAGGGTTGGGGGGTGAGGAGGATCACTGACTTGTTTGTGCTCTTCTGCCTCTCTAGGTACCCCCACCTTCTACCAGTCACACAGTCCTGTCCTCTATCATGGGTCCTGTGGACTTCACTTCACAGTTAATCAAGAATATGCCCACTTCTCTCTCCTCCTGAGCCTCCCTGAGGAGGTTTCTTTCCTTCCTTCCTTCTTTCCTTCCTTCCTTCCTTCCTTCCTTTCTCTCTCTCTCTCTCTCTCTCTCTCTCTCTCTCTCTCTCTTTCTTTTTAAATAGATTTCAGAGAGGAAGGGAGAGAGAGAGAGAGAGAGAGAGAGAGAGAGAAACATCAGTGAGAATCATTGATCAGCTGCCTCCTACATACCCTCTACTGGGGATTGAGCCCGAAACCCGGGCATGTTCCCTTGATTGAAATCGAACTGGGATCCTTCAGTCCGAAGGCTGATGCTCTATCCACTGCTCTATCCACTGATCCACTGAGCCAAACTGGCTAGGGCCTGATCCCGCTTCTTTACTGCCCACCTGGGCCACAGTCCTCTCACCTTAGTTTCTGGTTCCCACACACTTTCCTCAGCAGCCACCAGAGGGCATCTTCATGAATCAGCCACCAGAGGGCGCTGTGAGCACCCTAGTCAGGTCCCACCCCTTGGCCCACAGCTCTCTCGGAGTAAATGCCCAAGTCCTCTTATGACCCAGAGGGCCCTGTATAACCTGCCGGGGCTCCTCCGTAGCAGTAATGGGGTTGGAGGGATGGCTGCTAATGGATGTGGATTTCTTTTTGGAGTGATGAAAATGTTCTGATTAAACAGTGGTGGTGTTCATACAACATTGTGAATGTACTAAAAACCACTGAACTGTACACTTTGAAAGGGTGAGTTTTGTGGTATGCGAATTATTTCTCAAAAAGTTGCAAGCCACTCTCTTCCTTCCACTCCTGAACTTTCTCCCCTACTCCTTTTTTTTTTTTCAATTCGCAATAATCACGTCCCAGATAAACCTCATTGGTTACCAATGTGCAAAGCTCTTCCCTACTCTTTATGATCAGTAGATTTCCTTCTTGTCTCTTGCCTTCTGTCCTGTGAATTGAGCTCTAAAAAGAGAAGAGCCAAAACCAGTTTGGCTGTGGATAGAGCATCAGCCTGCGGACTGAGGAGTCCCAGGTTCAATTCCGGTCAAGGGCATGTACGTTGGTTGCGGGCACATTCCCGGTAGGGGGAATGCAGGAGGCAGCTGATGGATGTTTCTCTCTCATCAATGTTTCTAACTCTCTATCCTTCTCCCTTCCTCTCGTAAAAAATCAATAACATATATTTAAAAGAGAGAGAGAGAGAAGGGTTGGGTCTGTACTGGTCACTGCTGTGTCCCCAGTGTCCAGAACATCACTGGACACACAGTAGATCCTCAGTTAATATTTGTTACTTGTTTGCATTCATGCATAAATGAATCTGCCCTCCGCTGACCCTGTCTCCTGTTTGTCTATCAGTCAAACCAGACCCTCCAGAAGGTGTGCACCTGAGACCCCTCCATAGGCAGGGGCTGTGGGTGCAGTGGGAGCCTCCCAGATCCTGGCCCTTCCCAGAGATCTTCTCACTCAAGTACTGGATTCGATACAAGCGTCATGGAGCTGCCCGCTTTCGCCAGGTGAGGAAGATGAGAGGCAGCGGGGAAGGAGGATTCCCAGTAGAACAGCAGGTGTAAAGGTGCACTAAGGCCTCCCATGTAGCTTGACATTGCTTGTGGCTAGTATGCAAAATAAAGGCAGCCCAGCAACTCCACTCCTGCTCCTGCGTATCTGCCCAAAAGACTTGAAAACAGGAACTCAAACAAAATCTTCATAGTAGTGCTATTCACAACAGCTGAAAGGCGGAAACAGCTCAAATGTCCATCAGTGGGTGAATGGATTCACAAAGCACGGTCCACCCACACACTGAATATTATTCAGCCACGAAAGCACTGACACTCACTACAATGTGGATGAATCATGACAATATGATGCTCAATGAGAGAAGCCAGGCACAAAAGGTGTGCAAGTCCATTGATGTGAAATGTCCAGAGCAGGGACATCCAGGAATAGAAAGTAGAATCATGGTTGTCAGGGGCTGAGGAGGAGGATGGGGAGTGCTGATGAAAAGAGGGTTTGTTTTTTTTTTGGGGGGGGGATGATGGAATTTTCTAGAATTAGAGGTGCTGGTTGCACAACATTGTGAATGTACTAAAGGATACTGAGTTGCCCACTTTAGAATGGTTAATTTTATGCCATGTAAATTTCACCTTGATTGAGAACAACATATTATTTTAACTTAAAACAATTTTTAATTGATTTTAGAGAGAGAAAAACACTGATCTGTTACCTCTCATACATGGCCTAACCTGGGATCAAACCTGAAAACTAGGTATGTGCCCTAACCAGAAATGGAACTTACTACCTTTTGGTGTATGGAATGACTCTCCAATCAACCAGGGCTGTTTTACCATCTTCTTCATATATATATTTAATTGATTGTTTACAGAGAGGAAGGGAGAGGGATAGGGAGCTAGAAACATCGATGAAAGAGAAACATCTATCAGCTGCCTCTTGCACATCTCCCACTAGCGATGTGCCTGCAACCAAGGTACATGCCCTTGACTGGAATCAAACCTGGGATCTTTCAGTCCACAGGCCTATACTCTATCCACGGAGCCAAACCAGTTAAGACTTCTTCTTCTTTTTTCTAAGAATACTAGTGGCCTGGTGCATGAAATTTGTACACATTAAGAGGGGATTAATTAGAGGAAATATTTTAATATTGCTATTTGCCCTTTCTCTATAATAGAAGTATCAGAGATGAAAGAAAATTAGTAAAATGTCTATGAAAATCTCTCTCCTGTCACAGTCTGGGGCACACAAGGGGACCCAGAGTCAAGTCCCCGCCCACCCACATGTGCCTCAAAATTGCATGAGACCCAGACCTGGCCAGCCCCCCCTTCCCAATTGGGCTAGATCCAGATCTAGCTGGTCCCACCCTTGTTAAGTTCCACAGTATTGGGGGCACAGTCTCAGGTCCCCCGCTGATTGCTCATTAAGGCTCTTTACAGGAACTCGGCTTCCACTGTGGGTGCCACCATCTTTGTGGTGGAGTGCTGGTCAATTTGCATATTTCCTCTTTATTATATAGGATATTTTTATTGATTTCAGAGAGGAAAGGAGAGGAAGAGAGAGATAGAAACATCAGTGATGAGAATCATTGATCGGCTGCCTCCTGCATGCCCCACACTGGGGATAAGTTTGCAACCTGAGCATGTGCCCTTGACCAGAATCGAAACTGGGACCCTTCAGGCCACAGGCCAGTGCTCTCTCCACTAAGCCAAACTGGCTAGGATTGTCTTAACTTCTTTTTTTTAAAAAAATATATTTTATTGATTTTTTTACAGAGAGGAAGGGAGAGGGACAGAGAGTTAGAAACATCAATGAGAAACAGCGATCAGCTGCCTCCTGCACGCCCCCTACTGGGGATGTGCCTGAAACCAAGGTACATGCCCTTGACCAGAATCGAACCTGGGACTTCTCAGTCCGCAGGCCGACGCTCTATCCATTGAGCCAAACCAGCTTCAGCTGTCTTAACTTCTTAAAAAATAAAAATAAAGGCAGTGTCCTGTGAGCATCTGAAGGTCGGTGGTGCCCTGGGCAGTGCTGGGTCCTAAGCTGAGAAGCAAGGCTGCAGAGTGTGGCTTTTCATACCGGGTCTCACAGATGTGGAGTCTTTGGTGATGGTGGGAATCTTCTCCATCTGCTCTCAGGACAGTGGCCATGAACTATGGGTGGCTGCCAAGCCATTCCAATGTGGCGAGTAGCCCAGGAACTGGCTTTTAAATTTTACTAGCATTCATTAATTTTTTTAAGTCTTTGCAGTTTTAAAATTGAGATCGAACTCACCCGCCAGAAAACTCACTGTTTTAAAGTGCTTATGCCAGTGCACTTTAAACATTTTCCCTAGAAACTGGACCATACTTTGAGTATGTTCATAAAGTTGTGCAACCATCAACCTAAATTTAAGACTTGCAGCACCATATCGGCCTACACTATGGACAGGGAAGGGAACTAGGCAGACCTGAGGCTGGGCAGCTGAGTGTGTGGGCTGGAATGGGACCTTCTGAGGATTGTGGGAGATGGGAGGAGGTGAGGGCCAGGTCAGGGAGGGAGTGTGGAGCAGCAGGGACAGGGGAGAAAACATGGACAGGAGAGAAAGCAGGAAAGGTGGACCTGAGTGGGTATCTCATTCATACCCATCGGACTTCAATCTTTGGAGGTCCCTGCATGGGGACATGAGAGGCCAAGGCCATTGAGAGAAGAACTGATTACATTTCCTGAGAGAAGGGGACATGCTGCATCAGGCAGGGCCGTATAGACAACATCGGGATGCAGGAGGCTAGAGCAGGAGGCTGGAGCAGGAGGGAGTGGCTAGCCAAGGCAGAGCTGTGCTGGGGTTTCCCTGGGAAAGGAGACAGCGTGGGGTGAATGCTGGGGGCTGGCGAGTGTGAGTAATCCTGTGGGCTCTGGGCTACATGGATGATCTCAAGTTGCCTGGCATCTAGCACTGGGGTGACGTAGGGTGTGGAATATTGGCCTGTGTGGGGGAAACGAGAGAAAAGGGTGGATGGGGGTTTAGATTCCAATTGTTTAGTTTGTATGTGAAAGGCATGCTCCTTTGCCATCTCTAACAATTGGCTGACCCCAAGAAGTGCAGTCTGTTCCCGGCCAGCAAGATGTTAAGATGCCAAAATATTCTAAGATACAAAAAAAAAAATGTTAAAAACATGGTTAATACAGTGGGACTGAGGGATTGGGGAGGAAGGCATTGAAGCCAATGATAGAAGTTCTGGTTTAGAGCCAGGAAGACGTGGTGGGGGCAAGAGGAGGTCTGGGAGTGAGGGATCTCACCACTGAGACATCCCTCGAAACTGGACCATCCCTTGGTGCGGTCCAGGAAGGATTCCTGAACAAGTTAGCTCTGGGATCAGCAGGAAGTCCACGGGGTCAGGACCACACAAGACAAAGACTGGGAGGGGGCTGTGGAGGGCGAACAGTTTAGGATGGAGCATGAGGACTGGAGGCTCAGTCACACAGATCGCTCGACAATGGCCCTTCCCAGCCTCCTCCTCCCACTGATCCAGGTCTTTCTGCTCTCAGGTGGGGCCCATCGAAGCCACATCCTTCACCCTCAGAGCTGTGAAGCCCCACACCCGGTACTGCATCCAGGTGGCTGCTCGGGACCTCACCGACTATGGGCAGCCAAGCAGCTGGAGTCTCCCTGCCACTGCCTCAGGGGCTTTTGGCCAGTAACAGGGGCATCCCAGCCCCCCAAAGAAGGGCTGGTTCTGTGACATCAAACCACCCCCCGCCTCCCTCTACCCCCACTCACTGCTACCCACTCAAAGGTGGATGGAACCTGACTGGCCTGGGGTCACTGCTGCTGAGTTGCTGGGCAACCTTGGACAAGTGACTTTGCTTCTCTGGCACTTAATCTTCTAATCTGTGAAATGGAGATGTGCTCTCTCCTCTGACTGCAGAACTTTGAATGTGACATATCATTTATTGTTTAATTAGACAAAGGCCATTGTTACTAGCATAAAGACTCTTCCTTTGTTCAGCAGACCCAGAGAGGAGTTGGAGAGGACAGAACAGAGCAGGACACACATACAGTGAATCGCCACTCTGTGGAGAGGGTCAGGGCTGGACGAGAGGAAGAGTCCGGAGCGTGAGGAGTTGGTGGGAGTGGAGGGTTCTGCCTGGGGTGGGATGGTGGGAGCCATTCAGTTCAGCAGTTTGGTTCACTCATTGTCTCAAAAGATGTGAGCCCCAGTGTGAGTGGACACAAAGGGGACATCAGTTTGTTTGAGAAGATTTCTCTGAGGAGGGGGAAAGCAGCCAGGCCTGGAAGCATTTTCTCAATCCATAGGTTTGTTTGAGGATTTCACTTAGGTCTCATCTCAGAGGTCACCTCCTCCAAGAAGCCTTCCCTGACCACATCAACTGTGGTAGGCAGAATAATACCCTCCCCGCACACACAAAAGATAAGTACATGCTACCCCAGAATCTGAATATGGTACCTTACATGGCAACAGGGACTTTGCAGGTATAATTAAATGAAGACTCATGAGAACACTCCTTACTTAAAGTTTAACGATCTTTCATTAAGTTAATGAACATCAGGAGAGTTATTATCCTGGGGCCCCAAGAAAATAACAAGGATCAGGCAGGAGCCCTGGCTAGTGTGGCTCAGTTGGTTGAGCATCACCATTCACCAAAAGGTCACTGGTTTGATTCCCAGCCTCGGTAAATGCCAATTTCAGGCTTGCTCCCTAGTAGGGGGCATGCAGGAGGCAGTTGATCGATATTTCTCTCTCTTCCTATCCCTTTATCCCTCTAAAATCAATAAAAACATATTTTAAAAACTGTTTTAAAGAGGGAGGCAGGAGATCAGAGGGAGAGATAGTGATGTGACAGTGGAAACAGAAGTTAGAGTGATAGGGGGCCATAAACCAAGTATTGCAGGCATCTCTAGACACTGGAAAAGACAGGAAAATGGATTCTCCCCTGGAGCCTCCAGAAGGATCCAGCACTGCCACCCATATCAGCCTTCTGACCTACAGGACTCGAAGATAATAGCTGTGTGGTAAGACATGGAGCTTGTGGTATTTTGTTACAACAGCCATAGGAAACTCATACACCATTTCACTTTCCATAGTTACCCTGTTTTGTCTTCATGCCATTTACCAAGCCAGAAAAGGTTCTTTTTGTGTATTTATTGTCTATCTGTCCCACAGCGATCCCTGTGAGGACAGGAATCTTCTGTCTTGTTCTCTGATGTGTCCCTAGAGGCTGAGCACATATCAGACACAACAAACATCTAGCCCTAGCCGGTTTGGCTCAGCAGCTAGAGCATCAGCCCATACACTGTAGAGTCCAAGATTCCGGACAAGGGCATGCACCTCAGTTGCAGGGTCGATCCGTGGCCCATGTGGAAGGAAACTAATCTGTCTCTCTCACATCTATGTTTCCCGCTCTCTGTCTTTCCCCCTTCCTTCCACTCTCTCTAAACGTCAGTGGAAAAATATCCTTAGGTGAGGATTAACAAAAAAATTAAATAAATAGAACAAACATTTATCAAAGGAAGGTGTTGTAACCCAACGAGACAATCTCACTCGGACACAGAGTTTTAGAGATGGAAATTTGAGCTTTATTCCTGCGCAGGGACTGCAGCCAACCTACGCAGAGGAGAACTGCAGTCTCAAGATCTTGAAGATGGCTGGTTTTATAGCCCTATCACAGGGATGAGCAAGCAAGCGTTGTCTACAGAAGCGAATATTTGCAGTTAGCACAGTTGCCTGAAGGAGTTATCCTAAGAGCAATGGAAAATTTCAACAGAGATATTTACTGGCTCGGTGGAATACTCTAAATGTTCTGTTATCTTCAACAGGGACATTTACTGGCTCTGGGGAATGTTATGTTATCTTACCCTGTTCCCGGCAAGTTTGGCCCCGGGTCGGGGAGTCAAAGGTTATGCACACAGGTGCTGTTTGGCCATGTCACAACAGAAGGGAGGCCTGGCCGGTGGTTAAGAGATTAGTGCGCCCTCTCACACACTGAAGAGTGGAGGGTTTTATTCCAGATCAAGGGCAGGTATCTGGGTTGCTGGTTCCATCCCCATACTGTGGGGCGCCTGCGGGAGGCAACCAATTGATATTTGTCTCTCTTTCGATATTTCTCTCTCTTCCTCTCTCCTTCTTTTACTCTCCAAAACCAGTGGGAAATATCCTCTGGTGAGGATAAACAAAAAAATTAAAATTAAAAGGAAGGAAGGAGACTGGGGAAGGAATTGGGTGGGATTTCCTCTTTAAAAGGACACTTGGGCCCTAGCCAGTTTGGCTTAGTGGATAGTGTTAGTCTGGGGACGGAAGGGTCCCAGGTTCATTCCGGTCAGGGCACAGTTCGTAGGGTGCAGGCTCCTCCCCAGCTGGTCGGCGGGTACAGGAGGCAACCAACTGATGTGCATTGATATTTCTTTCTTTCTTTTCCTCTCTCTCTCTACAAATCAATAGGAAAATATCCTTGTATGAGGACTTAATAAGATTTTTTTAAAAAGGACATTTGGTTATGAAGGGACATTTGGAAGCTAGTGTGTGTGTGGGGTAAGGTGGTTTTGCAGCCTGATCTTGAGGCTTTGCCTGAGGCTCAGGATAAACGGGGCGGGCCGTCCAGGGTACTCTATTGCCCGCAACCTGTGTAGCCCGTGGAAACTGACCGCAGTCCCCACATGAACCCTGCGGACACAGGGACGATGTAGGGGTTCCCAGAGGCCAGCACACAGGTTTAACACCCAACACTGAACATTTTATTTGCTGAATAAAAGAATGAACAACTGGGGAGTATCGCGAACAACAGCTACGTCATGTCACGAAGAAATTTTAACAAGCCGCTGCTGCCCTCTAGGACTCAGCACCTCCTCGGAACGCCACATCCTGAAGCCCCGGAACCTTGGTTGCGAGCTATCACAGTTGCAACCCGGGAGGGAAAACAACCGGACTAAGATTCTAACAGGCGGGAATCGCACCAATGACGACAGCAGGCTGTGCAGGCTGCAGCCAACCCTGGAGGCTGGAGCAATGCCAGCATCGGAAGTGCGAGGGACGGCGGGGCAGCTCAGTAAACAGCGATCCTAACCTGTTTTCTGGTACGTGTGAGAGGAGTGGGAGACAAAGATATCGGAGCGGGAAGTTTTAAAAGTAAGTGTTGGATGTCTAGGGCTTTAGCATATGTCGGAGCCCTGGCCGAGGTGATTCTCTCTCTTTGGAACCTTGTTTCTAGCCTCCGGCCTCCCAATCACCTTCCAGGAGAGGTGGGCTTTCGCTGAATTTTTCCCGGGATTTACCCAATCACAGGCGGGGAGCGGAGGGGGCGTGGAGAGAAGAGCGAGCTTGGAATATTTACACAATCACTTCCCATTACTGGGTTTCCGAAAGAAATGACCCAATCACTTCCCTTGGGGGCGGGTTCCCTCCACACCTTTTTTTTCACCTTCGGGGGGCGGGACTCTGCCAAGCCCCGCCCCTCCTGGGATATCTAGCCTGTTGCGTTCCTAGAAGGGGTTACGCTTTGCTAAATAAACTCTTCTTCCATTCCCAATTCTGTTGGGGTAAAACCTGTACTCTTGGGCGGAGAGGGTCTTGCAAGGCAGCATTCGGCGTTTGGAAGAGAGAGCTCTGGAATTCTGAGTGCCTGTCCTCACCCCACCGGAGAGTGTGTGCTCCCAGAAAGGGAATGAGCTCTCAGGCCTGCGAGTAAGTAGTCCAAGAAGTCACGGTCGACAGCCAGGAGCTTCGGTTTGAAGTCGAGTTGATGTTCTTTCCTGTGACTCAGTGCCTTCATCTTTTAAACCCCTGTGTTAGGAATCCGGTCCCAGCCTTTTCACATTCCAGTGCAGTGTGCAGGGCTTTGTGACCTTGAAAGTCCTTTCACCGTGAGCATCCAACTGGGAGCCATCTATTTCTATAATTTACTATTCGATACTTCCGTGTGCCATGCTGATCATATCCTCACAAGTGGGCGGGTTATATCTAATTCAAATGAGGAAACTGAGGCCCAGAGAGGATATGTTATGGCTAGGGAGTGGAAGAGTCAGACCCAGGCTCCTGGCTCTGTAGCCTATGCTCCTGATCCCTGTACTACCCTGTCTCCCCCAGAGTCGTGTCTCCAGGACTGAATCCTGGTTCTGCAATTCATGCTCTGTGACTCGGAATAACTGAAACCGCCAGGACTGAGGTTCCTCTGTGAAATGAATGTATCACTCTCTGTCTCATGGAGACTTCGAAAGCTGTAGGAAGTGTTCTGTGTGGTGCCTGCCACCCAATAGATGCTCAAAAACACAAAATGTTTTGTTTTCTCATTATCTGATGTAGTTATTTTTCATAATCCAAACCCACTTTCCCTATGTCTCCCATTTCAGGCTCCTGTGCAGGAAGTCATAATTCAGCAAGTCTGAGGCTGCTGTCCTTAGAAAGGCCAGATTACAGGTTGGACGTTGGCTGGCATTTGGGAACTTGAATTTCAGGATGGTTTTCACTGTTCTCTGATAAGAGTGTTTCCCTAGGCTTAAACTGTTTGCACAAACAGTTATGCTGAGCACCTGCTCTCCTAGAGTCTGGAATCTTGGTCCGTGCAGGGCAGAGGTGCCTGCATGACCAGTCCCCATTGAGAACTCTGGGTGCTGGGTCTCTGTGAGCTTCTCCAGGAGACTTTCACACCTTTTGTGACTGTTCCTTGCTGGTGGAATTGAGCACACCATGTGTCACTCCGTTGGGAGAAGACTCTGGAAGTTTGTGCCTGATCTTCCTGAACCTGTCCCACGTCCCTTTTCCCTTTTCTGATTTTTCTTTGTAACTGTTTGCTGTAATAGATAGTAGCCGTGTGCATGACCATATGCTGAACCCCAGCAGTTCTCTTATGAAATCATTGAATCCAGGAATGGTCTTGGGGACCCTGGCACAGCTCCCCAAAGACGGGCAAGCAGTGCATGGTACGATTGATGGTTCCCTTCAACATGAGGTCATTGCCCACAGAAGGCCCCCCACACCAGTTGTGGCAGACAGATCCAATGTCTGGAGTCCAGGAAGTGGCTCATCACTGGCGATCAGACCAGGTCACCAGTCCTGGCTCAGACATCTTCACAGTGAGCAAGTGACGGCTCCAAGCCCCGCTTTCTCACCATACAGGATTAATCTCCCTGCCCTCCTAGAGCTCCCAGCCAGTGCTTGCCTCAAGACTTTGATCTTTGATAGTGAAAGTGTGAGCACAGAGATGGGGCCCTGTACATACATTCACTTCCACCAGCAGCCATGACTGTTCCTACCTCAGGACCTTTGCATAAGCTGTTCCCTCTGCCCAGAAAGAACACTCTTCCTTTTGCTCTCACATGACTCTTCTTCACCCGTGAGGTCTTGGATTAAATCTCACTTCATCAGAGAGCTCCTCTTGAACCCCCATCTAAC